>JADMLL010000008.1:16312135-16675461 GCA_016920875.1 Columbicola columbae | reverse complement strand
AAATAAATATATCAAAGAAAAAGGCGGATATCTCGTGGCATTCTTCGTAGACTTCAAAGCAGCCTTCGATAAAGTTGACAGAGAGAGGAACTGTGGAAGATATTGGAAAAGAGGAAAATCCACCCCAAATATACAGAGCCTTAAAGAAATATACAAAGAGACGATAAGCACAGTAAAATAGAGGAGGAAACATCGAATTTTGGACCCAAAAGGACTAAGACAAGGCTGCCCCTTAAGCCTTTGTTCTCCTTATATTTGGACTTAGAAGAAGTACTCAGAAAAGGACAAGACGGAGGGATAGTGATAGGCAGAAGAAAATATGGTCGTTAGCATATGCAGATGATGTCGTGCTCTTAACAAAGGAAGAAAAAGAGATGGTCGAAATGATTAAAAGGCTCGAAAAGTACACTGAAAGAAAAATTACAACTAGACAAATCAAGATTCTAATTTTCAAAAAGGAAGAAGGAAGAAGGAAAAAGAACAGAAATGGACGTGGAAGGGAGAAGAAATAGAAAAGAAACAGAAAGTTTCAAATTAGGAACTACCTTTCAAAATGGGAGCTTTGAGATGCACATAAGAGGAGGTTGCCAGAAGAGACAGTAATATAAGTATGAAAGGACATGGAGCATCAGGGGAACGATTATTCCCAGGAATTTTAAAAAGATGCTACATGTTCGATTCACTGGTGAAAAGCATGATGACCTACGCAGCAGAAGTTTGGGGGTGGCAAGAATACAGGAAGTTAGAAGGGATCCACGAAAGGTACCTTAAGTGGACTCTGGGAGTGGACCTATGGCTCCCGGATATATCGTTCTAGAAGGAATGTAAAAGAGAACAAGATATGTATAGAGACTGGAAAGAGAGCGATCAAATTCGAAGAAAAATAAGGAAAGGAGATAACAACCTGCTAAAGGAATGTCTGGTTGAAGTAGAAAGAAGAGTAAGAAAAGAAACAGGATGGGAAAAAGCCGAAGGAAATATCTAAAGCGAACAGGTTGGTCAGTCAGTGAATTAAAGCGAGATCAGAGTGTGGACAGGACGTGGTGGGAGCAGCTGGTGAGAAGGAGCAGAGAGAAAAGGCAAGAACAATACTGTAAATACACAGAAATCAAGTACAATGAAGAATATAAATATTTGTTAGAAGCGGGACTTCCCTGTACTTAAAAGGAATTCGAAAGAAAGAAACTGAAAAAGCAAAAAGGTGTAATGGGGAAAGGTACTGGCAGGAACAAAGTGCAAAAGGCAGTGTTATACAGATGAAAATATTTGTAGTGTTAAATAGAAACATGTAATGCCGAAAGGCGAACGAAGAAATATATTATATATTATATTAAAAAGTTATTTTTATTTTTAAATAAATCGTGCTTCATCCATTGTAGACGCGATCCACCGCGAGGAACCACCTTTGAATCATACTTGGAGTTGAGGACGAGAAACGAACCGGATGGAAGTTGTTTTTCTTTTAGACTGTGATTCATGATGTCAATTGATGAATGAGCCTCAATAATTCGAGCTTTTATTAGATTAATGGCATTAGGGAAATTACTGAACAGAGATTCTTTTTACTCAACGTCAAACTCTTGGTAGTTTCATGCCACGTGGAGGACTTTGTCCATGAGTTCGACCTCTACAAGTAAAATGAAGCTTCTTTTGTACGGTGACTGGAAAATATCTGAAATAAATTTTATATTCAGATGTTGACAATGTCGATGAAAAAAATATTTGAAATAATAAAGCTTGGTCTAGAGGTTTTTAAGAGTCGTGTCTTTAATTCTCAACTTACCAGCTACCTTTCATACCTGGAGGATAGGAGCTTTTACGTGAAATACCGTAGACAACCAACTGGCCTATTCTCCATCTGCTCCGGCGTCCCTCAAGGAAGCTTGTTGAGTCCGACACTCTATCTGATATACACGGCCGACATTCCGACAACTCTCTACACCACTATGGCCACGTTTGCCAACGACACTACTATCCGACAGTGACCCGCGTAACTGGACCAGACTCCTTCAACTCCATCTTGATCAGCTAGAAGGTTGGCTGGTCAGGTGGAGGGTGAGGACAAATGAAACTAAATCCAAATCCGAACACATTACTTCTTTATTAAAAAATCGTCGTATTAACAACACTTTTACAAGCTTTTCTTTTTAATGATTTTTCGCTCTTACTTTTTTACGTTTGTTTAAGTCCTTTCGTTAGCCCCCAACCCATCGAAGCTTAAATGTAAACGTTCGATTCCCCATTATTATCATCTTTTAAAGGCTAAATATATATAAGTCATTTTAATATTTAAACCGAGAAATATTTGAATTCATTTCTTATGCTTTTGTGCCTTTTATTTACAAAATAGTGGAAGAAGTAGTATATTAGTTTATGACTTCGTTGAGTTCGCAAAGATGGTGAGTTGAGTCCTACTCCCGCATCCTGTTGTACCCCAAAAGGGGATGAAAAAGGGATTAAAACCACCACTTTTTACATGAAAATAGGTCTATTATAATATTAAAGAATCGATTTTGCTCTTAAAAATCATAATTCCTAATATTTTCATAAAAGTAATTATATATGTATTGAGAAATAATTCCTCCTGCCGGCTAATCCGGCTCGATGAACCAACAAAAAGATGTAGCGGACTAAAGCGAACAACTAAAAACTCCGGCAACTCCGGATCGAAGGGCCATGCGAATGGAAGCCAAAGGTTATTCACTTACCTTTGTTGGAGTCTCTTTATCCACTAAATAATATTCCCAAACCCCAAATAATCAAGGAGCATGAAAAAGGTAAGGGACTGAAGGACTAGGACCCCTTACCCAAATATTCATTGAAATCCAGAAGCGAAACCGATAACCTGACCAAACTACCAGAAAATAGAACAACCAAAAAAGCGAGAACTAAACAAAAGCGAATCATAACTCAAAAGCAACAAATTAACTGAAAGCGAACAACAACCCACAATACTGTGCAAAGAATCCTCAATTCTCCTTGGGATCCCCTGCTTGTGAAAACTTGCTCCTTTGATATTCACACAACCTTCTAATGTGAATATTTATACAAAATGAATAAATTGGTTCTGAGATGAGTTTTGGGATTTTCGCGGCTATCATTATTAATTATAATAATTATTATTATCATTGTTAATATTATAATAAAAATTAATTGATAATGAGAAAATTAATCAATATAATAATTAATCATTATTCTTTTGGCTATTACGTTGCGCTAAATTTTTCGACCACGTTGAAAGTTTCATCCATCTTCAGTGGTGAAAATTTCGGTCTAAAGCGGGGATATTTTGATTCTTGAAGTTACAGGTATTGATTCAATGAACAGAATGAATGAGAAAAAAAATGTGCGGTTCTGGTGTTGGAAAAACGGAATGGATGTAGTATGGTTTTTCGGGTATAACAAAATAAAGAAATGCAGAAATTTGCAGCTTCACTTTAACTATAACTTCTCTAAAATTAAAGTATCTAGATTTTAATTAATGAATTTGTTGAGCAATTACCTGTTTTAGCTCAATCTAGCTATATTCATAACCTTTTTAAAACAAATCTAACTTATAATTGCGAAATTAATGAAAATAATGGTTTATTTTTGTTAAAAATGTCAGAAGAAAGGTTGTCGTTTTACATGTGACATAAAATTTTCATATATATCTCATGGGAAGCACATTGATATAATGTCTAGTCAGGTCTCTTTATAAGCATAAGCTATAGTTTCTGCCCCGCTAACCCAAAAAAACTTTTTAATTGCTTCGTTTGCTTAAATAAAACGCTTCAACTTTTTTGTTTTGTTCTCCTGTTTTCTTGTTTTTAATAATATTAAAAGTGCATTCGAAGAATAACTAAGGGTGAAAAGAAGAAATTTTTTTCATAACATTTGTTTAAATTGATGTTGTTTGCCCCATCTGGATCAACTCTTTCCTTTTCCTTTTTATAAATCAGCTAAGAAAATCTGCTGGAAAAATAATAGGTCTAGTGCCTCTGTTCAAACTGCCCCATGACCCAGGAAGAAAAACCTTGAGTACAAAGGATCTAGTGTTTTGTTTTAGAGCAAAACTGATATACACTTTAGCGATGCTTCTTCATCAGTATTTTATGAAGAATCAATTTTAAGGAGAAGTAAAAGGCATTTAATTTTCACCAACTTCAACGTAAATTCGATTCAAGTCTCTTTCTTTTTTTCCAGAAGAATAATGGTACCATTAACTGAAAGGTTGAAACATTTTAATCGTCTGTCTTTGGGTTTTATTCACTTTCTCTTCTTGATTTCTTCGAACGTTTTCCACTTTTTGCACATTTTTCCATTTTGTCTTTAGGATTCTCTTTGTTTTGTTGTTAGTTTTATTTAGTTATAATGGAGCTGATTGCTTTATTTGTTTTATTTAGTTTTTCGCTTTTTTTTGTTTCGTAACTCTTCTTTGTCCCTGACCTCACTGTTCTTATCGCTGTGTAGTGGGTAAGAGACAAAACTACTTGACGAGAACTTGAAATATTTTTAAATTCTGTTTCTGATGTCCACTGTTCTTCCTTGTGTCCCGTATTGACTTAATTTTATTTGTTTTGTTGTGCAGAATGGACAAATCCGTGAGGGAATAAAATACTGTATTTGAATGAAACTTTAAATTTTTTTCTTTATTTGTTTATTGTCTAATTTAATTTTGTTTCAGATGAATCACATGGAAATTGGATTGGTAACAGGTATCCAAGAAGCACGAGCACCAAACTGCGCCATTCCAAGCATATAATGACTAGGAGTTCTAACTCTTTTCCGACTGATGACATTTCATACAGAGTAAGTAAAAATTTAGTTCTCACTTCCACAGTGGATTAGACCAGTGGTCGTTATAGTGCAACTACGAAGCTCTTTTATTCCTTGACTGTGGCTATTCTAAGAAATGTTTAATGCAAGCCCGGAATTGTATTTATTAACTAAATAATATTGTTATACGATATTACTTTCTGGTTTAAATAATAATTATATATGTGTGTACGGTAAAATTTATGAATGGGGTGAATATATATATTTATAATTCTCAGTGATAATCACCAACTAAATTTTATAAACATTCATTAATTTTTCATATTTACCAAGATGGGTTGGTGATTATGTATAGTCATAATTTGATTATTGATAATCACTTGGCATTTACAAGTTTATATTACGTGTAACTCACAGAACCCACATTATTTTTTGGGCCACCTAATATAATATTAAGTTTTATTAGTACCCTTAGTAAGACATATTTAAGAAAAACAAACTCAGGAGTATACTTTTAACCTAATTATCGCGTTAAAAATGTCTCCACTACAGCAGAGCTTAAGTTTAAAAAATTAGGATTTTGAATAAATCTCAATTTTATATGGCTTACATCATATTTGGTTCTTTTGGATGACGAGTTTGCCGACCACTGGACTAGACTGCTTAATATAATACAAGAATCAGAACTCATTTGCATAATAGTGTATATTCGAAACTGAGATATTTAAGTGTAAAAGGCACAAATGGAAGGATTTTAGGAGTTGTTTTTTAAATGGTGCTGTGCAACCCAGAAAATGACGAAACTCGTTTGGAATGTTCAAGAAGTTTTGACAAAGTTTCATCGCTTCTTGCTCTTTACTCTTTACCCTTATAATTGTAATTTGATTTTTTTTCCAGCCTAATCAGTTTCTACTGGAACCAAAATTGACCGTGCAGGATAATCACAAACCTCAGTTCATCAACTGTTCAAAGTATCAGCCCTCCGTGAAAGAGGAGGAACCAGTTGGGACTTTCGTTTTCAAGTGAGAGCAGTGGACAGAGACCCCATTGAAAATGGCGGAAAAATCACTTACACCTTCGTGTCGTCGCCTGGTGAACGACTCAGGTTCACTATTGAGCCTGACACGGGAATTATCAGAACGCAATATGTGAGTCGTGATAAAATTGATTTCTTGAGATATAAATTACTGCTGTTAACAAAAAAAATGAAGTTAAATGATATGAGCTGTGGAGATGAACAATCGGTGGAACATCACTCATGAAATGAATTCCGTTCGTGATCACTGTAACATTGCAAGCAGAGCCGGTGCAAGTCTAACAAAATTACTTTCATTTTTGAGTCATTGAGCTGATTTTGCTTTGTTATGGAAAATGGGCAAAGGAGAGAGTATTACCGTAATTTTTGTGATGGTTTTAAGGATTTAAAATACCTTTTAGTTTTGTTACTTTTTGACTATTACTCCGCGTCAAGTTCTTGGTGAAAAATGAGTGGGAACTCTTTATCTTTCCCAGACGTTTTGTCTAATTTTTCAGCTGGAAGCATTGGCGTACCTAGAACTTTTGCCTTCCAGGGCGATCTCCAGTTTGCCGCCCTATTATAAGTCAATCAAATAGTGGTTTTTATAAATTAATACACATAAATAAATTATTAAGTTATTCAATCAATATTAATTAATACACGGAGTAAATTTTTTTAGACATATTTGTATGCACTCGTAAACTTATTTATATAATATCTACTCTTCTAGCTTTCATACTAGAAAAATCGTGCGTAATGCTCTCAAAATTTATATTATTTGTAATTTCTTGTTCTATTGACAATATTGTAAGATTTTGTAGTCTTAATTGACTCATTGTAGAACGAAGATTATCTTGTTCTTGAATTAAAATTTACACTAAAATGCATTTATATACACCGAGGAATAATATTCGAAATCATATAGTTAATCATAATTTATATAAATCAAATATTAAACTTATAATAATCACAATAATCATTTATTATTCAAGAAAGAAAATAAATATGAAATGGATAACTTGCTTTTTACAACTATAAGTAAATATAAAAAATGCCGCCCCAAGGTAAGTGCCGCCCGGTGCGGACCGCACGCCCCCTCCTCCCCCAGGTACGCCACTGGCTGGAAGCATCTTCGATGGTTTCTTCAAGTCTTGAAGACACGTTATTTTAAAAAAATTAAGCTAAACTTCTGGGAAGGGTAAGAGTTCGCACTCATATTGTACCATTAACATGACGCGGTATAATAGTTCAAAAACTAACAAAACTAATATTAGCACACGTGAAAAGGTAAAATTAAATATGCCTTTTAGCTCATTAAACTGGTCCTTATTTTCCCTTATACATTAACGCTTTTCACGCTCCAGGCTGTGTTATTGTGCTTTAGTTACAGATTTTTTTTTCATATTCTCTAGAGTTTACAATAATTTTAGTTTTTTGAGCATTTTCAAGATTTTTTAAAAGAATTTATTAACTTGTCCGACCAAGGCTATTTGCAATTTTTGCTCCTTCACCATCAAATGGAGGCGTGTTCTGCTTACGAATTGTCCGTTGTTCTTAATTCATAAGAAACTTCCACCTCTTGAATAATGGATGATAATTATTATTGATAATTGATGATTCGTTATTCGTCAAAATGACTTACCGAGCTTGTTGATTGATCGTGATAGACTCACGGTCAGGTCGCGCGACAACTCCTGACCCAACCTGTTCACTCGCACTATTTTAAAACTCACAATGTGTGAGCTCAATGATAACTGTCCAAATAATTTTTGGTTATTTATTCATCACCACTCTCTTTTTATATCACTTAAAATCTTATTGCAGGTTTTCGATAGAGACGAGCCGACTCGAGAGAAAGAAGTTTACCTCAACGTCAGAGCAACTGATAATGGCCATCCACAGCTAGACGATGTTTGCCTCATAAAAGTCACTATCGAAGACATAAATGACAATTCCCCAATTTTTGATAAGGCTGTGAGTTTCCTTTCGTCTTTGAATTTCACTAAGTATGATAAATTGAGGAATTTATTGTTAATAAATTTAGCGATGACCACTTGTCCTTTTCAGCTGATTGGTAGCTTTGGACGTCTGATTTAGGCACTGGGAATCTATATAATAGAGTATTCAATTTTTTTTTGCTTCCTAGCAGCACAAAAACTAATAAAAATCAGTTCAGATTGTTAAATCCGCTTTAATGTCGCTTTTATTAATAATCTCTCTCTCTTTTTTAATTGCATCAAAAAATTAACCCATTAACGCCCCGTGTACTCAAACGAGGACACTAACTTTAGGATTTTTTTAAAGCTCCTCGGGTTCTTTTTTTGGTGGAATTTTTTTTTTAAACATGAAGAGCCATCTTTTCTTTATAAGTGAAAACAATTTTTTCACTTTTTTCATAATCGGGAGTGGCAGAATAGTTCCTGATAGAGCGGCATGATTTTCACTAAAATGCATCGGTTCAGAAAATATTTTTTTTCTCACATCCGAAGTTACCACTGCGGAAAAAATTAGCAGGCACTCAAGATGTTGTAGAACAAAGCCATAAAACAATTTTCACTGAAATTGCAACCAGAGCCAAATGAGCCACAATCAAATTTTGGTGTCCTCATTTGAGGACACGGGGATTTAATGTATGCAATTCATACTTAATTGGGAATACAATAGTTTTATCAACATTTTCATAAAAAGTGGGTAAAAAAGGCCAATTTTTCAGTTATTTCTTTATGTATTATAGGAAATAAATGATGTAACCTCAAATTCTCAGTTTTGATGGGGGGGAAGGGGAGAGCAATCTGAGTGTTCCTCAGTGGTGAAATGTTCTTGGTGGATGATAGTTTTTATAAATAGTATGATTTTTTTACGTCGGAAAATCTTCTTATCTGCCTCAGAAACTTGGGCTTTCGGGCCACAGGCACGTTACAAGAAAATCGAAGGGCAAAGTGTCCACTGAAGACTTCTACAGTTTAAAAAAAAACAGCCCAGAGGTTCATTCGACTTTCGATTTTGATAGGGTGGGGTAAAATGCGTTTCTTTTGCCAATTATTGCAGCTAAGAACCTATTGGTAAAGCAATGAGATACAACAGGAAAGAAAGGAAGAAAATTGGTGTATCTCATACAAAACTTGTGAACTCCTATAACACCAATATGGGTGTTGTGAACCAGCATGGCTGGCTGGTGAGTAGATACTTAGTAGTCATTCAGGAGAAATAATGGTACCAAGCTCTTTTTTAAGAGTTGTCCAAATGACAATGGTAAAAGTTGGCAATCGCACTGATACTGACAGACTCACGGGCCTTATTCAATGTGTTTGATAGAATACCCTATTGGGTGATTGGCTATTGACTATTAGAATTCTGACCGCGACCCTTTCGCCCAAAACAAAATGCGCTACTCAAAACCGAGTATTATATTAAGAAAGGATGTCAGTGATCATATTATATGTAAAAGAGCAAAACAATGGCGATGCCAATTGCAAAACTGCAGGAGTAAGCCAAGCACGTATTGCAAACAGCGCAATGCCGCTTGTCTTGCCTTCTTCCTTTTCATGGCAAATGAAGTATAAAGTGGCTATATATGAAGTTTCTTGTATGTATAAATAAATAACTCAAATTAAAAATGAAAAAAGTTATTTTTAAACCCTGAATTTTCTATTACCTCTAGTATTTACAATCACGTTGATTTGCATACATTAGATCCCCGTGTCCTAAAATAAGGACAGCAATTTCCCGGAAAACGGTGCAAAAATTTTGGGAGAAATTTACAGAAATATCATTTTTTGATTTTTTTTAATGCCAGACCTCAAAAGGATTTCAAAAAATTTCTACGATTTCTATACCTGGGCGTTAATGGGTTAAATGGCGGATTTAAGTAGCACTTTAATTTTTTACATGGAGCGGAAGTTTCTATAAAAAGTCAACCGCCTTAATTTGCATTAATAAATTTTTAAAAAAAAGTGATGAATCTAAATATCTTTTCTCCTCTAAATTTATATTTAAAAAAAAAATAATAATAATAATAATTTTGTTTTATTCCTATGATTCAGGTTTTTCGAAGATATGTTTGAAAGATTTGTCAAGGTAAATCTTTTCCAGTTTGTGATTTTTGCATGATTTATATTAAGTCTAGATATATAGGACCGGTTGACTAATACTTTCATGTGTCGTTTCGTTAATTTTCCCGAATTCTCCAATTTGATGAAAGAAAGAAGGGAAGAAATTTTTAAGCTTTTTATTTTGCTCCTAGTAATTTTTTTTCGTAGTTATTTTTTGATTTATTTCTGTTTGATTTTACGACTTTTTCACATTTAATTAACTACAGTCCTTCTTATAAGTTTCCCTTTTTCTCTTCAAAATTTTTTCATGCATGAATGATCATTTATTTTATTTTCTTTTTATTTATGACCCAAAAAATTGTTTTAAAAAATTTTTGCTTTGCTTTTGCTGATTTCAAAAACAAAGTCGGTAGAAGTCAGTTATTTTAATTAGCAAATGCTTTCTTCAGAATATAACATTCTATGCTATTGTCATTAGGAGGAAAATTTTAAAAACCTACTTGCTAATAATATTGACTATAGAATCTATATGTAACTATGTAGAATTATGTGGCATTGTTCCTAGAAAATGTACCTTAAAGTATAAAATATTTTATACGGATACTTTATTTGCATAAGAAAAGGCGACAAGGACTATCTATAATCCCATTCTGTTTGCTTGTACTTTTTTTTTTTAAAGGATCTGACTTTTAAAAAAATCTTTTTTTTAACAAATTAAAAAAAAAAAAATTATTTTAGCGTTTACTTAAAGCATTACTTTTTGTAGAATTACCTGGAATCAGTTCCTCAAGATCTCCTCGTGGGCAACGAAGTTATGCGAATATCAGCTACGGATATCGATAATGGAAACAACAGTTTAGTTTTCTATGAACTGGAGGCGAAATCGCACGAGGACGAAGGTTACTTCAGAATCGACAGCACAAGTGGTTACATTTACCTGAACAAAAGCATTGATGTAAGCAGTTTGGAATAATATTCCAACTTTTTGTTAACTTAATCAAAGTCATGAATCATATCCAGATTCACTTTTTCCTGGTTATCGAGTAGAAAAACGTTCAGTTAAAACTGCCAGAATGCTCAAATCTTGATATTAAAATACAAAGTCTAAAACTAATCTTACTAACTTTAAAGAGCATTGAAATTGGCTTTATAAGAAGATGTCAACATAGATAAGGGTTAATAAATCTCTGCCTCAAGCCTTTTCTATGTTCAGTATTGGCAACGAGATAATTCTTGTTTTCATCGAATTTCAAAATCGGAAATACTCCTGAAAAATTGGGAGAGAGAAACAAAAAGAATTTTTTGAAACTTTGAGGTGTTAATTGGAGTAAGAAGAGAGAAAGAAGATGGATGAATGTATTTGTCTCCTTCTTTTCCTTTTTTTCTCTTTTAATAAATGTCTGTTTAAATAGCCTTCTAGGGCAAAATCACGTGCTGGACCTCAGTTTCCAGAGCTCACTGACTTCACCATCAGTTAAGTTAATTAAAGCCTCTAATGCATGTTAATTCTTGATTCCTCGAGTAGATGATCCATGACTTGTAAATTTTTTATGGCTATGTCATATCCGTATCCTTTCTCTCTCTCTCACTTCCCTATACACTGATGAAGTTTTAAAACCATTTAAAAACGCGAATGCCATTAAGCCAGTCTGATTTAATTTTTTTCGTAACGCTGAGAACTGGTTTCATATTCAAAATGCTGCCTTTTTTTGCATTTTCTTAAAAGAAGAAGTCCAGTGGGACTTAATACAGTATTAAACTATGATGGGCGCAGAAAACCCTTATACACTTAAATGGATACATAATTTTATAAAACTCCGGAGTCAAGGGAAGATGAATAATCAATTTTTTATTTGAAATTGCAAAAGGACTTTAAATAAAAACAAAGCATTTAGTCATGAAACATATTTTCACAGCTAAATTTCGGGACTTTTCCAGGGTTGGGATGACGCTCAGCCAAAATATGATTTTTTTTTCAGATCTTTAAACCTCTCTAAATTAAGAAATAGGCGAGAGAGATATGGAATTGCCCATTTGGCAGGCAGTTTCATGTACAGTTGTCATGTACAGGCATGACATTGAAATTTCGTTGACTTTTATAAAAGCGGCCATTCGGTTATAAAAGCGGCCTTGAAAGAAATTTCTCAGCATAATATTTCCTTTTTTTACTCAAAATTTTGCTTTAAACGAATCGTTTGTCTGATATATGCAAATGGAATTGCAGCTGATGAGTGTTAGATGATTTTTATTAATGTAAGAAATTTTAGGAACCATATAAAAAACTATAAAAAAACGAATTTAATTATTCATGACTTTAATTCACTCAGGGTTTTATCTATAGAGTATAATTGAATTTTATATTTTCTAATACACAAATTTTTATATTTCCTTATTCAGTATATTCCAAGGATTTTTCATTTGCACAATGTAAGTTGAGATTGCTATGAACGTGGTCTTGTGTCACACTTTATCGCATAAAGTACATAAAAGTCAGGAAAGCACATGCTTTGAGCAAAACATTTTACATCGAGTTAATATGTTTTCAGTTTCGTGTTTTTTCTCACTTGTGTATCAGTTATTTTTCTTACAATTGTACACGTGTCATTCAAAAATTCTAACACGTGACGATAAGTTGCATGACGATCAAAATTTAGTGTGAACTATAATACTTTGAACGCATTTTATTATTTTTGAGTTTAATAGAGTTGTAATGCCGTTTTTTATCATTTGGTACAACAGTATGTGTGATGGGGATCGAACTCTCAAACAGACTACTACTTCGGTAATCAATCGCTTCTACCACTTAACCATCGGCTGCCCACTCGTTTTTTAATATTTGTTGGTGGTTTTAATCCCATTTTTCACCCTTAATTTTTGGGTATAAAAGTATGCGGGAGGAGGATTCGGACTTACGATCATTGCGTCCAAATCACGAACTTAACGCTACTTCTCCCACCTCGTTTTCTAGTATGATGGCTTCCGTTCGATTGTCCTATGTATTGTATACGAAGCTCTGTTTACAAGAAATTTTGTTATTATTTCCTTATCCTCTGAATGGCCACCTGCACGTTATAAGTGTTTAATAGGCTAAAAAATTAGGTCAAAAGAGCTAACTGCGGAGATCGCTGAGGTATGATAATAAGACGACATAAACGATAAAAGGAATGCAGTATAGTACAGTGAAATAATGTCATTGAGTCCTGAATTTTCAATGATATTCATAATCGAAAAAGGAATGTAACTGAAAGATAGGGTGACCTGTTTCGGAATTAATTTATTAAAAAGCTTAGCTTTTTTTTATTTTATTATTAAAAGAGTATAAAACAATCTTGTACCATTTGGATACGTCTGCTGAGAGTTCGAAAGTATTTGAACCTAAAACTTGGTTAAAAAACTTTTCTACATTTTAGAATCCAGTTAAAATGTTTTCTGTTTTTTGGCTTTATTTTTCTAAACTTGAATATTAAAAAATTATTAACTTCTTAATTAATTGTTTACTATTTTTAGAGAGATCCGAACTATAAGTTTAGAATGACAGCCAAGGCTACAGATCGTGGGGAGAAACCTTTGAGTGCTACTATCGATTTAGAAATAACGGTAGTTGAGTCCCACAAAAAAGCGCCAACATTCAAAGAAATCCTTTATCCTGAAATTAGCATCAACGAAAATAGCTCAGATTTTCAAACACCGATTGTCATCATAACTGCCGAGTAAGTATTAAAAAGTCAGAGAAGTTTGAATTCGGTCACTGTCCCGTTTAAAAGGGAAATAGGAGAACCTTTTTCAGATATAAAATTGCGTTTTTCCACTGTCATGTCCTTGTATAGTCCTGGAAACGGATTCCCACCCTTTCCTCTTAATTTTCCATTTTATATTTTATAGCGTTTCGCACACGTTTTCTTCGTAACATTTGAATTTAAGTGGCGTTCATGAACAATTTGAAATCAACAGGTCAAACATACCAGAAGAAAACGAACTACTTTTTGAACTCGTCTCAGGAAGAACGGAGCAGACGAATAAAGGAAATACTTTCGTTTTGTCAGTGGATGGCCAACAGGCTCATATCAAGCTAGGAGGTTATTTGGATTATGAAAGTCTCACCGAATACATTCTTACAGTGAGGGTTCAGAACAAGTACAACCTCGCATCCGAAACACAGATCCTAATCCACGTAGAGGATGTCAACGATAACATTCCCGCATTTAACGACATTTTGTCTGGATCGGTACTGGAGAAAGAACCTGCTGGGACTCCTGTAATGCAAGTTCGTGCCCTTGACGCTGATGGAACGTCCGCTCATAATCAGGTGAGTGGTGTCCCTATTTAGAATCTATTTCAAAATGAGCTGGGACATATTAAACCCCTTTATTTTACATCTCTAAAAGTTTTTGAATCCAGAAAAGTGTTATTTTTGATATTGCCAAAAAATTCGTTATTTAGAAAAAAGTAAAAATCTATAAAAATTATAAATGTTGAAGATGATCTCTTTCATGTGGAACTCTTTGACCGACTAATTTTGTTTTATTTTTCTCCTGCTTTTCTGAGTAGCTTGAATTCCAAGTGCGAATGTGGCGGATTGCCAAACACTTGCCTGATACAAAATTTTTCACCCATCTTGTCTTCTCAGGGTTTGTCAGTTTCTTTTGTTTGTTGTTACTTTTTCTGCGTTACCCCATTCTAATCAAGAGAAGTTTGAAAAAGCATTTTTTGAAACGAAGGGATAAATCTCACACCTTTCAATTTGCCGGACCACCTTAATGCACTAACTGTAAAATACTTGATGATTGTTTTCATCTAGTTTCTTAGTGTGATGCGTTGAAGCAGAGGAAAAAGGAGGTTAGGATAACAAAAGTCAGCTTAGTTCAATAACAAAAAGATGTGACGTTTTCGAAAATTTAGAAACTCCTCCCCCAAAGGTATTCTTAGTAGAAACCCCCCGTAAAAAATTTTCAACTTAGTCAAGTCAGTTCTATAACAACAAATAGGATGTCTAAAAAGATGACATGGTCTTAACTTAGAGGTTTGTGCAATTAAAAAGTTTGATGTTCATCATCGATCAGGATCATGATATTCTTTGATTGCTCAGTACTAAGATATTTTTAAAAAAGAAGCAAAATTTACGCCAATCAATTGATTTTTTAGGTGACATACGTTCTCGCCGACCACACAAATTTATTTTCCATAGATCCAAACACCGGGAACATAACAACGCTTGTGGTTTTCGATAGAGAGCAGAAAGATTTCTACAACGTTAAAGTAATTGCAACAGATAATTCTCCTTCGGCCCTTTATTCGACGGGAAAGCACAATAAAGGAGAACAAGTGTTCCGGATAGAGATAGCCGACAAAAATGACAATCCTCCAAGGTTCACGCAAAAGATATACCGGGCCACTGGGATTAGAGAAGATGCCAATATCTACTCTCTGGTAGCCCAAGTAAAAGCTGTGGATAACGACACTTCTTCCTCTGTCACATATCACATCATCGGAGGTAACACCTACGACGCTTTCTTTATTCAGGAAAACACAGGAAAAATAAAAATAAAAAATCTTTTGGACTATGAGAACATTACAAGGGTAAGTTAGTTAGCTTTGCATCTACCACTACCACTCCTGTGGGTTGCCATGGGAACACTGAAAATTTTTTAGCTTATTCTTGTAATTTTTATTGTTTTTCTGGTTGTTCAGTACAATCTTTCAGTAAGAGCTTACGATGGAGCTTACGCCGATAATGCTTTTGTCGAAATAGAAATAGAAAATGTCAACGACAATCCTCCTGTTTTCTACGATTATGTGAACAACATAACCATTTCTGAAGAGGTTCTCATACCTGGCTGCATCACGAACATAACTGCTTACGATCCCGATATCCCAGACAGAAATGCCCCCCAACATATCGTTTACTTCGTTGTTAAAGAAGATCAGAAAAAATTATTATCAATAGATAAGAATGGTTGCCTGTCGCTGATCAAACCTCTGGACAGAGACCCACCAAACGGATTTCCTATTTGGCAAGTCATTATAGCTGCCTCGGATGAAGATGGAAACAGTAAAACTAGCCTTAGGGAAAGCACTGAAGTAATTATCGTACTCACAGATATCAATGACAATGCACCTTTTTTGGATTCCAAGGTAGGTAAAAACTTTACATGAAAGCTTTTTACTTTCTTCCTTCCTTCACAGTAGTTATGACCTTCATTATTTGTTCGTTTGTGCTTCTCCACAGATTAATCCCGTTTATTGGAGGGAAAATCAGCCTCCGGGCACTATTTCCTCTCTTGCAGCCAAGGATTTGGACAGCGAGGAAAACGGACCACCTTTTACATTTCGGATTGACGTCACAGCGTCCGAGGATATAAAAACAAAATTTGCAATCAGTGGCTCTACTTTGGAAGCCCTAAAAACTCTTGACAGGGAAGAACAGAAGCAGTACTTTATACCAATAGCAATCTCCGATTCCGGTTATCCTTCACAAACCGGAACCAGCACTCTAACCTTAATCGTCAGCGATGAGAATGACAATGCAATGAAAAGAGGCGAAAGCAGTATTTTTGTCTATAACTATAAGGTAAGTATATGTGCTTCTAGACATTACTAATCAGTTAAATATAGTGGAAACAACATTACTCAAATGTGACTTAATGAATATCAACTAAACAGAATTGCTTGCTTAGATTTATCACGACTGGGTTCCTGTCGGCACATATTCCATTACTTCAATGAAATTTTCCTAAAGGCCAAGTCCAAAATTTCCGGTTTAAATTTTTCTAAACTGTTCCTTCAACAGGGCGAAGCACCCGATACGCAAATAGGACGAGTATATGTCGAGGACCCAGATGATTGGGATTTGCCTGATAAAACTTTTACTTGGGCAGAAGCCAAACATCCCAATTTTTCTCTTGATCAAAATACGGGAATGATTACCATGAACCACGGCACCAACAACGCAACTTTCCTTCTCAATTTTATCGTCACAGAGGAATCAAGCTACGTGAATCGTCATTCTGTAGATGCCGTCGTTAATGTCACCGTCAAAGAAATTCCTGAAGAAGCCGTCGATAGCTCTGGCTCAATTAGGTTCGCCGGAACGACCGACGAGGATTTCGTCACACCTAAAGTAAGAAATTTTATTAGTGTTGACGACCACAGCATGAAAGAGCCGATAGTTTGCATTTTTCTTTTCATAGATTTGGTATTGTTAAGTGTCAGAGAAAATAATTGTTTTTTCCTTTTAGAACGGAATCAGTAAAAGAGATTTGTTACGTAATCGGCTTGCCAAAATTTTAAATGTTAGTGTGGATAACGTAGATGTGTTTACCGTTCTTCATTCCCATCACAACACTAATCATTCGCTTTTGGATGTTCGCTTCTCGGCTCATGGCTCCCCTTATTATCATCCCGAAAAACTGAACTACATGGCCTCTATGTTTCAAGAACAGGTAAGAAAGAAAAGTTGTAAATTGAACATGAGAGCCAAAAAGAAAATGCTAATTATTAATTGGTATATTCGCGTTTCCAGATAGAAAATGAGCTTGGTCTAGATATAATAATGGTCAACATTGACGAGTGCTTAATTGAAAAAGCTTCGTGCGAAACTTCGTGCGTTAATTTCTTGAACAAGAGCAAAATACCACACGCGGTATACACCAACACGAGTTCATTCGTGGGAGTAGGTGCAGTTGTTGACCCACTTTGCACTTGTATTATTTCTGAACGTTTGGTTTGCCTTAACGGCGGAACACCTTTGGATGACAGGTAACCATTTGAAAACTTTATCTATTTTGGCTAAAGATAAGTTTTTCAAAAATTGAAATTTTTATTTAATACCATTGAAATTAGAGGGGTTATGAAGGCCGTCAAGGTATTCAAAAATAAACGTCCACAATAAATTTCGAAAGTGAGTCCCTTGTCATATGATTTTGTTATTAACTTCAGATGTGTGTGCCCTGACGGGTTTGAAGGCCCTCGCTGCGAATTAATAAGCATTGGTTTTTACGGAGATGGGTGGGCTTTGTATCCGTCACTTCATGCTTGCGAGGAATCCAAATTGTCTTTGGACGTAAGACCCGAAAGAGGTGATGGCCTTATTATGTACGTGGGACCAATAAGAAAGGACAATCCCTTAGGAGTTCAAGGTAAGTTGCTTTGTTTAATTTACTTAGTAGAATCTTTCTCCTTTTGTTTGATATAAATGGCACAAAGGTGCAAAGATGATGTGGCTTATTTGCTGTCAGCCAGTTAAGAATTGATCAGATTTTTCTCATCGTAGATTTCATGGCTCTTGAACTTCAAAATGGCTACCCTCGACTTCTAATGGATTACGGATCGGGAACCGTCCAAGTTAACCATACAGAAATCAGATTAAACGATGGGGCTTCACATCACATTGACATTATTTGGACTAATGTGGTACGTCTCTTAGCCTTTTCATAAAGTGACTCTATCGCTAGGTTTCTATCACTTGTGTGTTTTTCCTTTTCCTCCGTTTACTTCCTTAGATTTTGTTTTCTCTGAATTCTGACACCGTATTCGGATCAGGCGTTGACTATCCTGGCAGTAACTACTGTATTGGTAATCTTGTGTAGAAGCGCAATAAGAGGGCTGAGTTCGTGGATATTGCCTTTGAAATAGAAAGGCCTTGCACCCTTCTAAGAATTATTCTTTCTAATACTTCAATATTACTTTAGATGTTGATTATAACTTGTTCTTATTTGTATAGAGCATTGAACTACAAGTTGACAATTGTCGGAAGTCATTTTGTTTAAGTTTGACGGCTCCACATGGGAAAAATGAATATCTGAACGTGAATGGCCCTCTTCAAGTTGGTGGAAGTGCAGTCGATTTGAATAGCATATCAAGTGCGATGAAGTGGAATCATAAGCCTATGGTAACGGGCTTTTCAGGTTGCATCAGCAATCTCACTTTTAACGGAAAAGTATGCAGAATTGATGTTCGTTACATGGTTCAGATTTTATTTTAATCCCTAGTTATTGAGAAAGTTTTTTGTTTTAGACTTACAACTTGGGAATGCCAGGTTTGTCGAAAAACGTAGACATAGGTTGCACGAAAGGCCTAGCAACCGCTTATTCTTTCGGTATCGATACCAACTTTATTGTTGCCATACTTGTTTGCTTAGCAATATTATTACGTAAGTATCAAAAAAGGAAAGGGTATCTGGAAATGTGTGTGTCTAATGAGATATGAAGCAACCGAATTGTGCTCAAGCACAAGCGCAAGCACTACCTTCTTTCTTCAAGGGGGTTGTGTGGATTTTTCTAATCCTGACTGATGGGATTTTATTTTCCATCTACCACAAGCTAAAAATTGAGATTCTTAGTCAACATTCTCTAATAAATTTGTTTCAGTTTTATTATTAGCCGTAGTAGTCCAAAGAAGGAAGACGGATGACTTGTACAAAGATGCAGATGACATTAGAGAGAACATAATCAATTACGAAGATGAGGGTGGCGGCGAAGGCGACATGACTGGTTACGATCTCAATGTTCTTAGGCTTATGTACGACGGCGACGGCCAGCCAGTGGCAGAAAAAATGCCAGTAAAAGACTGTTTACAAGGAAGGGGTAAGTTTTCATCTTACTATATAGTTTATTCGAAAAACGCACGTGTAAACAAAATTTAAACAGTATGCTAATGTTGAGCAGGACCAGAAGAAGTGCCCGACATTTGCGGATTTTTGGACGGCAAAAAGCGGACAGTCGACAACGATCCAGAAACGAATCCATTTGACGACGTTCGTCACTATATGTACGAAGGAGATGGAAACAGCATAGGATCACTATCTTCCCTTGCTTCGGGAACGGACGAAGAAGACTTGGATTTCGATTACTTATCGAACTTCGGTCCAAGATTTCGGAAGTTGGCGGATATGTATGGCGAACAGCCGAGTGATAATGAAAGTGACCATTACGCGGGTCCGGCCTCCGAATCCTGGTGCTGAAACCACATTAAACTTAAAAAAGTGTTTTTAAACAATCAAATCAAGTTTTCCCATTTTATATTGATTTTAATCGAATTAACTTCTTTTTTTTTCAATTTGAAAGTAAAGATAGAAGGAACGAGTTTTAGTTTTTTACTTTCCTTTTCAGGACGCCTTGCTCGTCTCTTTTGAGTCAGTTTTTCGTATCGATAGTCAAAAATAATTCAGATTTTGGCTTTTAAGTACTTTCTCATCGAAAGACGTAAACCAAAGAAATGTAAAAAACCAAATTTCTCTAAGAGGGAAAATTTTTTTTTTCTTATTAGTTTCTTTTGTTTCTTTCTTGTTATTGAAAAGGTTTCTTGCTTTGAAGATCAATTTTTTTCACTTTCCCCTTTAAAAGCGGGAGGCGTAGTGTAGTGGTTAAAGTTTCTGACTTGGACGTTAAGGTCGTGAGTTCAAATCCTCCTCCCGCATCCTGTTATACCCCAAAAAAGGAGTGAAAAACTGAGAAAAGCCAATATTTTTTAAAATTACTTTCTCTTTAAATAATTTTTACGCTATGTCAATATATAAAGATAGCGAACCAACTTTGCAATACTTATTTACAGGCTGTTTTTATAGTTTATTTGAAACCTGTTCGTGTTTTCTACTGTTATTTATAAAATTTATACCGATGGTAATAATCAGTGCACTAATTTGAACGTATTAATACAATTCATGCTATCGTTGAAGGCCGAAAATGGCCAATCGATAGGTGGTATCAGGTGAACAAATTTTAAACCTCTTTTTAAAAGGAAAGTGATTTGCAAGGAATTAAACGTATATGGTAATTATGTTCTACATATGTATTAAAATTTGACCATCTTGAAGACGGTATTTTTCTGATTACGAGGCAGTTTTTACAACTTTACACAACCCAAACAAACTTCTTCCTCGCCAATTTAAGACAGAAATGATTACTGAGTTCAATGAGTTTTCTTGTTTAATAAATGAGGGTTGTCCACTTGTTCGAGTCTATTTCAGCACTGACTCATTTTCAATGATAAATGTAATTTCTTATTTTCTAAATTTACATTCAGTTTATTTCGTGAAAATTACTGTGATTGTTAAAATTGATTTACAGAGTCTAAGTGTTTTACTTAGTTGGAGAGAATGAAACAATGTGCCAAATAATTTTCAGTTTTGTGAATTTATTTGGCGAAACGGGCGTTCTTTGTTTATTTTAATAATTAGAAGAAATTATTGTGAATCGATTATTCCTTTGTTTCAAATCTGAATTGGTGGTAAATATCTTAATTAAAACATCGGATTGTTTCGACGCATGCACGAGTAAAAATAGCTCGTTCCTTCTTTTTTTTCACACTTGATCCACTTCCGTCCGAGTACACTTAGGTGAATTTAGAATTTTACACTTTTTGTAGTATTGGTGCCAATTAAAACCGAATAGAATCGTCTGTTTGGGGCGATTTCGATTGATGTCAACTTCAAGTTGACATACACTTAAAAAGAAACGTGGTTGAGATAACAAAAAGACTGAAGTCATTTTTTGCTCTGCATAAAACCGCAGTAAAATTTATTCAGAGTAGTAGAAACATTCCAGAAAAATTGTTTTTCTAGTACTTAATTTTTTATAAAAGCAACATTTTCTTTTCTTTTTCTTATTTTAGACTTTTTTTAAACCAAAGACTTGTTTAATGAAACAAATGAAGAAATTGGAGAGAAATTAAAGTTAATTTTTTTATGCTTGTCTTTCACCCTTGACATTTTTATTTGTACAAGTTGAGAAATGAGAAGAGTTGTACTGTGTTGAGAAATATTCACGAGGAATGAATTTCCAGTGTCCTCTGTTACCCTGTAACCATCGTCTGGGCATTTAAGAAAATTCCATTTAGTTAAATATTAATTGTTGTTCAGAATTTGTTGATTTTGACTTATTGTCACAAGTTTTAAAATTTTAGATTCTGTGTTATTGTTAGACTTGCTCCTAAAATTACATCATAGTTTGCCTGTAAAGTGTATCGTGTATTGCCTTGTTTAGCTTGTCGATGGTGGGCAACCGTTTTTGTCTTTTTTTGTGCTGAAGCCATCAGAGAATCAATCGTGAAGTTAACAGAAAGTAGTAAAAAGAGAATTTCAAATCTTTTATTTTCTGGTCAGGCAGACTGATACCTGGCAATTCGCAATCAGAACAACTATTAAACAACTTTGACTTCAATTAAATTTTCTTGACGGCAGTTTGTATTAACTTAGTATTTATGTGGTCAACGCATAGTGTCTTATAAGAATTAAACACGGGCTGAGAGTTGTGTATCAGTGGTCTAGGGTGGGAGGTAAGAATACTATTATTTAAAAGATGGGAAGATGTAAACCTGTTACATAACTAATTATAGAAGAAATTTGTATTTGAAACCCTTTTTTATATCTAAGTGCAGAAATTTTTTAATCGAATGAAAACTTTAAAAAAGCAAATTGGATTTTATTTTACATAAAAAGCACGAATTGATGGGCTCAGTTGAAACAAATACTTATTTTGTTTGTATATAGCGTAGCAAACTTTCAGTTTTGAGATCTTGATAAATGTCGCCCCGTGAAAATTTTCCTAAATACATTCAAATTTGCCTTCAAGTAATTTTCCACCGCGCCTAAATTCAATTTATATTGTACTCATAAAATATTGACTGCTTAAAGCCTTTGTAATATTCTCTTTCAATTAACCCCCACACTTTAACTGCCGACTCTAATGATGGTTTTCCGTATCATTTCCTGTTGTTTAGCGCTTAATTTTTAAACAGTGTAGTTGGGATAGCTAAACATTCCGTGTTTTTAGATTTAGACTTTTTAGGAATTACCTGATGTTTTTTACAATCTTTATGTAGGAATAATTGTATGCCATCATTGATTGATTAATAGCGCAATTAAGGGTTCCCTGGTTTCAACTGTACTTGACACATTCATTTTTGTGTTCCGTGAAAGATATATTATTTGAAGTAGAATTTTAGAGGAAAAATTTCTTAACTTGAAACTTGGAACTTTATGATGTAGTCAAAATTAACCCTTTGCACCTACAGTACTTAGAGTGAAATGAAATATAAAGTTCCATCATATTTCAATTATTCAGTAATGTGCCTTTATTTTTAATATCAATTATAGGCTAGTCAAGCGTCAATATTATCTTAGTTTTATACAAAGTACTAATTTTAAGTTTAAATTTTAAGTAAAAAAAAAAAGAAATTTAAGTAACAAAGAGGTTTAAATATTGACGATTTTAAATTTGCTCTGTCATTGTGAACATTGTTGGCATTGATATGTCTATCCGAGTTATTATCATCCCGCGTCAAATTTCTCAAATCTTAGAAATAATTGCCATTATCTTTACCTAAAGTTTCTCTAGCTTTAACAATCGAAGGCATTCTCGGTAAACTGAACCTACCACTGAAATGTCCACAGGAGCACATTTTTCGTCATCGATGATGCCTTCAAATGTTAAAATAGGTGAAACGTCTGTACGAAAAAGAGTTGAATGCGTCTATTGTGGCGCAAATTAATACAATGCTTGAGCTCATGAAATGTTTAAATCCTGTTTTCTTTTTTTAATTAATTTAAAAAAAAAACAACTTTTTGGAACGAAAATTTTAGTTTTTAATTTTTACACTTATTACGGTTATGTTAAATTATTAGAGTAGGGTTATTTTCAATGTCGTTTTTTTAGAAAAACTGAAATCGCAGAACACTGCCTATAATTTATAGTAATAATATAAATGTGTAAAAGTTTTATTTTTTTTAATGAGGCCGACTTTTTTTGCTGCCAAAATTTATGCTTTTTTCAGCGATTCAAAAAATCGTATTGCTAAAGCTTTGACGAGCAAAATATTTGTGAAACAACCTCATAAATAATTTGTATTATGCGAAAAGCCTTTTTTCTCATGCTGTTATAAGTTATATTATAACATCATTTTAAGGTAAAGACTACTCTGATTTCTAAAACGACTACTATATAAAGTTTATAGCTAATTTTCTTGATGAAGCAATGCAATATTTGTTGAATTTAAATTTTAATTAACAAAAAGTTTCATAGTTTTTTTTATTCACAGGAACTTGAGTATTTAACCGCTACAAGTAGTAAATCTATTTAATTTATTTATAAAGTTCAGATTTTTGAGGAAAAAGAACAAAGGAAGAAAAAAATGAAAAATGTAATTTCCTCAGTAAGGAGGAAGAATTAATCAGCTGCTAAGAATTTCCATCATAAAAATAAATAAAAATATGTTGTCCAGTGATAAGGTGCTGGAAGGGAAATCGAAAGGCCTCCAAACGTTGAAAAAGAGGAAAATAAGCAATATTTTCAAATTAAAACTTAGTTTTTAAAAATCGATTTAAAGATCTCAAATGCCTGGTCGTCGTAACTACAAATATTTTTTGAGTAGGCGTTCAAGTTTTATTGCAGTCATGTACGCTTGAATCCTTCGTGTAAATGTGATAGGAATTCATTTTTTGTAATCGAGCAAATGATTTTAGAAAATTTTAAAATTTTATTGTAATTTACTTTAAGTAGTTGAAGAAGATTCATTGTTGTAAAAATTGTTCTAGATATGCCTTTTCGTAAAAAAAAATTAATAATAAATTTTTAAAGATACTGAATAGTCATTTTTATCTACGCAATTACTTGGAATTACTAGATATATTTATTAAACGCTGGGTTATAACACCCCGCCGTTTCTGCATTACCTACCGACGTTTCGTCAGCTTCATTGGCTGATGATAGGCGTCTCAATAAAAACTCGGAGAATTCAATTAAGTCTCAATAAAAACCCGAGAAAACTCGGAATAAGAGACTCGGTTGAGTAGTTCTTTTTTCTTTTTTTTTATTCCCAGTGTTTTACGAGGGAAACATTCATAAGGGATAGGCAAGGGTGAGCGAGCTCTTTTAGCTCAGGCTCAATCTCGGACTCAGTCTCCGGCCTCGTCCGGCAGTTACAACGCCGGACCTAGACCAAAAGGACATGGATGACGGCAAATCCTGCGCGACGAGTTAAGGGCTGCTACTATCAGATCGGCCCCACCGTCCCCACTCGCCCTGCCGCCAATAGCCGCCCTTGACGGCAATAGATGACGTCACTGCCAAGCTGGGAAGGCTAATGGATGAGAAGACCTTGCAGCTCCGGAAGGAACTCTTCTTCCTTCACCTGCTCCTCCCACCCACAGACCCCTCTGTAAAGGAGCCCCTCACAGCCAGTGGTGGCGGCGACGACTGCAGCTGTGGCTGGCCCACCCAAGGAGGTCCATTGGACCAAGGTCCTGGGGCGAAAGGAGAAGAAGAAAGCCGCGAAGGAGTCTGCTGGCCAACAGCAGACTCGACCCCGACCAACTTCTAAACCACAGCAGAAAGCAAAGGGAAAACCAAACAGACCAAGGCTACTTCAAAGCCCCCTAATCTCCCGCGGCCTCCCCAGGGAGCAGCAATTAGTCCTGTCAGTGTCCCCCCGACAGTGAACTGCCCACCACCACTGGCCACAAGCCATGGGGGTGGTGAGAAAGAAAATAAATGTAGGTGAGTTAGGGCTGAAACCCGGGGACGCTCTTGCAGCCAAAATGTCGGAGGTCCTGTCCGACAAGGGCGGGAAGATTTCCTGCGCCGTGAAAATGGGGGAGATTGTCGTCAGGGGGTTCGACAGCTCCGTCTCTTCGGCCGAGATCATTGCAGCCGTTACACTTAAGGTAGAGTGCAGGGCCGGAGATGTAAAGTTGAGGAATCCTCGGTTTCTCCCCATAGATTGGTTTCGGTCTGGGCTAAGCTACCCCTGACAGCTGAGATTGTTGGAGAGGGTGAAGTCGTGGTTGAATGGAATTCCGCTACTGTCAAAATCCTGGAGAGTAGACCCCTTCAGTGCCACCGATGTCTCCAGCAGGGGCACGTCCAAGCCTCCTGCACTTCTGCCGTAGACAGTAGCTTACTGTGTTGCCGGTGTGGCAGACCGGATCACAAAACACGTGAGTGTACCAAGGCAACACACTGTCGAGTGTGTGCGGCACTGGAGAGGAAGAGCGACCATCGCATCGGGGGCAAGGCTTCCCTACCAAGAGGAAGAACAAGGCCAAATAGTCGTCCTCTGGTTTGGCGATGCAGACGGCGTCGTGGTCATAGTAGGATCCACGGAACCGGACACTCCACCTACCACTTCACTACATAAGGGTGGGGGTTTCGTCGCGATAGAGTGGGGTGCAGTCGTCGTTGTGGGGGCCTATTTTTCCCCCAACAGAGGACTCGCCGGGTTCGATGCCTTCCTGGGCGAGATCGGTGACGTAATCCAGCGTTGTCGGCCTCTACCCACGTTGGTATTCGGTATTTCAATGCGAAGTCCACGACTTGAGGTTGCCCCCGAACTACTGCTCGAGGCGTTTCCTTGGTCGACTGGCGGCCGCACACGACCTGAGACTCAACCGGGGTACTCAGGCAACGTGTATCCGGCAGACGAGCGGCTCGATCATAGACCTAGGCTTTGCCTCCCTCATTGCCGTCCGTCTCGTCTCCGAATGGAATCTCCTCGCTGGGGTTGAGACCCTTTCGGATCACCTGTACATCCGAATGAGTCTACTCACCCGCAGCGGGTGAGAACCTCATGATGGGCGTATGATGACCTAGAGGCTGAGAGTCTAGCTGCAACCTGGGCAGGAGGAATCGACGGCGGAGAAGACGTCAATACCAAGGCCTCTAAGATCCGTGAGGTACTCGCAGAGGTGTCCACAGAGCGAGTCGTCGAAGGATCCACGAGCTGGGGCTGCGGGCGGCGCCGCACAAGACCGATAATATGTGGTTCCATGGACCCAGGCGACGTCCCCCCCAGTCCCACTTACAAGTGGGTCAGGACATGATAGAGGTGGGGTCCCGGATGAATTATCTGGGGCTCCATCTTGACTCCAGTAGGTGGAGATTTGAATCCCACTTCAAGCTAGGAGGATGGCTCAAACAACTGTGTCACTCCTGCCGAACCTTGGTGGTGCGGGAGACAGGGTCCGCCGTCTATACTCGGGCGTTGTCCTCTCTAAGCTCATGTATGGGGCTCCCGTGTGGGCGGTGCACTTGCCGGGTCTAGGGTCTCTCTTCGACTCGTCGAAGGGGTCCGACGCCTGGTCAGTCTCAGTCTCTCGCGGGAGTACAGACCCATCTCCGGGGCAGCGGCGGGCGTATCGGGGGGAGGGGTCCTTTCCATCGACTTCCTGGTGAAGTCCTACAAATCCATGTACGACATGCGATGGGAACTACGTCAGCAGGGCGGCAACCGGCGGGGCTTTTCCGGACTCCGGTCCTGGCCAGAGGACCCTGAGGTCGATCCAACCAGTGCTTGGCCTCTGGTTGGCCCGTACCCATGGGGAGTATGGGACTCGTCCTGGAGTGTGCAATAGGGCGCCTACCCACTAAAAAAACTTGCCGGGAAACGAAATCGCGTTGTACCCGTTTGCGGGGCAGGGAACTGAATCTCGGCTTCATTAGACCCGCAGGGTATTTCCCTCTGCAGCGTCGGGAAACTGCGAGGGTATCCCTACTATAATTGATTTTTACTTTATAATAATTTATAAATAAATTAATTAATTTAAAACGTACACAGAAAGGGGACTACGCGTCTACTCGGTGATGACTCATCCTCCTGTCAGTGAGAGATGGTGTTACATATCAATAATTTAACATTTAAAACAATAGGGGCTTTTTAAAAGTTAAAAACATAAAAAAAGCCAATAGGGGCTACACGAAATTAAAAAAACATAGAGTTAAAAGCAATTGGCCAATAGGGGCCGAGTTAAAAAGATTAAAACCTTTCAAAAAAATGACTAGAGAATAGAAGTGCCAATAGGGGCACTTAAAGTTTAAAAAATAAAAATAAATTAAACGCTTGGAATAAATTTACAGAATTCGGTGAAAGAGTGATCCGGAAAGAGGAAAAATAGAGAAAGAGAGATTAATGGAAGCTAAAAATAAGAAGAAGGAAAAAAATTAAAAAGTTAAAATTAAAAAAATTAAAAATATAAATAATAAATAAAATAAAATAAAACCTAAATTGAAGTACCAATATGAAATTATCCTACGATTGTAAAAGCACTCATAAAAAGCTAAGCCACTTTATCCCCGTCCGTGTTTTCTGTTCTTTTTATTTTTTTATCTTTAATGTTCTTTTATACTTATTTATTTTTTTAATTTTTAACCCTTGACATATCTCTAGTCATAGTATTAATAATAATAATAAAGCTTACATTAGTAGAATTATTTTACATTTTTTTTAAACATGAATGAAGATTACAATATCTACCAGGCCCATCTCGGGCAAAAGCCTCTCCCGTTACTCTCCACAGTGTTTTGTTCTTTGCTCTCCTACGCCACTAGGAGCCAGCAAAGGTAACTAGGTCGTCCTCCCACCTCTTTCTCTGTTGGCCCTTTTTTCTGTGCCCCAGAGTTGGAGACCATCTTCCGTCAGTTCCCTCATCAGATGGCCAGCCCACTTCCATTTCATCCTCTTGATGAAATGGACATGGCTCGCACCGAACGGCAGGAAAAAATCCGAAATTGATTTCATTTTAACAAGACGAAAAGAACTGATAAAGAATATTGACATTGGCAGCAGATTTCTATTCCAATCCGACCACCGAATAATCAAGATCGAGTCATAGTATGAAGTTCATTTTTAAACCCCTGACTTTTACTTCAACTTTTAATTTATTTTTATTTTTTAAACTTTAAGTGCTCCTATTGGCACTTCTATTCTCTAGTCATTTTTTTGACAGGTTTTAATCTTTTTAACTCGGCCCCTATTGCCTTTTTTTATGTTTTTAACTTTTAAAAAGCCCCTATTCTTTTAAGTCTTCCCCTTTGAGCCTAACGGACGTCCACTCAGAGGTTTTTAGCTGGTGCAAATCCAACCACAGGAAGGACAGATGCCTTCGAGAGGTTGTTTCTGGCCAAAAAAAAAACTTTACTAATAAGGTTATAAGCCTTGGAAATGCAAGAATAGGAATGAAATGGAAAAAAAGATTCCGGTAAGAAGGAGTAACAGAAAAACAGGCTTGAGTATTTTTATTCAACCTAATATGATATTATATTACATCTGATATTAATATGATATATTATATATGATATTATCATTTTCTTGGTTCTCTCCATTTTCTAAGGCTGAAAACTTTGAAGATATCTCGTTTTAGAAAAGCAGACTTCTCAATGACAATTCCTTCAATGTGTTTCTTCAGATTTCCTCAACCTTGTTGATTTTAAATCGACCAATGAAAAGGCCTTGCTTTTGAGGTTCTCTTTTTGAACCCCTAGTGAGAGTAATAGGGAATAGTTAAATTGAAAGAAATTTTCGAAATAATGGTGATAATAACAACGCTGCTTTTATTTCTCCTTTAAATTTGTTTGCTCGTGTAATTTTACTTAAAGGTAAAAAAAATAATAATTTTTAGGGCATTGAATCTTCCATTTGCTTGAAGAAGAAGTTACTTTACTGATTTTTAGATCGCCTTTTTAATAAAATTCTAATTCCATCTTTATTAGAAAGAACTATTTCGGACATCAAGTTTAATTCGTTTTCGGAATCCACAGAAACGATTTCATAAGTTTTTAGTATGTTGTAAATAACAACTTTGACCTCAATCATAGCGAATTTTGCTCCTAAAATAAAATGCAAACAATACAAACCAAAATCAAGGGCACACTGTCAATAATGCAATGTGAATAAACCCACCAATGCAATTTCGTGGACCCGCACTAAATGGAATGTACGAAAATGGATTTCGACTGTCATTTTCCAAAAATCTTTCTGGCTGGAATTCGTTCGGCTTTTTAAAAACTCTGGCATCACGATGGAGTGATGGCGTAAAAATCAAAGCTGTTACTCCTGGTAGAAGTGTCGTATTGTCTGAAAGAGTGTCGATATACTAATATATACTATCAAAAATACTAAAACATTTATTATTAAAAAATTAAAAATAAAACAGTTCAAAATAAGAATAAGTGACTACAATTGGGCGGGAGTGCCTGTGGTGCAGTTGTAAAGCTCCCGACTGTGAAGCTTATGTTCGTGAGTTAGAATCCTCTCCCATATCCCAACGGTGAAAAACTGAGTTAAAACTCAAATAAATAAATCAAAAGTTTTACAATTAAGATTACAGACTACGTGGGCGTTTATAAAATTCCATTCAGTGGTTCTGCCACGCAAAAGATTGTTTGAGTTTGAACGTTGACCTAATTTGAATTTAATTTCTCATGAAAAGCAAAAGTATTTTATTTCTAAACGATCATGGGATGGAAATTAATTTTGCCCTTTGGATGAGATTTATTTTTTGAGAAAAATGATGAATTTGAATTTAGGAGTCGAGGTTTATCTTTGTAAAGAAAGGATAAGGAGGTGATAGAGTGGCAGTAAGCCAGAAGAAAAATGAGAGGACAAAAGGGCAGTGGTGCATTTGACAAGGGCATTCTTTATGGAGGGGAGAGAAGAGTGCAAAGCTTTCGATGTTATGGGTGAGAAAAAATTTAACTGTTTATTTGGAAAACCTTTATTCATTTATTTTTGATTTCAACTCTATTGCATGACCAATGACCTTACCAATTTTGAGGTCTCTTCCCTCATAAAAAAACACGTAAGGTCACATGGGACTCCAGAGATCAGCTGAAAATGGAGAAGCCTCTTAAATACTCGAAACATGAGAAACGCCTCGGACCATTGCCTCTTCATCGGGGAAGCTATTATAGATTAAGGGTGGCTGAGCGTCATGCCCCAGTAATCACAACCCGTGACTCCGTTGAGGACCTCTGGTGAAACAAAGAATGCCTTCACAAAAGCCAGCGAGACGGTCCTTGGCATAAGACGGCACAAACGAAACGAGTGGATCAGTGGCAAAACATGGACTAAAATTAATGAGAGAAGAGAGGTCGAAAAGGTCATAGAAAAGGCTTCAAAAACCACCCGATTGCTTTACCTATACATCAGACACCTCAGCGGCAAAAACATATAATCGTAGCATCCCGATTAAAAGCCTCAACAACCAACAATTTGAAGGATGGTCAGAACACTTCAGAAGAATCCTAAATCAAACATCTCAACTATTCAGGAAGCATACCTGCTTTCCTCTTCTGACACCGCATCAACCAGGTTAACTAAGATGCACTCACAGTACGCTGGGAGTGTGCCCGGTGTGAGTAGGGCAGAGGGGGTTCCTCTGCCCAGTAATGGGTCAGGACATCTCTCTCTTGGCAATCTTTCGGGGGATCCTCTTGAGTGAGAGGAGTTGGGCTATATTCTCCTCCTTCTGCGAGGAGGTGATGTTGCGGAAGGAAAAGGCCAAAAGGGAGGGTCATGGTATTCTCCGGGATTGCACCCCAAACTAACTAGGATAGGTTAGCGGACAAAGTGTTTGCGGAGGAGCGATCTGGTGAGTGAACTAACTCCAGATCGAGGGCATGGGATTCGACTATTACAAAGTCATCATCGGGTGAGGTAAGACTGCGGAAGAGTTTTCGCGGGTTCCGGGGTCTTACCGCTCAAGCCTAGAACTTGTCCATTCAGGAGTTTTAGTGGGTGCAAATCCACATACTCCCCTCCTGCCTACCCTGTCCGTCCGTAGAACGGACTACCTCTGAGGGATTTCCCCTGGCTAAAAAAAAAAATGCACCCACAGTGGCTGAAATGATGAAGCATGAAATCAAATAAAGCATTCGGCATCGATTGTATTTGTTTAAGGCAGACTCAAATTTTTTTGGTCGAAGCTTTACACTCCCTCTTTGTCCATATCCCAACTTTGTCCATGTCCAACGACAACTCTCTCATCGACTGGCTGCAAGGTCTTTTGGTCATAGTCAGAAAGTAAGGTGATCTCGCTACCTGCGATATCTGGCGTGGAATCATGCTCCTAAATATCGCACAAAAAATTCTCTGCAAAATCAACTTGTCCCGAAAACAAGAAAAAATAAAGGTTAGTCTACGACGCGAGCAAGCTGAATTCTATGCGGCTTCCGAATAATCCCGGAACGAGTCAACGAAATCAAAGACTTCCTGGTGTTCGCTGACTATGAAAAGCATTCGACCGACTCTGTCATCACAACCTCTGGGACTCACTCAGGCGGAAAGGATTCCCGAAAAGATTGTTAGCCTCGCTATGTCGTAATACAAATCCTTTAGCAGCAGAGTTATACATGGCGGAGCAATATCCAGGAGAGAAGGAGTTAGGCAGGGTATACAGCCCTGCTTAACTGCCTGCTGCATAACTGTCCCAATTATTATTTCTGGTGGCGGCAGAAGATTTGCTTATCTCTGCACTTGATAATAATGTCCGACGAGTCTCCTCTGACAGTCAATAAGGTTGGAAGCATGGACCATCTGACATTGTCCTTATCACCCCGAGTGAGAAGTACATGCGAAGCAAGCTCGAAGAACTGTCTTGAATCAACGTATCCAAAATCAAGGCCATGACCGTGAATGTGTCAAACACCCCTCAATTCACTTTACAAAGCGAAGACTTTGAATCACTTTCCATCTTCAAATACCTGGGCAACTTAATAAGAAGGGGTCCAGGAAGATGTACATGCAAAGATCAAGAAAGCCCAAAACACAGCCCATCACCAAAGATCTCGCAGAAGACAAAAATATAAATATTTAACACCAACATCAAGCCAATACTCTACCAGCGAGGTCTGGCCCACTTCACTAACAACAGCTTTTTATCAACCTCAGGTATATAACTCGTGCCTGGTGACCCCATAAATTTTGGCTATCAACAGAGGCTCTACCCAAGCGCTGCAACCAGAAACCCGTCGCATAAGAACTACGTGAATGACAATGTAAATGGTTGGGACACACTTCTCGGAAAAGATCCTCCGAGATATGTCGGCAAATGCTTGATTGGAACCCACTAGGCCAACGCCGCAGGGGCCAGCCGAAAACCCCATGAAGAAAGAGCTTGACAACCTAGATCTCAGCTGCGGACTCTTCCATATACTGGACGCAAGTCAAGGCACTTGCGAAAAACAGAAAGCAGTGGCACTCTTTCACAGCGACACAATGCTTAAAATAGAAGTTGCATTATATTATTATTTAACTCTCTGTCCCTGTCCATTTGTCACTGAAATCCAATCTCTACCAAAAAAGAAAGAGAAAAAGATATTGGAAAGATAAAGGAACATTTGATGCCTCTGAATTGTCAACTTGATGAAATAAGCATATTAATATTACTAGCAATGACCTAAAAAATTCCAAAATATGTTTCAATTATTGTTTACAATAAATTGCCCAACACATAAAATTTATAGAAAGAAAAGTGAAAATAAAAACAAAAATGAAAAATCTTGTGCAAGTCAAGAGGCTCACCATTAATGTGTATCTTGTGTTTGACATCTCTGGCTATCAGAGGAACCACGGGATATAGTCTCATTGTCTCTTTAATGCAATTTTCCAGGTACTCCAGTTTCTGAATTTCTTTATATGTAGGTACTTCGTTCTGAACCACATTTTTGTATTCATCAACAATTTTCTGCTGCAGTTTAAACATAAAAGGAAAATATATATTGATGAACATGGGCAAATCGCTTGAAAAATAGGTGGGATTCTTTCTTTTCCTAATATTCGCAGCTCCTTCAAGTTGTTTCAGTTTAGTTTTGAAGAGTTTTAAATAAAAAAAGCTTAAAACTCATTTCTCACCAGGCTTTTGAAAATATAGAAATAAATCTGATGGGAAATTTTTTTTTCAATACCTGTGCCTCCTTATGTCGGCCGAGCACGTACAAACACCAGCTGATGGCTACTGATGTCGTATCGTGGCCCTGAAAATAAAATTTTACTAAAATTTTTTATTTACATTTCAGTTGTTTTTTCATACTTTATATATGTATATACTGTACGTATATATATATATATATATATATATATATATTAGGGTGTACCAAAAAAAATTAAAAATTTTTATTTAAAGACGCATACCCTCTTAATTTTTTACAATGATGTTAAAACAATCGTAGGTGAAATTTCAAGTACTTAGGACGACAGGAACCCGTGCCGACTTTCACCGAAACATATTACTACTTAAGGGCTTAAGCGAACGTAAGCTTACATGTTGTTCTGGTTGTTATATTGTTAGTAGACGTTCTTCTTTTGATTTTCGAGTATCTATATTCGACAGTAGTTTAACACCCAGCGAACACCCACTACATTTGGTACTTGGGCTTGAAAATGAGCTTCTATGGCAACAGAGCGTTCTTTCGGTTTTCCCTAAGAATTCTTTCAATTTAGGACTTGCTTATTGAAAAATCGTCAGTATTATGTCCAAGTACACCAATAGTTGCTTCGAGGATAATAACTCAATCCCTGTCTAGTGCTGCTACTAATTTTGGAGTCATTAAATCCTTCCCAGTGAAGGTTTTATTAGTTCTGGGCAGTGTATCCCCAGCCACTATATGCAAATCCTCTTGTAAATCTACATTTGGTTTGAATCAGAAGACGAATGGCTTTGTGACGGTTTGGAGGACGGTGTCATAGGAGTTGATGCAAAAAAATATTTAGCTCTTTGTTTTTCTTTCTCGATAGCTTTGACGCGCACTCTTCACTCTTTATCAGTCAACTTTTTGTCCACTCCAGCTAAATGACCAGGTCGACCAGGCTCTCTCTGACGCTGCAATATGATTTTATCTTCATATACTTTTAATAATTGAAGCGTATAGGTATGTACAATACCAAACAATTATTTAAATTGTTGACAAACTCTTGTCGAGGCTGCTCAAATTCGTGTTGTGTTTTTTGAGCATGCTTCTATACGTTCCCCCAAACTTGGTACACATTTTTGACTTTTTCCCACACAACTAGGTAAAAATTGGTCGCTATGTGCACCTTTTCCCAATAGGTAACGCATTCATGAATAGCAAAGTTTGGGCCTTCATTGACAGTTAAATACACTTCATGAGTACTGTAAAGCAGAGTACTGCCTAAACTTGCCCATTAGAGGGTAGTTTCCAGCTCATTATTTGATATTTGGCGTCCGACTAAAAATATATTTTGTGTAGAACTGCGTAACTACACTGACATGCTGACTATTCAAAAACAATGCGTCTACTAACAATATAACAACCAGAACAACATGTAAGTTTACGTTCGCTTAAGTCCTTAAGTAGTAATATTTTTCGGTGAAAGTCGGCACGGGTTCCTGTCGTCGTAAGTACTTGAAATTTCACCTACGATTGTTTTAACATCATTGTAAAAAATTAAGAGGGTATGCGTCTTTAAATAAAATTTTTTTTATTTTTTTGGTACACCCTAATATATATATGGACCCACCCCACTGGGTAAGCGGGGGATTTTACTCTTTACTTTCTCTTATCCCATTCCCTTGACTGTATTTCCATCCATTTCTTATTATTTTAGCCCTAGAGTTGAGACACTGGACCGTTTCCTAGACCTAGAGCCCCTCTAAAGCCAGACCAACTACAAAATTTCTCGCTTAGTGACAGATGGCAGTTAACCTGGGGGGGGGCAGAAACTACGTGATATAAACTGTGTTCCAGCGTAAGGTGCAAATCCCCAGAATACACTGAGCATTGTTAGAAAGTTTTGTCTTCCACAATTACTTCAAAGATCACGGTAGGCAAAAAAATTATACTTTATACAAACATGAACCCACCGCAAACATGAATGTATTAACTTCCTCTCTGATATCCTCATCGGAAAGACCTTGTCCATCTTCAGCGGCTTCAAGAATTAAATCCAAAAACGCTCTACGTTTCTCTAAAAGCAGAAATTTCTAAATTATTACTAATTTTGTTGTTATTTTGCACTAACAAAAACTTTTAGTCTATCCGATTTTCTTTATACTTATTGAGGTTAAGTAACATGTCTGGAATAAAGAATAAGAGCTATTAAAGTCGTTTTCAAATATTTGATTAAGTAGGCTAAGAATTAATTGTTGTAATATTGCACTTGTCTTGGATCCAACCCCCCCTCGTAAACGACCCTAGTCAGTATAGTTTTCAGAAATGATATCGTCACTTACTTAGAGTTCGATCTTTCAAATTTTTTTTTTTTAACTCTGACTTCCTTTCTTGAATTACTTTTGAAACAAATCCGTTGATGATTCCAACATAGGTGTTTTGCATTTTGCCTAAATTGCATCTGCTGAAAATGAAATCAGGTTTCAACCAAGGAGTTATAAACCTGCGCTGAAGAATTTTGTTCACCCTAAAATGAAATTTTATTAAAATCAGATTATTTTTAAATTGAATAAAAATTGAACTTGAGGGGGAAAATTATTGAAAAGAGAAAGAGGTAGACAGGTTGCAAGATTTTAAATTTCTTGGTTTTTCACCAAAGTAAATGGTACAAGACATGACTTTTACATAACGAGATTCACGCTTAAGGGGGTATGAGAATGAATATTTGTGTAAAAGCTCTTAAATGGCCTAACTGAAACAAGATTTCTTCGTTAAAGCTGTGAATAATAAAGCGCCATGCGTCTTTAAGAAGAATTTAAATTGCTTTGTTAATTTTGTATCTATTTGCGAACCAAACGATCCTGGAAGACATCGGTAAATAAAGCCCATTAAAACGAAATTTCTTAAGCCAGAAGCTTAAAAACGAATTGCAAATCGTGTGGTTGGTTTAAAAATTTGGATGTGCAACCTATAACTATCATCAGGTGTGGATATCACCTATAACTTGGTAAATTGTAATACTTATAAAATTAGTGAAATTAGTGACTTACATACATGATCTATGAACTTTCTATCTCTTTGGTAGAGAATAACATCTTCAAGAAATATCACAGGAAATAAAATAAATTAAAATCAAGGCACTTCTGGTGCAAATCGCTCTATGGTCGACTAATCGTAATGTGAGTATTTACTCTTAAATTAAAAACTTTAATTACCCATCAATAGCTCGAACGTATTCGGTTCCTGCGCACAACTGGGCGTTTACGTCCTTCCCCATTGCAGTCACTGAAAATATTAAATACATTGTTTCTACATCGAAATCTTTTGAACTATTTTTGTAGGTTTCAGCCAAGGATTATGTTGCTTTACTGATTCACATGAACCAAACAATAGACTTTATATCAGCGATGGCCAGATTTTTTGTTTATTAGAACTACTTTTTATTTTAAAAGTGTGACTTGTTGTCTAATGAAAAATAAGGGATGTGAAATGCATACCGCGAGTTATAAAGTGTGTTTCAGTGTAATGTGCACACCCCCAGAATGCATTGATCAATTGATAGAAACTTTTGTCTTCTACAATCACTTCAAAGGTCACGGTAGACGGAATCCCACCCAGACATTGTGAGCGATCAATGATCGACCTGTTGACCATCCCAGTTTTTCATTATTATAAAGTGGCGGCAAAAGTATTGGCGTACCAATACTTTTTAATTTTTCGTCATAAGGAAACGAAATAATATCAATAATAACATTGTTGGGCTTTTTTTTTATAAATAGAAAGTATTTGGGGAAACGTGTACAGTTTTTTTTTTAAATAACACTATAAAATTCACGCCAAACTTAATTTTTAAGATTACAGTACATTTTGTTTGAATATAAACGTTTCACTTTTTTGCAGTGCACTTCAGATAGTTGTTTTTTTGGAATAAAACGCATCCTCAGTTTCAATTTTAAGACAATTTTCAACAAGTTGGTGGGACCATGGACCATGGACCATGTCAGACTGTGCTGAAGCGCCATTTATCGGACCTTTGATCAGCTCATTTTTAATCGACCAATCTTGCATTAATTTTTCGGCTGACCTGCTCGTCGTTTATTTCCTATAGTTCCAGGTTTTTGTACTCATTAATATTATATTGAGTACCCGAACCAATTTCTTTCTTTTTGGACGCAGAAATTTGTTTCGGTTTACAACCGAATTGTTAAAAAAAGTAAATTGGAAGCTCTATAATAACACACTTAAGACTGACATAAGAAGAAACTTATAAAACAAAACTTACGTATAGTATTTATAACCCTCTAAATTGTGCACGAAACTGAGGTGCATAAAAAATATTTATAAGTGATGTTTGTTTTAAAATCGTGAAAGTTAAAAAAAATTTTTTTAAAAATAATTTGTCTTGTACACAAATTCAATTCCTATTTATTAAAAAAAATTGTTGTCTTACGTCAAAAAATCTATAAAAAAGGGAGGGGGGTGCCCTAATACCTTTTTCCGTTTTGCACCCTGGGATGTAACACAATGCAATAGAGAGCCATGGAGTGCACACTCTTAACCATTACTATGGTAGTTCGGTTGTATGGCCACTCAACTACAGGCCTTCTACCGAAGAATTAACATGTCTTTCCTGGCCAAAGAAAAACAAATGCGGTAATGTAAAAGAAAAAGCAACCGAAATAAAATGGAATAGCAAGCCTACGTTATGTAATCGGTTTTAATGACTTGAATCTAATTTGTCTTTGAACAATAATCGTTGTAAAATCGTTTGGTTTGGGAGGTCTGTGATGTAGTGGTTTAAGTGCCACACTAACAAGTTACAGTCCCAAGTAAAAATCCCGTTTCACCCAAAAAGGGTGAAAAACGGGATTAAAACTCAACTAAAAATCATTTAGTTTTAGCAATTACTTTAGACTTTCCACAGAAAAATTCTCTGTATACAGTACATTTAAAAATGATGTGTACCTGTTTGTTTACTTGCCCCATAAAACTCGAAAATGCCTCAATTGGTTTTGGCATACAGTATCTTCATTAATCTCATATAAAGTAAAAGAAGTAGTAGGGGGGAGACAGAAAGCATAAATCAGTCAAAGATACGTGTGGCTAAATATTATATGATATAATTATTGATTGGAAGCCCAAAACCGAAATATTTTTTTACCCTTTTTTTGTTTAGAACCAAGAGGTTTTTTAAAAATAACTTTAACCTTTTCTTAAAAATTTTTCCTTGATTAAAACAATTAAATATTTTTTCTGAGCTTGAAATGAATAGTTTACATCATCGCGATATTGTTCTTGTTAATTAATAAAATAAAAAATTATTACAGTAAGATTTCATTGATTTTTTTAATTACAAACTGAGTAGAGAAGACGGACAATTTAAAACGGAGGCAGATAACTTACCACATATAATGTCCAAAGCGCATAATTTAGTATAATCCATAAAATTGAATGGCGGTTTATCAACTTCTTTTTCCAAGAGATCAACTAAAATTTGAGTTTTTTTAACAATAGGTTCAATGAATTCCTCCAGTAAAGAGTGATGAAAACTCGGGGTCAATAGTTTACGCCTGTTGTGCCATTTTGAGCCTTAAAAAAAACAATTAAGTGATTCGCAAATTGAGGTCGCAATCAATCAAATGATTTTCAAAATATATTAAGTTGTTCTAGGAAAATTCAAGATTTTGAGAACTGACGCGGAAAAAGCTAAAATTTTAAATTTAATGCAGTTATGACGGCACTTGCCAACATTTTTTATCCTGTCAAAAAACAGGATTAAATAATATACCAATAAAATTCTTTTAATAGTATTTACACAAATCATACTTTACTTGGGAACGTAACTTTTTAATGTTTGGTTTTGAGGTAAATTCTACACCCATTGGAATGTTAAGACTACTGACCACTTAAGATTTTAATGTTAGTTTTAATGTACTTTAAATGCTGTTTTGTTTTTGATATACCGTTTAGTTATTAAACTTAATGAATATAAATAGATATATACGCTGCTCATATTGTTCTATTTCACTCATATAAAACCTATAAATACCAAAATTGTAATGTACTGACCACTTAAGATTTTAATGTTAGTTTTAATGTACTTTAAATGCTGTTTTGTTTTTGATATACCGTTTAGTTATTAAACTTAATGAATATAAATAGATATATACGCTGCTCATATTGTTCTATTTCACTCATATAAAACCTATAAATACCAAAATTGTAATGAAGTGAATCCTACTTTATTTTAATTTATAAAAAAACTTGAAATTTCCCCTCATAAAAAATAAAGTTATTTTCAGATGTGCAAAAAACGGTTTTCGCCCGAACTTATATATTACTAATTTAAGTTTAAAAAACAGGTTTAGGTCATCTCTTCCCTAAGAATGCAGTTAAATTGTGGAAGGCCAATTTGCAACCGAATGGACACAAGAAAGCCTTCAACTGTTGACTGTGATTTTTATTGAATATTTATTGTCGACCTTGGTGCAGTTGCAAGGAAAAATTAATGGGCGCCGAAGAGGGAACGGACTCTTGATCTTTTTAACCTTGAAGTGCGTTCAACTGCATTCAGTACCAAACTGGAGTGAAAAGTGCTCCTGAAATCTCCTAATACGAACTTTTAAAAATTGTTTATAGTGAACAAGTAAAACTAATTAATATATTTTTAAACTGATTTTCAAACGAAAAAAAATTTTTGAGAAATTTCTTTTCCATCCAATGTAGAATATAAAATACTTATATTGTGGTATAAAAATTTCAAAGTTATAATATTTTTTAAAATTTCGTGGCCGTTATGCATTTCGTTTTAATTCGCAATAATTATTGGAAAAGGTTTTTGAAATAATAACATTATATTGATCAAATATCATATATACATTGTACACAATAGTGGAAATGCTTATTTTGTGGTATTGTCAATAAGCATATTACATCACGTTTAGGATAAGAATAATAACATGCATTATACTACAATATATGGTTTGCACTTTAACCGAAAGCATAATTCGTTAGTCGACAATTTTAACTTTTATTACTTAAAAATAATTTAAAAATTTTTCTTACTAAAAGGAAAATCATACAAGCAACTTAAAACAACGGATACAACAGGCACACCCCAAGCTGAGTCGACCCAGTCTAGTGTCTGTGTTTAAGAGCTAAGACTCTTGAGACAAAAGCTGAGAATCTGCCTAAGGCTTGGTGATCCTTCTGATTGGGAAAGGTTCAACTGAGATTCAGAGCTAATTCTCTAGCTCCTCTAACAATTCAGCTTAAACCCTTTATCCTTTGTTCTATTCATTTTATCTGCCTTATTCATAATGTTCATTGAACTCTATCTTTCCTTCGCCTCCTCAACGTCAAGTTTTTTAAATTCGGTCTTACCGCAACCCTGAGGATGCCGTCAGCTCTAGGCTGGCAAAACGTCCCTGATATTTTTTATCAAATTTCTAAAATCTGTACAACTAGAATATTTATATTTCTAAATTATCTAAATCAAACACAAATTTTAATTTGAATGAGAACTGTTAGAACAGTAACCGAAAAATAATAGACAAATTTAAATTAAATACTCAACAAATAAATAAAAATCTTATCTTAAATTTTCCTTGCCTTTACCCTCACTAGGGCTGGCAGGAGCAAAAAAAATTAGGAATGATCTAACCCATTAGCTGAGACATGATCAAGTTATTAACCATTCAAATATACACTATCTACTCGAACTCGTCTAAGGGCTTACCAGTTGCCGTGAGAAGTCCTGTTCCTAGCCAAGGTCGAAGAAACCGGTATTCGTAGCTTTTATCAATGTGTAAACTTGAACTCAAAATTGGTTTCACGTACTCTGCATTGGATATAAAAACAAAAGGCCTCATTCCGATCCAGAGTTTAAAAATAGGCCCGTAAGTTTTTCTGTATTCCAACAGTAACCGAAAAAAATCTGGAAAACCAAAATACGTTTCATCTTGTAGATTAGAGTTTCTATAAAATACTAGACCAGCAGCATGTGGTTATTCCCTGGGATTAGAAAGGCAATAATAACTGTTAAAAAATTGATGTCATTATTATTAATGCAGACAAGAAGTTTTTTTGGCGAAAAATCGGTGGAATCTTAAACTTTTCGCTACGGGCGGGTTCTCCGCTGAACAGAGCGCCACGACATCATTGATGCTGGTCGTCAGCGAGAGTACTGTAATAAAAAACAAGTTACTCATAAAGCAAACATACCTCAGTGGTGTCTTGCAGGGAGTGGTCCTTTGTAGTGAAAGCGTTAAATTGAATGCACATCCTGAACTGTGTTCTTTTAAGTTTTCGTTTACTCAAGACACTACTAATCCTTGGTCTTAGGATTAGAGAATTGAATTTTATCAAGAGGAAGCACACATTTAAAGAGAATTTTATGAGAAACCATTGCTAAGAAGCATATGGCATCTCCTTCTTTTTCCTATTAATTTATACTGTATACAATAGTTTTCCCTTTACTTACTGAAATATATGTCCTTCTAGCAGGGCATACTGGTCAGGAAGAAAAAAACTAATGATTGGTTGGATTTTGATTGAATATAGGTAACATTCTTAACGTTGCAGAACATTTTGATTCCTTCTCCTTTTTCCCCAAATATTCCAAAAACCAGTGGCTAATAGCTTAGAAACCAACCTTCAAATGTGAACTTAACAATACTCACAAGGTCTTCTAACTATTACTGTCCCTTTGATACATCCAAATGCTAATGACACTTTCACGTCAATATATTTTTAAGTTAGAGACCCTAAAGTGTAAAGTATTTATGACTGAGGTATTTTCTCTTGAGGGGTTTTGGTCATGTGAAAAAAAAAACATTACTAAATTTTTACAAGTACAATGTATCTGGTCTGTAGTATATTTTAGGTTGAACTTAAAACGTTACAGTCAATACATGTTCATTATGAAACTAAATCATTTTCAAGACATACAAGCTCCTCATTTACAAAACCATCCTAAAACCCATCTGGACCTACGGGATCCAGTTATGGGGCTCCTCTGCCAACTCCAACCTGGAAATCCTGGAACGTTTCCAGTTCAAAACATTGCGAATCATGGTAAATGCTGCATGGTTCGTTCCCAACTCCATCATCCGCAAGGATCTGGCGATTCCCTCTGTAAAGAAGGAAATCGCCAGATTCTCCCTCACATACTCCTCCCGACTGGCAGTTCATACCAATCCTTCAGCTCCAGCAAGAAGGGATGCTTCTTGACGAACCACACGACCAACGACGCCTCAAGAGACACAAACCCCTAGACTCCATAGCACGCTTCCCATAGCGTCACCCTCCTACTCCCTTCCATCTTTCGTTCTTTCTTTCTTCTCTCTCCCTTACTTTCTCTTCTTCTATTATTGTCTTACTTTATTCCTTTCCTTTTCTGTCTATTTCTACATTCCTTCTTATTTCTTCTTCCCTATTATCATCATGTTCTTCTTTTCTCTTCTTTCCTTTCCTTTCCCTCTCATTTCGTTGATTCCTTTCCATCTTTTCTACTTTCCTATCATTCCTTCTTTTTCTTACCACTCTACTATTCCTCTCTCCTTTTCTTATCCCATCCCTGGGGCTGAGACACTGGTGTACTCCCTAGATAAAAAGGCCCCTATAGCCAGACCAACTACAAAATGTCTCGCTTGGAGACAGATGGTAGTTGACAAGGGAAAAAAATTTTCAAGGCCTATATTATTACCCTATAATCTGTCTTTCTCCCTTGTTCTCTTCATAATTAATATACCGGAGGTATGTGGTATAGTGATCAAGTGCCAGACGTAGAAGATATATAAGTATCCTGTTGTAACCAAAAAGGGTGAAAAGCGGGACTGGAACTCAACTATTTAACTATAAATATAATTATTATTACCACTTTTTCTTTATTCTGTCTTTTCTACTCTTTCCGTCTATATTCTTATTTGTCCTTATTCCGTTTGTATAACCAGAATAGGCTGGGCTTTCCATCCGTTCGTAGGTCCTCGCAAGACTCCCCGCAAAAGGGGAGTGAGGGTTTAGTGGGTAAAAGTCCCACAATCTGGGCCACCTTTCCTAATGCCTTTTGAAGGTTACCTCACTTCCCTCTATCCAATAAAGAGTCACTAAAAAGGCTTTAAAAGAAGATGACGGATAAACAATACACGACTTTTGAGTCTGTTTAGTTTTAAAGACAAAAACGAAGGAAATTAACAATTAACATTTTTTTAGTTTAGAAAGTCAAATGTAAACCGACGCCAGGTTCGTTTTGCCGAGAACTTCTTGAACATTTCTACTCGAAAAGTCGAAAATACACCAAACGTGTTTATTTAAATTTTGAATGTAATTCACTCTCTGTTCATCGTTTATAATTGACAAAGTAGAAACTTTACTCAGGAGCTTAGGTTCCTGGCAATCAATGACAGTTTATTGTTTACGTCTAATTATTCCAGAGCCCTAATTCTTGTGGGACCATTCATCTAATCACCATTAAAAAGCTTCTAAAAATTTACAGTTTTTATTTTAATTCCTTTTGTCGCCCTGCAGGATAAAAGGAGAACCAATATTACGGTGAATACTGACTACTGTTGGCATTGACTACTCATCCAATAATTTTGGTACTCTTTTTTTGAGGATAGCATCAAATATCTGTTCTTCAAGCTCTATAATTAAATTAAAGATGACTTTTTTAATCATCACTTGGCTTTATTTCATTTTCGCAGAGCTTTTTAATGAGGCAAATTAAGCTTTTCAAACACATTTTAAAAACAATCATGAACTACTCTGTTTCAACTCATTTTTACAAAGTTCCATTTGTAGGAATAGGTTTGTATGAGTTGAAATGTGTTATAATTATTGAGTCAGCTACCTCAAATTTTTGATTGAATAACTGTTATAATTGTGAGTCTTGAAGAGAATTTATTTAAGCAGTAGAAAATACACAAGTAGTATTATAGTTAAGTGATACTCCTTTACTTTCATAAGAAAATCATGAGAGCTGACTTCAAGGGGAGAAGATTATCAATCAACAATGAGTATCTGAGAGAAAATCAAGAGATATTAACTATTAGACTGTGGTTTTGGAATTTTATTTGACCAAAAAAACTAAGAGGTTATGTTCAATTGACTATAAACTCAAATTTAAAACTGTTCTTAAAATATTATTATTAATAAGTTGAGTTGAGTTTTAATTCCATTTTGCAGAGTTGGGTAACAATTTCTCTCACATATAATTAATAAGATATAACATAAATAAGTTATATTTAAAGACTCTGAAAATAAAAATAAACAATAGGCACATTTTCTATTTCTAGAAATTTGGTTTTCTGAGCTAAAAATAATTTTCCCACCTTCAACTCATTATTTAATAAAGTTCAAGAGTTTATTCAACGATCCTACTAATCGATAATTTAAATTTGTGGTAGAAAACAAGAGAAATTAAATAAAAATTTTTCTTTTTCCTCGTCAAATACTTATTAATATTATATATCAGGGATGGCGAACCTTTTTTTATGTCCGTGTCACAAAGTCATTAAAGAAATTTTTTTTTAATTAGGTGACGTGCCACAATAAAGTTTCACTCGAAATATTAGCGTGTTAAATACTACACGTCAGTACAATTAAATAAACAAATGCAGTAAAAGCAATTCTTCGTCAACCAATTTTTTCTAATGCGTATCTTTACATACTTGAATAGAATTCATGCAATATTTTAATAATAAAACGTTTAATTTGACGGTTTTAGTTAACATTCTAAGATAGGTATTCCATACTAGAAATTTGTATCATAAATTTTAAATTGAGTGTAGATTAATAATTTTTAATTCATTTCTATCGCAAAAGATAGCTTTCCAAAAATTTTGTTTTTGTGGGTGCCATCAAAATTTTCAAACGTGCCACTTGTGGCACGCGTGCCATAGGCTCGCCAACCCGTCTATATATTAATGTATATATAGTAAAGCTTACCTTCTTGTCCACCTGTGAGTGAAAGAGAATTGCCTAACACCGGAATTCCAGGCGGTCCAGGTATTGCTGACAATTTGAAAACAAAAATTAAACGCCTAGTTATGCATCGGAAAGCAATAAAAGATAAAATCAAAACGATGACATGATGAGACCAAAACCATCGAAGTACAAATGTGACCACAGCATAAACAGTGAAGTTCATGGTGTTGCTTTCTATTTTCTTACATTTGCGAAAAAAAATCAAACAAATTTCTTTGTTAGGTAGGTGGATGCATATAAATATCAGGTAAATTCGTTTAACACGAATAAATGTAAAACTTTGAGTGCACTGGTGAACTTGTAAAAGAAATACTATGCAGTAAAATAAACCGCCAAAATTCACTCCTGATCTTTTCAGATATTAAATTTTCACTTTGGCTTCCTGATTTGGCAACCAATCAATCCAGTCTATACACAGACTTAGGTTAACAAAAGAAGAAGAAAATAATTTTGGGGGGAAAGTCATTTTTTATTTCGTTGTAATTAAAAAAAAAGTGCTTGAAAAGAAAAAAAACAACTATTAAACTTGCCAGGTAAAACAGTTTAAAAGAAATTATTTACTATTTTAGACGAGATGTGATGCCGGCACTTAAAAAGGTATTCGTTTATAACTGTTATATAAATGCTCGTGAGTTGTTTTAAGCAAACAAAAATATTATGACATATCGTCGAATTTACTAATTGCAATGAACTTCGATGGTCTGGGCCGACGCTATTAAATTTCACCCCAAAAGACTTATTCTTCAAAATGACTACACTGATTTCGTTCTACTTTGTAAACTAAATAACTATGTTGAAAATTGATAAAAATTTGACAATATTGCTTTAAGACAATAATACTGTATTTGCTTCTGGCAAATTTTCGCACTGATCAAACGGATTTGAGTTAAATGAAAAAAAGACGACGTATTGTGCCAGACTAGTTGGCCATGTTTATTGTCAAGGTTTTTATATATTCTGTCTGATAGAAAACTAAGGGAAAAGTGACGAGCGCATGTCGCGTCTTGATGATGCTTAGCTTGCGAAAATGATAACTGACCTAATCTACAGTCATGATTTTGTGTTAATCTTACCCAGATTGGTTACCGGCTGCGACCTTTCCTATCCAATACTTACAAACGTAAAATTTATTTATTACTTTATGTCTTATTCGAATTTTCCAAGTTTAATGTTCAGTTAAATTTTTTTTGAGAAATAGAGTTTGGCTTATTTTTGAGAACTCAAAAAAACACTAGGGGATAGATGGATGCAAAAATTTATGAGCCGGTTTGGTGTCATTAAATGTTATTTAGCTAAAATAACGATTAATATGTAGGAGTCCAGAACGTAAAGAACAGGATCAACCCAGTGGCCCTGTATCCTTAATATTCTGCATAGTTTTTTTAATTAGTCATTTTAATTGTAATTAACACATATTTAAATTTAACGCACAACACAGCTTCCTTTTAACTTGAAAATGGACAAACTGAAGAAATTTCAGATGAAATGAAAAAAAAATTTACAATATTTTTTTTTGATAAAAATTTTTCAAGAATAAAATACATATAAATGGAATTGTGTGGTTTTAAGAGTGCTTATATTGGGTTGTAAAAGGATTAAGCAGGAATAAATTTTATGGATACCTTTTCAAAATTTTTTCCCTACCGTAAAAGCTTATGGCATCTTTAATTAATAAGATAAAACCATTTCGTTTTAACTACTGCTCATTGAATTTTTATGAGCGAGATTCTGTATGTTTACAAATACCTGCGGGGCAATACAGTCCTTAAATTTGTTCCATTAATATTGATAATTTTGAACGATTAAACAAAAGGAACGATCGTATATTTTTATCGTGCGTTTTCTAATATGGAATTTGAACTTTTTCGTACCTTATGACGGTCTTGACGAATGATTAGTCTCCTTGATTATAAAGCATAAATTGTTATTTAATTGAAAAGTTCTTCGGAATATCCTTAGCTTAGCCTTGCCACGTGGAAAGAAAGAGAGAGAACAAATTGGTTTTATTGCTTCTATTGTTTTTTCTGCAGGGTTTCACAATAAGTTAATTTTGCGAGGAATCTATTTTTACGTTTTCTCTTTCAGGAAAATATTTCAAATATCTTAGAAATAACTATACAACTGGTATATGAACTACATATAGTTCTTCAATATTTTTTACAATTCTATAGTGAATTGATATATGTTCTTAAGACGACCAACGACGGCAAGTGTTTTGGAGATAAGATCAACGTCTTAGGCCAAGACTTCGAATAAGATTAAGCCGTCTCAAATGGAATTGCTGTGGAATCAACAGTCGAACATTCAACTTATCGAATACCCAGCAGTACTCAGCAGTAAACTTATTATACTTATCAGAATCTTAATACGGCCAAATCTAATTTTAAAAGGTGGATTAAGTACTTTTCTAAGAGGTTTACTTTGTTTTTAAGAGTGTAAAGTCCTCAAAATCTCACAAATATGGCAGGTAAAAATTCACAATGCTAGTGTATAGACTGGGCAAAGGGAGTCAGCAAAGCGGTTTGATAAATAGAAAACAATAATTCAAAAATACCTGTAAAAAAACAGTATTGATGAAAACTATAAAAATAATGTGAGCTAGAACAAAGGTGTAGTAATGCCAGTTCTTCTCGCATTCTGTTCATTTAGGGTTATAAGTGTACAGGCAATGAGCAGGAAAGTTACAGGACAACGCGTGGTCCTAGCTTTCAGAGAAAACATCTTGTCACATAGACCACGGATGGCGAACCTATGGCACCCGTGTCACAAGTGGCATGTTTGAAAATTTTGGTGGCACGCAAAAAAACAAAATTATTTTTTTTAGAAAACTATCTTTTTTGATAGACATGAACTAAAAATTATTAATCTGCACTTAATTTATAATTTATGATACAAATTTCTAGTACTGAACACCTATCTTAGTATGTTAACTAGAACCGTCAAATTATTCATTTTATTATTAAATTAGTGGTAGTTTAATCCCGTTTTTCACCCTTAATTTTTGGGTATAACAGGATGCGGGAGGAGGATTCGAACTTACGATCATTCCGCCCAAGTCAGGAACTCTAACCACTACTCTACTTCTCCCACCATTTTATTATTAAATTATTGCATGGATTCTCTCGAAGTACATAAAGATGAGAAGTTGATAAAATTGTTTAAAGAAGAATTGCTTTTACTGTTTTTGTTTCTATAATTATACTGACGTATAATTTACACCAAGCTAACATTTTAAATGAAACTTTATTGTGGCACGTCACCTAATTAAAAAAAAATTTTTATGAGTTTGTGACACGGGCATCAGAAAAGGTTCGGCATCCCTGACATAGACTGTTCGGTTAACTTTATCCTTACTTGTGAGCTTGTTGAGCAGACGAAAACCGAAGCCAAATTCGTTCAGTCCCGGAGCTCCGCACAATCAGGATACAGTACTTGCATTTTCCATTCTTATTCTAAATTATAGTTATTGTAACATTTTATATACCAATATACAAATACGTTCGGGATTAGTGTTGTCCATCATTCGTTCATCTACAACGACACAACCTGGTCCCGACAATAATAAACTATGTATATATAGATATAATGATATGTAAATATAAGACGTAATAACTCTATAAAATAAGACGTCTATAACTCTCATAAATAATAAACGCCTAGTTAGAGCTTACCTACGGTTTCAACTTAATAATAATAAAAAAGTTAGAATTTTTATATCCCGTTAACTACCATTTGTCTCCAACACGAGACATTTTGTGGTTGGTCTAGTTGAGGGGGATTTGGCTGGGGAACAGACCAGCGTCTTTGCCCAGTAGTGGAATTGGAAAAAAGATAGAATAGAAAGAAAGAAATGTAAAGAGAAAACGAAAAATGATTATATTTCACGGACTTGAAGAAATTACACGATATGGAGGGATGAACAGGTCATTTTACTCAACAGTTGTCTGGATACGATTTATATCTATGGAAAAGTGGAAACTATCTCAATATATAGCCCACGTCCATACATAAACTCACTGGGTCGCAACATCCCTAAATCAGTATTTTTAGAAAATATAAATGTCTGTCCTTTGTAAGTAATATGATAAAATAAAACCACTTACCGTTCTTCCTGCTATAAAACGATAATCGGTGGTAGCTCAATCCGTCAGGGTCATTCAGAGCTTAAAACTAGGCCAGACACATGTTATTTAATGTTATAATCTTTGACCTAAATTTGGCATAGTCATTTTTTGACTTCAAACGAATCTTAATCTCTAAGATTGCACTCACCTTCCTCAATTTCAGTCTGTAAACCTATCTTTTTCAAGCTTATCGACAGCAAGATTATGAAAGTATTTCATGACTTTAAAATACTGTAGCTCATGGAACTCTTAGAATATAAGTTTCATCTTCTATTATCTTTTACAAGTGCTTTTCTCATAATTAACTTTTACTTGTCATTTTGTTTCACTTTTGTTCAGGAAGCCTAATTATTACAATTAAAACATCAAATCCAGGAGAAACAACAAACCAGAGAAGTAACTTTTAAATTCTTAAGTCTTCCAAACTAAACATCTGAAAATTTTTTGAGAGAAAATAATTCGAAAGAAAACTCAAGACTAAAATTTAAAAAAAAATTAATTATTCAGAATATTTTTTTAATAAAAAACGATATTATTGTGGGGTTTTTATATGCCCAATTCTATGTAAAATACACATTATACATAGTTCTGGGCTATTATAAACAAAGTTTTTCATTTTAACAAAAACTGAAAAAATTCGTTACTACTAGAAGAAGGGCCAAGGGAAGGAACAAGAAGTTCATTCATTCTGAAACTTATTCAAGAACTTTAAAAATTCGTTTTTCAAGAAGAAAAAGGAAACTTATAGCTAATAAGTTTAGATATTTGATAATTGCACACTGATGAGAACAAAACCCCGTAAAATCACTTCCACTTAACCATAGATGCTTTTTGTGTATGATGAATGTGTATGATAAAAAATTATCAAATCAAGTGGAAATCATTCTCGAAACGAGAAGAGATGAAAAGACAAAAGTCCGTTATACAAATAAAACTTTGAATTGGGTGGCGTAATAACTAGGAGATTAATATCACAAACATTACAAACTTTATTTGTAGGGGTTAAAATGTCAATGAAAAGTTGTAAATTTTGATATTAAAGGTAATCGTAAACTATTAAATGTTGAGTTCAGTTTACCGCTTTAATGAACTTTATAATCATTCAAGAACTATTTAACATAAACATTTCCCCTCACTCCTTCCCATTTTTTTCAAAATTCATTTTATAAATATCAAATTTGACAAAAGTTCAAAATAACTTTAAAAACTTAAATTGTGTCAACGAAAAAGTTACGAGAAATTTACAAAAAGGCTACTTAATATCAGTAATCTTAGGTAAGGACTTAAACGTTGAAGGACTTAAAAATAGAGGCAGGTTCATGGTCGAATAAGGCACACGTGTTTCCTTCGAGCATTAGATTGCAAGGTATCCTCATAATGAGAGCTCGATTGATTACCTGTATTTTCTTTTTCTTATCTGTATCACCTTTTTTTTTATTTCAATGACAAACATCAGTGTTTTCCAAATAAAATTCCCTATATTTTTATATTAAGTGTTGCGGTAACAACTAACTAGAAAATACATTGACGACAGAAGCCGACAAATTCGGCGTTCTCGAATTTTCAAGTAATAAAACAAAAGAAGGTGTCAGAAAAAGGAACTAAAAATAATAAAAACATTCTCACATATCTCTATCAAACATATTTTCAACCCATGTAATAACTTGCTCCAACACATAGGTGTGAAAATGAGTTGAAAACATCGTGGCCTCTAGTTGGCCGAAACGAGAGAGAAAAAAAAACATTCTCTCGTCTCGCGTGGTCTTACGTACATTGTTGTGATTTTAATGAAGTGTTCCTTTTAAATAATTCAAAGTGTTTTTTGTTTTTCCCACACCATTTTGATCCGGAGTATTAATTATTAACTAAATATTATGTTTATATAAATTTGATACCATGTTTATTGACCATTACGTTGGAGCTTCGGACGGTGGTCGGCAACCTGTAGCTCGCGAGCCATATGCGGTTCTCTAGTCCCATACGCAAAAATTATTTATATTTTATTATTTTATGAATTTCTTTAATCAGTAGTTTGGTGTTGAAGTACAAGTTTGTGTTGTAAATATATGTTACAATATATATATATATGTTGTATATAAGTACATTTCTAATATTGCCATTTATAGTACATAACACAGATGGTGAACTTATGGCACGCGTGCCACAAGTGCACGTTTGAAAATTTCGATGGCACGCACAAAAACAAAATTATTATTTTTTAATAAGTTCTTTTTTGATAAAAATTAATTAAAAATTATTTGTGGCACATCACCTATTTCAAAACAGAATTTTAATGACTTTGTGGCACGGACATCAAAAAAGGTTCGCCATCCCTGGTATATAATATCTAATTTTTTATGAAAAACACCACTTATATATATGAATAAATATATTAGTTTTTCTATTAAAAACATTTAAGCTCGTACTGTTTATTCTGGGCAAAAAAATGGCTCTTAAAAATTTTGAAATTTAGTAAATTTAAAGTTTTGGCTTTGCAGACTCAAAGGGCTGCGGACCCCTGGCTTAGGAGAATCAAAGGAACTCGTTAAAAGGAAATTTCACTCACCAAAATATTTCCTTTCCTAATGCGGGTGTTCAGTTTATTGAACCTATTAAGTCAAAGTTAGGATTTGAAGTTAGCATTTAAGTAATGCGCATATAACATTCCACATTTTTAGTAGTTTAATATTCAGATTGATATAACACTTCTGGGTTGTTGATTACGGTGTTTTTACCATGATTTCATTGAAAGTCATTTCTCGAAAGGAGTATGAAAACAGTAAAAAACAAAAAAAGATCTTACTTTTATACGGCTTTCAAGAAACACCATTTGGCAAGTGCTTAATTGCTGTAATGGATAACATGATTTGTCACTTTTCCTTCGTTGTAGATTCTGAAGCTCAAAATTTAAAGGTTTTACAACTACAGTGGCCTGGAGGTTTTTTAATTCACGAAAAAAATAAAACAGGGAAAATTGTCGGGGCTATCTTCAATTCCAAAGTGGAAATATATGAAGTTATTTCAGTGGGTACTGATTTTGAAGCCAAAGTTTGGCGTTCGTTATTAAACATTCCTAAAGGACATACTATGAGCTATAAAGAAGTCGCCTTGATGGTTGGGCATGAAAAAGCAGTAAGGGCTGTAGCAAATGCTGTTGCCAAGAATCCTGTAGCTTATTTAATTCCATGCCACAGAGTCATTAGGAATAATGGCAATATTCACAAATACAGGTGGGGTTCAGAGATAAAAGGTAAAATTCTTCAGTTTGAGAAGTGATTTAAGATGAATTTTGACAATTAAAACAAAATTTATTTGATTATTTTCTGTTTTATAAATATTTTAAGTTGTATAATATATTTGTTATTAGAAGGCAAATAACTGATATGTTAACAAATCTTTTGATTAGTGATTTGTCCTTTTCTCATAAAGTTTGCTGCAACAACAGGCTGTAATTAGCTTGTGTTCTCGACAAGAGTTTGCATGGAGGAAAGTGCAGTCTGCATATCTGCATTGATTTGGAAGTTTATGCTCTTAAAAATAAAGTAAAATAAATTAAGGTCATGTAATAATTAAAAAAAAATTAATTTAACTTTGTTTAGCAACTGGCTTTTTACCATATGAATTGAGACAGCAACAAGCATCATGAAGAAGTTTCTCACTGCAATAACTGTAGACTGAAGAATCACACAAAGGGCAATCAAGTCTGCTAGATATATTCACATCTAAAAGTAACAATATTTATCCATTAAATAATTTCAGTCCCAACATTTCTCTTATAAATCAATCTGGACACAATAAAACATTTGAAAGACAACTTAGAATAAAACTGAAATCAAACATTCTTGTGAAGTTTTATGCTTTCTGTTTAGACATTGTTTTTCTCCTCTTCTATCAAATATTCAATTATGTAGAAAACTAAAAAAAATATTGTGTTATGAGAGAACATAGAGGGATAAATAAGTATTGACTAGCTGAAGATTAGTGTTTTTAGGAAAAATGATTAGCATATAGTGAAGAAATTTTTGATCAAAGGGGAGGGCTCAACATTTCAAAAATCAGTTGAGATGGTAGTAACGAAAAAGGTGTCAAATATCATCAACGTCGCCCTGGAAATTTCTATAGGAAAAGATGCGGTGAGATACAAAAAAAAGGATTCATGACAGAAAAGTAGAGAATTATCTTGCTGTGAAAAACAAGACATTTTATTAGGAGTCAGAGGCGTTCGTAGGCTTTTGGGGGCCCTAGGTAGGGAGCTTGGATGGGGGTACTCAAAGGGTAAAGGGTCCGGGGAGGCCCCCTCCCCCCGGGAGCGGAGAAGTGAAGTTACAAAGTGCACCCCAGACGAGAGATTTAGTGACACCGTCACTGTTTCGTCTATGCTCGCGTCTAGCCATTATATTCTGTTACCACAGAAAATTTGTTATTGTTCGTCTCAAATTTACGGGCATATAATAAGTTGTCGGCTACCTAAAAACCAACGAAAGCCCCCTGGGTAGTCGGGGCCCTAGGCAGTTACCTAGTTTGCTTATGCCCAGGAACGGCTTTGTAGAAGTGTTCAAGAAACCGTAATAAAAGAAAACCACTTTTCAATAGACAGAATGTTGCAAAATTAATAGTCGGATTGTGTTCTTCATTGTGTTCGGTTTCGCTAGCGAGCCGTTGGGTTCCGCCCATTCACAGACATCTTTCGATTCGATAGGTTTACGAAGGGCAAACAGTAGCAGCATATCCCAGGGTTCGCTCTTTGAACAAAAATTTACAGGTTCATTCCCCTTCCTGAACTTTGTTAAAACATGTCTTTCGCGGAGGTGCCAAACACAAACTCTTACGTGCTTCAGGAGTTTCCATTGTATAAATCATTTTCGTTTAAAAAAATATCAATCGCAAATAAAAGAATTGCTTATTTCTTAAGTCGTTACAAGATCTTGTTTTATGCAAATGACGGAAAAAATAGCGTAATAAATTTATCATTGTAAACGCAGAATGAGAACTGTTTGCATTCCCATTTGCTGCTCTCAGTTGTATTAATTATTCGTCACTTGCTAATAATTGAGACATTCCTCTTGTTTTTTCATAACTAGCTAATTGACATCTGTCCACTGACGAGGCAATAAGTAATTTGTAGGTCTAGTTTTAAGGGCTCGTACCTGACCTGCGTCTCAGCCGGAAAAGAATTTTTGACCGTTAAAATTGTTTGTTTGTTTGTTTGACTTTTAATCCCGTTCCTACCTTTGGGTGTAACAGGATACGGGAGAGAATATTTACTTAATTTTAATTTACATGGTTGAATTCAATGCTGAAAAAATATGTCCGCGTTACAGAAGCAAGCTTATACCTTCCAAATTGATTTTTCTCTTTTTTACTAGATGAAAAAGATTGCGTTAATCCTTTTATTAGCTAATTAAATTCGCATTATTAGTGATGGCCTACTTCAGGCCATATTTGGATTCTGACTAGAAGGATGAAAAAAATTGAAAACAAATAGAAAGGCCAACACAAGTGCACTAAGAAGTTAAGATAAAATTAGGGGAACAAATAAGCTTTAAACGAACTACCACAAACTCATACAAAAAAGTATTAACTCTTAAATAATAAAAAAATAGTAATGAACTAAAAGAAATAATTGGCCCTTACCATTATTTTCGAAGTAGAACTTATTTCCAATATTAATTAACAAATCAAAAATTGTTTTTAGGTTCGTTCGCTCTTCGGTTTTGCCGTAGATCAACAAAAAGCTGCCATTTAAAAGAATCGAAATAGTTACGAGTAATTTCCTTGTAGAAGTCATAGCTTAAGTCGTTATTACGTTCACAAAATTAAGCATTTGAAAGGCAGATCTTGTGAGTAGAAAGACCTCTTTCCTCCAACTGCCCTCAAACCGAGAATTCTTTCTTTCATTTTGTTTAGAATTAAGATGAATAGAGCAAAAATTCATTTGAAATAATTAGGAGAACTCGTTCTGAATTCCGAGTATGACCCAAACATTTGTGCAAATTTTTCGCATCAAATTTTGACCATTTCGTTCATATTTTTACCTGAATATTGGCTGATTGTGATTTCACTTGGATTTCAATGGTAAGGTTCGTAAGAGACGTACGTGCAGCAAGTAAGGATTTATTAAGGGTGATACAAGATCTCAGAACTGAACAGTCTAGTCCCGACAAAAAAAAGGCCTTTAATGGGTTTTAAACTCAGAAGAAAGTCATATTTTATTTTTATATACACGCATTTGCCTTTGATTTCGAAAAAAAAGAAAAGTACTCACTTACGCAGTTTGGGTTATTAGACTCAAAAATTTGAAGTCTTCAACGATGATAAACATGTTAATACAATTGTATTAGTTGTAAAACATAAATTTATCACATTTTAACCAAATTCTTGGCTCTACTGCGAAAGATGGTACAGTTATTTTAAAAAAACCACTCTCTACACTACCCGTTCACCTGATTTTTATGCAAAACATTTCTTCACTGAAAATACGAGTAATTTGCGTATCGGATGTTTTAAAGTTATTTTTAAAAGAGAAAAGAAGAATTTCCGTATGCTAAATGATTTTTCAAATCATCATTTTGTTAATACTCATTCATCTTCGTATTTTCGTTAGTTTTTGAGTATCGTTTGCACACATCATAACTGGAAATAAAAGAAAGTCGACCAAAGTAATAATACCGGAAAATGAAAATATTTTTTAATCTTTTGAGAGTTTTAAACTTATATCGAATAATATCAGTTTTAAAGAAATATATCAAAACCACAAAATTTACTTTCTTTGAATCGGATTTAGTCAACCAAAAAATGTAATGACAATCCTGGTAGATTTTGAAAAAACTCAAAGAAGTTCGAATTATCCGCAGGAAAATTTTGTACCTTCCTTATTAAATAAAGAGGAAGTAGGAGGTACAAAAAGAAATTGTACAAGCAATCTTGAATAGTAAAATACGACTTACAATGACTTGATTAGGTGTGAATATGAGTAAAAAAAGGAGAGGTAAAATGAGAACATGAACAAAAGGATTTGAGCGGATAAAAAAGACCGGAATAAAAAAGGTTACTACAGAAAATGGAATCAATATTTTTAAAATAAATTACATTTCCCAACTTAAGGTAAAGAATGTTTATTTTAATAATTCTCAAATTACATAAACTTTTTTATTTTGGAATAAAATTATAAGTTTTTAATTCGCTCAATAATTATCAAAACGTGAAATACAACATTTTACTCTATAAGGTTTAAGGAGCGGGAGTTAAATGAGGTAACTGGTTAAAAACCTCTATGAATTTTGGAAACCTAAAAACATTGCCAATATCCAAAGCGTCTCCACGTTCTTTGACACTGTTCTTAAAATCTTAACTTTTAAAAGGCAAACAAATTTGTAAAGCTATTAAACTCTTAACTGATTAACAAACAAACTTGTACACTATGTCTTCGTTAAAAAAAAATAATAACAATCACAGACCATTTTTGAAACACTTATACATTCGTAATTAAAAGTTCGAGAGAGAAAGATCAAGAATCTTCGTCAAAGAAAAGCAGAAAATTAATTAAGGTAATGTATAATACGAGTAATGACCATATCCATTATTATTTTTGTCATTTTATTTCCTTTCACTGTATCTTCTCCAGAGCCGTGCACCCACGGGAGGGACCAAGAAAAACTTAACAGAGCTCGTATTAAGATAAGAAACAATTAGGAGTATTGAAACGACATAGAAATAAGTGGCCATCTACAGCAGAAATTAACAATTATTTATCAAGATTATTAATTTTTTCTTAAGCTATGAGAGCATACTCTAAAATCTTCGTAAAAGGATTATATTTCAAGAAATCAGTTTACGGATTGGAATTGCCAAATTAACCACGTTTTAAAACACTCCAAAAATAATGCTTCACTCGCTTCATTGGTAAAAGCATTATTGTCCAGTTTTTACCCTGCTATAGTTACCATCTGTCTCAATTGCCCAGTTAAGCACATCAAGTGTAACAGAGAACAGATTAGACGAAAAATATTTTGAAACATGAAAGATAATGGCCCTTGAAAGCGTAAGAATAAACTGTGAATAAAACACACAGAATTACCTTTCTCCAAACATAATTGTGAAACGCTTTAATCTTTTTTTAGGAAAAGAAAATAATACAGCTGTGTCTAAGGCAAGTATTTAAAACAAATCACAAAGTTTGAGAATTACTGATAATAAAGGTATCATGAAGAAAAACTTACAGCAATTAAAATTTGAAGACATATTATAAGCAAATTGAATTTAAAACTAATATTAAGGAATTTAACTATTGATTCTCTAAGGAAGCTTATCTTATAAATGCTTAATCAAAAATGACAAAACTAATAAATTTCAATAGTCAAAGTATTAAACCTATGATTTTAATTTTTAATTTACTGCATAAAATAAGCTAAATACCTTTAAACGAATTTTTTAAATATAAATTTTACTATAATATTTACTAAAAAAAACTTTTTAATCAAAACGGATACCAGTTGGTGTGCTCTTTCCTTTGTATTCCCATATTAAATTAAAATTCAATTCCAATTGTACCACTCGAAGAAAGATTCGATAATATATAGGCTAATGTAATACTATTCCTCTAATTATTGAATTATTTTACACACACTGATCAATCTAAAAAAGTAAAGCATAATTTTTATACATTCTTTGGAGCTTTTCAGTGCAAAAGAAATCTTTACGGCTGACATTTTATAGTAGACCATAACAATTTACTTTTAAATAAATAAAAATTAAAAGGCAATAAAGTTCTTTAAAAAATAAATAACATTGTAATGATAAAACGTAAAAATGAAGAGAAAATATAAACATGAATATCCATTCTAGTGAAGATACTTCGCGAGTAAAGAGTGTAATCATCGTTAAAAGGGTGTAAGTCCGAATTCTGTCGTGCCCAAGTTCGTTTTTTACCGGGAATACAGTGTGTCCACAATGTGTGTACAAACCCACACCAATAAAAAGATCTTGTTCATTTTCCACCCGTAATAATTTGGAAAATTGTTTAATACAATGGTGGAATAAATGTAAAATTTACGCTAGAAATTTCTTTGACATCGTCTCAAAATCTTAGAACAAATGAATTAAAGTTCTTCATGTGTTTATAATGGTTAATTTTTCAGTATTCAATTAACACCTAACAATTTGTCTGAAGGAAGCAAAAGAATCTTCACTGATTTTTTCCAATCTTTTTCCTCGAATCTCGGAAACATTTCAGTTGAAAGATAAACGAACAAAAGCAATTATAATTAAAGCAAAATGAAAGGAAATACCAAAACAATAAATCATATGAAATAAATAAGCACTTGAACATCACACCAATGACTCAAATATTCGCTAGGCGATATTTATTTCATGTTTACTTCAATAGCTCGTGAGCTCTCTGATTGGCTACTGCTATTCTTGTTTGGTTCGATGTGCCCTGTAAAAGAAGAGAAAAACAAAACTTAATAATGCTGAAATTAGTTAAAAGACTGACGGTGTCAAACACCGCAAAAAAAATTAAAATAAGGACCTATCACACTTCATTCCCAGGAACTACATAAATATCAAAAATAAACTTACTCATATATAAATAAATACCTTTAGGTTAATCCTGTCGATTTGACGGTTTTGGTTCTCGAGTTCAGAACCCATATCTAACGCCATATTTCGCAAGTTACCTATCATCGTATTCACCTGGCCCATATTCTCTTCCATTTCTTGTTCTCGAGCATCGTTTGTTATCCTAGAATTTAGACAATTCAAAGATCAATGCACATGATCACAAAAATCTTTTAGCATAAGAGATTCTTTAAAGCATCAACAGCAAAACAAGTCCTGTGATGTTTAGAGCTTACTTGGCAATATAGCCTCCTTGAGGTCCCATACCGTTCCTTTCATCCATGACACGTTGGGGCTGGTTGTTTACAACTTTACCGTCATCCGTTCCCTTCCAGGTTCCTTCATCTTCTTTGAATGAAGCCGACCTAATAATAAATTACCCGATTGACTATATTCATTAATATAAAATATATTGACTACATTACAACCAAAGTGCAAGAAAACATAAAAGGAAACCGGAATCTAAGCTCGGGGAGTTTTTAAAAAGTGTTGAGGCTCACATATAAAAACAACGGAAAAGTTTTAAACGACATTCATTTGCTTTATGGACTGAATTTTCATGTCATGGTATGTTTTTCATTAACTTAATACTAGTATTTTGAAGTATTCAGGACCAACGAATTACTCACTTGTTGCAAGGCAAAACGCAAATTCCGCAGCATTTTTCCATACCAGTTAAGTTCTTTTCTGCCTCTTTCATGTCTGCATTAATCTGGTCCATTCCTTCTTCAACTCTGTCCAATTGTTCTGAAGCAAAGCAAAGTATTAATTGTAACGGCACTGCGCTACAATTTTCAAACTTTCATTTACTATAATTATTTTTTGAAAGACGATAAATAAAAACATTTACAACTCTTGACTAAAAGACCTAGAATTTAGGAAGCATGCTGCAAATATTTTAATACATTTAAGATAGAACAAGAGTTTTTTTCTTTAGAATATCATTTTAACAGGCCTAATTTCGGTTTTTAATTTTTTTTGTTTAGAGAAAACTTACTGTAGATAATTAAGGTCAATTTTTCTACTGAGTGATAACCTAAAGTGCTGCTGCTCGAAAAAAAAAAATTTTTGTTTTGTCCAATCAGTCATCACAGACTATCCTACCTTTTTTTTCGACACACAAAGGGATGTTTCTTCAATAAAGCTTCATAAGCATGTTAAACTAAAAATCTTTTAAAAGTATCGCTGTCCTTAGTATAATTCAAGTGATTGTCACGAGCATTTTATACCAAATCATTTTTTTTTTTGCTTTTTGCAATATACCTTTTCTTTTTATTTGCAGCATACTCCTTCTTATTTTATATTAGATTTCAATTTTCGCTAACTTTATCAATTGTTAGATTTAAAACAGGCTCAGACAAAATATAAAATTTTAAAGGGACAAAAGAAAAATGCCTTAATCCCCATACCATGTTCAGAAAATGAAGCATTCCAAGCCAAGAAATACAATATATATATTATGCATGCAACAAACTGAAATGCAAACATGAACCAAATTAAGTTTGAAATCGCGGTGGCAATTACTGGTTATTAATTAAAAGAATAAATTGTTTCTTTTTGTTTTCATACACACAAAGGTTCACAATTACGTATAATAAACACTCGTGGTAGTGAATAACATGTAACGTATATAAATGAAGCTCACTAATAACTAAAAGGAAACAGAAGCTTGGATCTGTCAAGACTTTTACGGAGCAATGGATTTATCTTAAAATGAAAATTTACACTTGAAAATAATAATTTTATAAACGCGAGAGAGAAATTACTTTATGTTTATTTAGAAAAAGCAATCTAAAAGGTCTCTGTGGGTTTTCCATCAGCAATTCCTAACAAGTGGTTGAATAGTTGTTGAATTAAATTTTTTAAAAAGTAAAATTAAACATTTCAGGCGAATGTGGTACCAAAGCGTTTAATGGATGATAACATGGTAATTTCACACATAACCCTTAACTGTCCAGTCGATTTTCAAATTCATTTACAAACTCATTTTTAAAACGAGTACAGAAAAGAAAAAATTTATTTTTGAGTGAACTTTTATTGCATAAGCATATATAAACATTTATTTATTAAAGCATTAATATATTTTCCTAGTAATTGGATGACAACATAACTAAAATTTTATATTCTTTAAAAGTATGGTACTTTTCAAAGCAACATTCTATATGTATATATAGTTCTTGCCGTAGTGTATGTCTACCTCGGTTGCATTTATGCCTTGAGCATAGTAAGTAAAACTATGATTATGCTTCTACAACGGTATTGGACGGTTAAGAGTTAAAAACTCAAAAATATATTGAAACCAATGGTTAGCAGACATAAGAGCACGAGAATACGTGAAATAAAGAATAAAGCCGACTTTGTATCTCATAAAAAATCTAAACAGGAGTAGTATTTTAAAAAGTCAATTTTAAAAGACATTTGCTTAATTTTGTAAAACTTATATAAAAATAGCAACAAAATTTTATTCGAGAAAACACAATATATCAGCTGTATAAACCCTTGAATTTCTTACGCAAAATTTGAAAAATGACGTGTTTGATACCAAAAAAAACTATAATATAAAGCGTAGAGACAGACAGAAGAAGCTTTAAAATTGTTTAAACTGTTTTGAGTTTGACTTTTATTTATTCGATTTTTAATTTTTTGAATGAAAGCATTGAAACACATAAAACAGAGATAGTAAGGAGAGAAACTACGGATTTGGAATCTTACCCCCTTGTTCATCCAACATGACTAGGGTTTTCATTCCGACCTCGTGGCTCTATAAAATTAACAGGGAGAATCAACATTATGAGAAAAAAATACGAATGTCAGAAGGAACTAAATATTAATACCACGACTCATATGTTGTTACGACGTTAGTCTGCGGCTGATAAATGAAAACATTAAAAGTACATAAATAATTTCTATAAATCAACAAATAAAAAAATAATGATACAAGTAAGTACGGTAAAAACAATTTAGGAACTTTATAATTTAATCACTGAATTAAATACACGAAAGAGTTAAAATCGATGCCGAAAGATCATTGCGTTTTATGTGAGATTTTAAATACAAGGTTGGTACCTAATGGCAACGTCAGGTTTTTGTTGGAGTAAGACAAGTTTCTCTTACATTGCTATGATATTCTCTTCACTTATCTCAACAAAAACTTGACTTGATATAATAACTAAACAAATATTCTTGCTAATTATAATAAAATTAATAGATTGCGTTTTAATTTCTAATAATTCGCTTAACACTAGGTTTACGGAACCCGTGAATTTGACGAAATTCAAACTTTGAAGTGAAATTCCGGAAAAACCGTAGCTTTAGTCTTAACCACTTTGCACCGTAAATTTTTATTTTCATTAAAATATAACATACACACAATTATTCTTTTCCTACGCTTTCTAAATTAGGAAATTTTTTACGCAGTATACCCATCTCTACGAAACGCCCGTAAAATAAGTGTTAAAATGCCGTATCGCAATTGAATAACAGTTTTTTTTTGCAGGGAGAAATGTAAAAAGGTGAAAAAAAGTATAGCAGTAATATAGAAAAAGTGGTGATAAAGTTGTTTCATGTTAAGATGTTTTAATTTATGTTTTAACTGCGGAAAACAACATCAAAAATTTTGCAAAGCAGGTTCATAAAACAAAATTGAAATTTATCAAGGAATAAACTGCCAAATTCCTTAGTTTTAACGCCATGAATCAAGTTAAAAACAAAAAATTAATTAAACTGTTATTCATATCTTAACAAAGAATGATTTAAAGCTCGATCAATTCAGCTCTTTTATTCGAATATAGGCTTCTTTATTATATTTTTATTACAAATAAATCAAAAGGATAAGTTCAACAAAATTAAATTTTAAAAATCTTTTTCAGTTTGCCACAATAATGAGTTACAGGTTTAGAAATTGAAACGCAATAGTAAAATAAAAATTTTTAGTTAAGAGCTCGGTTAAAAAAAGTTAATGTGCGTTTGACTGCGGGAATACTTTCTACCTTTTCTCCCTCAAATTCAAGCTTTAAAATATCAAAAGTTCACTATTTTAATTCTCTACCTATGACTAGATGACCGTAAATTATTTTACCCTACAATAAAATTAAGATCCCTTAAAGTAGGGACTAAGATCCCTTTTAAACAAATGCTCGATGAATGGGCTGAAAATTAATCAGTGAGTTTGAGTGGATTTAGTACTTTATAAAAGTGTTTATTTATGTGAATTAAAAAAAAAAGAAAACCTTTCAAAAAATATGTATGTAAGAAGTTAGAACTTTGTCATATGATAAATTTTAAAACTACTTGGTTCCTACTAAATCGAATTACATCCAATTACTCCATCACCGAAATAGCATTAGATGCAAGAAAAGTTTAATTTAAATACCCACAGTAAAATTATAAATCGGCAGTGCCACCAATCAAATCCCAGTCATCAACAAAAAGTAATAATTTTTGCACCGAGATTATAAAACCTCAAGAACTATATTTTTATGTAAATATGTCAGGTAAAAAGGAAGAAAATATTAAAGATAAGCTTAAAGCTAAAAGTCCATCTCCCAACTCTTCTTTTTGTTTTTTAATAATTCTTACCGCCTTGGTGACTTAACATCTGCAATGTTTTACTTCCAGCATCTTCGCTCTAAATAAATCATAAAAACAAATAAATAAAAAATAAAATTAAAAGCCCAAATAAAGAACTAAATTTTTTTTTTGTTTGCACTTGACTCTTGTAATTGCATTTAAAGTACTCAAAAAATAAACGAGCAGCCATCTAGAAAAGTCCCAAAAATTACAACGCGCCACTGAAATGTTACTCTGATAAATGGAAGCAACTTTAAAAAACAATGATGCAGTAAAATAAGAAAAATTCGTCTAGAAAGTTCTTTAACTTGCAGCATTCTCACTAACCTAAATGATAATACTCACAGCTGTAGAAAAGTGCGTCGAAAGTAAATACTATAATAAACATTTTCTAGTATTTAAAATATTTTCAATAGTATATTTTCTTCTCAGTTGGTTTGCACTTCAACCATTCACATGGCATTTTCAAAAAATTTTATTAAACGTTTGAACTTTCAATAAACCAAAGTTAAAGCTTTTGCCGTACTACATTCCTGAAGAAATTCTGAGATTTGATATAAACGGTAACTATTTTAGTTTTAATAAAATTTTTTTCCTGGTGAAAACACCATTTCAAATATTGCCACACTCTGTTTCGTTCACCTCCACTAGTGTATATCTCTTCAGAATTAAGTACAGGGATTGAACAAAATAATGGAAACACCATGCGATGGAGTAGTTAGGTTCATTTTGACACCACTGCTTCCGTGTAAATACTGAGACGCGGATGCCATATGAAGTTGACGTGTCAGGGCTTGTAGGTGTTATTTCAGTGCAGTAGACGTTTTCGGCGATGATTATAACATACAAGCTGCGAAATGTGTGATCTATCAGGCTTTGAAAGAGAGAGTAGTTGGCGCTCGGTTAGCGAGAGCGTCTAAGACGAAAAGAACTTAACTGTGTAACATCTCACGACCGACGGTTTCAAAGATAATGATTGCATACACAAAATAAGGGAAAACATCATCGGCGAAGAGGAATAGTGAAACAAAGCCAAAGTTAACGGATAAAGACCAACAAACATTAAAAAGAATTATGGCCAGACAACACAAAGCTACTGCGGCAAAAGTTACAGCAGAACTTAACACCCACCTGAGGAATACAGTGTCGAATAAAACTGTATGGAGGGAGCTCCAGAAAGCTAACATTCGCGGAAGGGCTGCAATACACACGTCAGGTGTATCCATTATTTTGTCCATCCCCTGTAAATTCAAATCGGCGAATGCTTCTAAAAACCAAACAGTAACCTAAAAGATTTTAGCATATCTAAAAGCCTTCTTTAAAAACATTAATAGATAAGCTATTGAATGAATTCAAATTCCAAAAACTATTTTTACTCAAAATTTTAAGAAATTCAAAATTTACCACAATTCTACGCTTTTTTACGGACGTATTTATTTTAAAAATAAGGATACATATTTAAATATTAGGATGAAATTTTTATTTTTATTTTAATGTTTCATTTAAAGAATGTTAATTGTGTTATCTTTCCTGCCTTTTTTTATCTGTAGATTTTTTTTAAATTTTAGGTTAGTACATAAACACTGGTACATATAGTGCATATAACCTGTTTGGTTAAATCCTGTTGTTCAAAAATTTTTTAAATTGATTATGAAGAATTGAACAATTTTGTCTTTAAAATTCATGCAAAAAACATTGCTATTGAACCCTGCTCTGGCCCCCCAAGTGTAGTCTGAAAAACTATACGTCTCATGCTTGGAGACAGGTGGTAGTTAACAAGAGGAGTTAAAAAAATGAACCCATGTACAACAGGCCTATAATAATAAGCTTATTAGATTGAAAATAACCTGATTTTATTTAGGCTTAAGTGCTTGTTTGGATTTCCTCTTATTTTGTTCAACTACAACTAGAGTTTATCGTGTACAGAATGATTTGAAAGTCATTACTAACGCTGATGGTTTTATCAGTAAAGAGTACCTAACAATAAATTGACAGTTTTGGGCTCAGAAGACTTTTGCTACGAACGGCTGGAAGCTTTTTTTGTGACAATACAACTAACTCAAAATTTTTTATTTTGAAAATTAAAAGGAGCTGTTTTTCTATTAATTGCAAACTGACTGTGAGAATGTATTCCAACATCCGTTAAGAAAATTAGGAATTCCTATAGGTGAACCCAATGTGCAGTGCTGCAATATTTGCAGTGTTCTTAATAGTGCCTTATAGATTTGTGATGATGAATAGTTTAAAATAATTTTTCCTAAAATAAAAAGTTTGAGAACAAAGAAAATAAATAAACAAGGCCTAATTCATGCATTTCCCCTTTAGCTCACCGATGCAAAATATATATATTTTAAAAAAAAAGATGCATAAAAGACGAGAGCTTGAGAGAAATTATATCAAAAAACTTTTTTTCTGATAAATCGCAGGCAAAACTGAAATGAAGAGAAAAATGCAATCGGGGGAGATTGACTCACCTCCCCTGGTCATCCAGGGCCACCAAAGTGCGAATTCCGGCTTCCTTACTCTGGGCAGCACAAAAAGAAAGGGCATAACATTTTATTTATTTATTTTTTTATTATGCCTTTATTAAAGAAAAAAAACTTGAAGTCGCAAAAAATTCTGTAAGCATAAAAGAGGAGTAAGCCTTATTCACTCTCGTACTTGCTTCAAAGAAGCGAATAAAAAGTCAGTATGAGTTGAAATCAATTTATAAGAAAGGACGAAGTAAAATACATTATTTTTATTGAATTGAAAAATTAATCTTTGAAGTTTTTTTCATTTTTTCGTGACCTGTTTTCGGAGTAATCCTGGGTGGAATATACTTATTTAAACATGACTAACTCTTAAAATATAAACACAACTCAAAACAATATTGATCATTTTTGGAAAGTAACACAAATTAAAGGAATGACTACCAAATTCGAGAAATTCACTTGTACGCTGTCACCAACAACTCGAACCTCGAAAGAAAATGTCTAAATTTAGAGAATTAATCAGTTTTTGGGAAATAGATAAAGTAAAAGGAATCAAATGAAATATGCTGATATATATTACAAATAGCATATGATTAAATTTATACAAGCAGAATTTTTTGTGGGTTTTTATTAATCACAATTCCAATTGATTTACATGCATACATACATGTATATACGGGTACTATATATATTTATACATACATGTATGTAGGCATCCAAACATACATACACATAAAGCACAGAATAATGCACAGAAGAAAATTAAAGTCCCACGAATTATATATCAGGTTATTTCTTGGGCAATCTATAATTTTGTTTTGCACATACAACCTCTACACAAAAAGTCGTTTGAACATTGTTAGATAAATTCATCAGAGGCATAATGAAAAAATTAAATAGCGAATAAGAGTTTGGGGAAAAAGAAATGCATTTTTTTAAAAGTAAATGACTGAATGATCGATGGCTCGTAAAGTATCGATCAGAAAATTCCACAAGTATCCTAATTGAAAAGGTGACATTTCGCATCGAAAAATTTATTGGTTGTTTTGTCACTTGTAAGTTACAGGGCAACCTAAAATGTGCTTTAAGTGGGGTTATTTTAATATAATGTTAACGTAACGACTGTAAATAGTTAGCAATTTTTTTGTATTTCAATGGTGATTTTTTCACCTTCAGTATAACAGCACGTGAGAGGGGAGTCAGTTTCACAACCATAACTCTTCTAGTTAGGTGCTTTGACCACTGTATGAACGACCTCTCTTAACGAGTGCGAGTTTTGTAATTAAATTACGATAAAATAATAGAAAAAATACATTATAGAATGAAGGATTATTAGTGCTTGAACTATTGCCTTGATGGTCATAGTTCGGAGGCTTTTGATTTAATAAATAGAAACCAAGGGTATAAGATAATAAGTTTTTTTTTACTAGGCATCACGTGGTTTTTGTTTTTATTTAAATTATAGCCTGTACATTATAGCATTCCCCAAGATATAACTGAAGCTTAAAAATACAATTAAGCTGAAGAAAAGTGGTTAAAGCAGGGTTGCGCAGTTTAACAGAAAATTTTTGAAGAATTTTTAAACTGAAAACAATGATTAATTATGGTTCGAAATGAAGCAATTTCACTTACAATTTTTAACCTCAAAATTTACGCCGAAGAAAGAAGACATGCAAAATTATTAAATTTCTCAAGCTAGGACAATTCATATACCTCAGCTTACCTTTAAAAATCTGATATATATTATTTAGATGATAATATATATATATATATATATATATATATATATATATATATTATATATATTAAAATCATATAATATATATACATATATTATATATATATATATATGTTATTTATATATATATATATACACACGCATGCAAACACACATAATATATCTTGGTAAGTTATTGGTAACATGTGAGCTTATATTGTTATATATCAACTATGCCACTGGTCCGCAAACTCGTCAACCAAAAGAACCAAATATAAACAATACGGAATTGAAGTTTATTCTGAGTCTTTTTTTTAAAACTTAAGCTTCGCTTTAGTAGACTGACCATGCTACTATAGCTCTAAAATGCGCCTCTTTTCTGTGGCCTTGAGTTTCAATAATGTTTACTCGTCTCTCACGGGACAAGTTAAGAAATAACATTCAGGCATTTCGTGGGAGAGCTGTGGTTTGCCGACCACTGAACAAGCCAATGAGCAGACAACCTGTTAAGGCATTTAATATAATATGTAATAAATATATTTTACTCACACTTTTTTCTTCACACTTAACATTTTCAATTGAAAAATCAACGTGCAACCTAAATTGTAATACATCTTGCTCATTTTACTGGTTTAAAACAAACATTCTTATTTTTCAATTACTCGTCTTTGAGTGCTAATCTTTTATTATCTATTGCATTTTGCAGATTACCTAGCAAAGTGAGAAAAAGAAACAAAATTTTTGAGCTTTGACTATCTGTAAAGGTTGTCTGCACATTAAAATTTTTTCCACTTCAAGGATCAAATAATACATATACACAAACATAACTTATAAAATATATGGGTGTGCTTAGGCATGCGAAATATACTAAACAACTTAAACTTTATTTTCCCAAATTTAGAAAAGTCTAATAGTTTTTTTTAGAAAAAAATTATTTTTAAGGTAATCTCAGTTGCTTCAAATGAGAATCAACAACTGAATATAAAATGGAAGGTTTAGGAAACTATTAACCCATTAACGCCCAGGTATAGAAATCGTGGAAATTTTTTGAAATCCTTTTGAGGTCTGGCATTAAAAAAAATCAAAAATGATGTTTCTGTAAGTTGTTCCCAAAATTTTTGCACCATTTTCCGGGAAATTGCTGTCCTTATTTTAGGACACGGGGATCTAACGTATGCAACTCAACGTAATAGTAAATATTATAGGTAATAGAAAATTCGGGGTTTTAAAATAACTTTTTCCATTTTTAATTTGAGTTATTTATTTATACATACAAGAAACTTCACATATAGTCACTTTATACTTCATTTACCATTAAAAGGAACAAGGCAAGGCAAGCGGCATTGCGCTGTTTACAATACGTGCTTGGCTTACTCCTGCAGTTTTGCAATTGGCATTGCAGTTGCTGCTCTTTACATATAATATGGTCACTGACATCCTTTTTTAATATAATACTCGGTTTTGAGTAGCGCATTTTGTTTTGGGCGAAAGGGTCATTGCCAGAATTCAAATAGTCAATAGCCAATCACCTAGGGTATTCTATCAAACACATTGAATAAGGCCCGTGAGACTGTCAGTATCAGTGCGATTGCCAACTTTTACCATTGTCATTTGAACAACTCTTAAAAAAGAGCTTGGTACCATTATTTCTCCTGAATGACTACTAAGTATCTACTCACCAGCCAGCCATGCTGGTTTACAACACCCATATTGGTGTTATAGGAGTTCATAAGTTTTGTATGAGATACACCAATTTTCTTCCTTTCTTTCCTGCTGTATCTCATTGCTTTACCAATAGGTTCTTAGCTGCAATAATTGGCAAAAGAAATGCATTTTACCCCCACCCTATCAAAATCGAAAGTCGAATGAACCTCTGGGCTGTTTTTTTTAAACTGTAGAAGTCTTCAGTGGACACTTTACCCTTCTATTTTCTTGTAACGTGCCTGTGGCCCGAAAGCCCAAGTTTCTGAGGTAGATAAGAAGATTTTCCGACGTAAAAAAATCATACTATTTATAAAAAAACAAACTATCATCCACCAAGAACATTTCACCACTGAGGAACACTCAGATTGCTCTCCCCCATCAAAACTGAGAATTTGAGGTCACATCACTTATTTCCTATAATACAGAAAGAAAAAGCTGAAAAATTGGCTTTTTTTACCCACTTTTAATGAAAATGTTTAACAATTGGCTTATTTTCCCTAACATTGGCTCCAGCCTAAAAAGAACACAACTTAAACCTGAACCAAAGCTTTACCTTTTCTTTATCCCTCCATTATAAAATAATAAGTCAAAGGGGGGAAATAGATTAAAGATTTTAGAATTATAATTTTAATTCCTTAAAATAAAGTCGTTAAGTGAAGATCCACTGGAAGTTTTGAATACTTTAGACTAAAAAAGAAAGAAATCTGAAACTAAGCTTAAATTAATAATAATTATTTTGAAAGCAAAATCAAATTTTTTCACTCCAGTTCAAAAAATTATCACAAAACTATTAAGCTACCAAGTGAATAATTGATAAAAGCAGCATAAAAATAGGCAAGAATTCAATAAGAATGACCAAAAATAAATTATCATAAACTTTGCTCTACATTTGAATGTTTTTGTTCTATTCTTGTGAATTTCACTGCCAATAATTGTGATTCAAGGCAACTGAGTCATAATTTGATTTTGCCCATCTTATTTGAAGGTCACTTTCTTCATACCTAATTACTCTTTATTAATTTTTTACACTATTAAAATTCAATAAGTCAATAACCATAAAAACTACTTTCACTTTATCAAAACCTTAATTTAAGAGGGCATAAATAAATGACGAATAACATTTTACTTTTACTCCCAAAAAATAAAGAAGAAACTGTGACCAATTCGTTGCGATTCTCAAGCCTTTGATATTCACAAGATTTTAACACTGCTTACTCCATTCCATACATTATACAATACAAAAGTATTTTAACTATTAGAAATATAGAATTTATAAATACAGTTAGTCACCAATTGAAGAATTTAGATGTCAAAATAAAAAATTTTTTCATCTTATTCAGGATGTCTATAACCCTGAAAACATAAATTAATGTTGAAAGTAAAAACTGATGCACTGGAAAAAGTAATAAAAACATTAATAAAGACTCCAATACACAATGTATAGGTTGAGAAATAATACAGGAAAGAACCATTAGAAATGATAATGAAAAATCATTCAAATAGAAGAAAAATTTGTGTTTTGTTTTCTCGTTCACGTGCCTTTGCAAAACTGTTGTCGTGTGCTCAGTAAGAGGATCATCTTCACTTTTACTAGTTATAAGAATGACATCATCGTCTGTGTTTGCTATTTGATAATGGGGGGAAAAAATGGATCATACAGAAGTCCAAGTTAAACAGCAAAAATTTCAAATATAAATGTCATGATGACGGTTATTTCAATTTAAAACGGTTCACAGGGTATTTCATTTTCCAAGTTTTCGAAAAAATACGGCACGACTCAAGTTACAGTAAAACTTACTCTATTCAAATCATCTGAAATCTTGGTTAGCCACTCTAATAGCTACTTTATTTTAATCAATTATTTATGCAACATTTTAGTATGATTCAGTACAGCCAATTTCCGAGTTAATAATTTTCTTTATTTCTATTTTTTAGTCATATTTTCAATTTAAAAAATAAATAAATAAATAAACTCCTTCTTTACCTCCCCAAAAGAAATTGAAAAATAAATAAAAAGACATTTTTAGTATTTTTGCTTTCTTTTCTGATCTTAAAACAATTCAAAATAATAAATCTTGCCATAAACTTTGTTTAAGTAACCCTCTTTTTTAATAATTTGTATTTTGTTGATTCAAATATTAAAAGAAACTAATTAGCTCTTACCTCCTCGCATAATGCCAACATCCGCCTAGTGCTTTCCAAAGACTGAAACAATAACAAAGAACTTGAAACACCAGAAAGGATAAAGATCGAATGCACGCATTTGTCCAATGAATTGGGCGTGAGAAAGAAAAAAATTTAAACAGCACTTTAAAAAAAAAAAAGAGCTTGAATCGGGTTCTGACTGTTTGAAATTTCTAATGTAACAGTGAGACCTCACTCATGCAATTTAGAAGGAACACTTAATCGGTTGAAGCGGAAGTTTTATTAATAAACCTTCAGATATTACAGTAAATTCAATAAAAGCGTCATGAAAAATCTTCGATTGAGTTTAATTCTAAATTCTTGAGATTGATAGTGGCCTGTGATATTTTACATGTTGATGTCCTATTAGACGATGACCGATGTATTGAAACGTTTACCCGCACCACATAACAAAATTTATTCGACGAGCAGTCATTTTCATAAAATATTATTTTCTCTATTCATGTACGAAATATGATTGCAGTATTCGTTTACAAACAGCTGTTGGGTTAAAACTGTTGGAAATTATCTTTCTACCAATAAGCAAAAACGTACGAAACTTTCATGTAAATTGTCATAAATGATACTTACAAATTAGATTAGAAAATAAATTTTATACATTCTAATATCATTTTGAGTGCAATTAAGTTTCGAAAATGAAATTCTAATCTGAACAACAAAAATAGAAAGTAAAATTTTTTTCCTTACCTCGTCTGTCACTTGTCCAGCTTTCAGCTGAAGCTCTTGCAATTCGGTCCTGGGAGGACCCCCATTCTCCGGGGCGCTTGAAGGTACTTTAGTAGGCATAGTGCACCTTTTTAATCTATTTAAAAAAATAAATAAATTTACTATAAAGAGAATCATTTTTATAGATAAAAAATGTAAACGAAAAAATTTAAATGATTATGCGCCAAAGAACAAAACAACGAGGAACATGATTATAGAACATAACTCTTAGTTTTTTGGGATTCCCATTAAATTAAAAACACTCAAGTTTTGGTTAAAAAACTACCACAAATATTGAATCTTGAGGGTTAAATATATGTTAAACTAAAAGATAGCTTCTACCTTCTTATTTATTTTTTGCAAATCAATATTGCCAACATGTTTAGAAGAGAACAAAAAATTTATATTTTGCGTTGCAAATTTATATGAAAAAATTACACTAAATCTTTTTGTCTCAGTCGATTAAATAATGACGTAATCCGTTTATAATAAACTTGGTATCTTTCGGAATAAATGGCCTAAAGTATAGCGCATATGTTTCTTAAAGTAAAATTACATTAAAGTAACCCCACCTATTAGGAGTTTCACCCTTATGTAAATTCAATCAAGAAAACTTGCTTTTTTTTAATTTTAATCAATAATTGTAAAATAAAATTAAGAACATAGCATGTTTGCTAGAAGTCTTCACAAAACCGTCATATATTGTACAGAACTAAAATTATATACAGCATTTCATACCTTTTTCTTTACTGAAGGGTTTCAATGTATTTAAAATAATCCATAATGGACAATTATTAATATTATTAAATAATATAGAATTAAGAGAGTGGTTGTGATTTAATTTTTAGATGAATACACAACAACAATATATATGTAACAAAGTGAAACGAACAAGACATTTGAAACGCTGATTTTTAACAATGACAAGCGCGAAACTGCAACGAGCCCCGGAAAAATTCTGCACCGAGTGCGGTTTCAGCGCTCTCTGTCACTAAATCGCAAGACAAAATCAATACCCCTGGATGCATGAGGGAACATCCCTTTGTTGCAAAGCTGTGCAAACTACCATTTCAAAATAAATATTGATTTATAAAAACATTTAATGGTATGGGTGTAGCAAATGCAACGAGAGGAGGGGGAATTTAAGGGGGGGAGCAATTCGATTAAATAGCGATGGTATTTATGTTGGCTACATTTAGGAGGACAACGAAAGCAGTTCAAAATTAAAAGTTACGACAAAAAAATTCCATTAGCAGAATTATATTAAAAATTGACTACGAGGAAAAATTTGTCAAAATTCAGTTTCTGTTGATAGTCTATATGTTATGTATAGTGACAAAATAAAAAATAAAAACTAAAACCACTACAATAAATTTTAAACAAAGCCTTCATTGTATTAACTAATTGACCGATCTATTTTAAGCTATTCACTTTAAAAGGAAAATATTCTGAAACTGGAAAATAATGTTTGAATTGACACCCTTTAAGGATGCAAAATAAAGCCCATCAAAAACCGACTACCAATACGATGTACAATTATAAATAGAAATAAAAATATAATTAAACGTAAAAACAAGATAAATATTTTGCTCTGCAAAATCGTTTTCTTGCAAAAGCGTATTCAAAACGTATTACCCCTGAAACCAGTACTTGCTACTTCAATTTAAAAGCTAATAATAAAGGAAGATTTTCAGAGTGAAACTCTTCCACAACACAGTAACGAAACAAAGGAGTAGAGAATTGAGCAAAGTTCATCTTGGGCAGACGCAGCTTTACAACCCCAACTACATTGATCCACATTTTAAGGTCAGTGGTTTTTTGTGCTTAACACTCCATTGTAAACTCAACCAAGCAAGAATGAACTGATTTTTTTAAAGAAGTTTTTTTTCTTAAAATAAGTTTAATCGTCATAATCAGAACTTTTTAATTTTTACAAACCCGTAAATTTAGATCTTCTTGTGTTTCTAACGTCAATGTTATCTTCTCCCCATCAGCTTATCCATTTCCAGGGAATAAAGAAAAAAAGTTAAACAATAAAGCTCTACCACAAATTATGTGGCCGTTATTAAAATGTTCGGAAGTGAACACTTAATTTGGCAAACCCTAAAAAACAAAATGACATCAACTCATGACTACATTACTCCCACACACTTACATCACCAAGTACAAAATACACAGGAAAAGTCTTACCTCAACTGTATACACAAATCTTTACCGAGTTTTTAAAGTCTTTACAGTTTTTTATTCACTAGTAACCTTTATGAAATTAATTTCATTGTTTAGTTTTCAAATTCTATCCACTTGTTACAACTTTAATTACAAAATAAAACTTAGATCGGTTGGCAGCAACCCTAAAATTTTACATAATTCAATGTCTCTTGTCAAAGTATGGTTGATCTTATCTTTTTTTCGGTCTCCTGTCAAAGTAATAGTTTTAATGTATTATATTCTATATATAATTGAATTGAACATCACAGAAGTACATAAATGAATCATTCATGCACGACTACTATTAGTTTAATCTTTCAGGGAAAACATTCTTAATATTCATATTTGAAGTACTTGAGTGTGGGTCAGCTAAAAACCAGTCAGAAAAGTTTCAAAAAAGTTTGTAAAAAATTAAATAGCGAAATTTTTGGGCTTTAAAGGCAACAAAAGCGAAACATTGGATCTTGACATATTTGTTTATTCATACATGGCTGTGCACGTCGGGCTAGTTCATTGTTCAGACAACTAACCACAACAGGATCCAATGGCATAACTACAATTTTTGGGTCCATGAGCATACATGATCAGAGGCCCTTTTTTATACTATTTTTCATACATTTGTACTACTTATGTAATAATAGTGTGTTGTACATAATACACATGTAATATGTTGTATTATTTATGTACCACCCTCAGCACATTTCTTTGTTGCAAGGGTCACAGACTTCAATCTTGGGCCTTACTCATTGCTTACGCTTGTTATGTGATAGCTAGGCCTCTAACAGAATCACAACTTTTAGTAACTGTGATTAACCCTTTACACTTGTTTGTCACATTAGATATGACAATATAATGTCTGCACACAATAGCACTAAATAACTGTAAAAAAAAATGTAACATACCTACATAACAATTGTATGGTCTGTTCTAACAGAAAAGCTAAGAGCAAAAGGATGACAACTGTTTATTTCTGTGAAACATGCAAAAGACATCCTTTTCACAAGGAAATTGTTTTAAAATGTATCACACTGTAAAAGATATCAAAAAAAATATTTTATATTAATAATTAATGAAATAAATATAATATGTATAATTTCTACTGCTGTAAATTACTTTAATTCATTTACCTAAAAATAATTACAAGTTGACACACAACAATTTGAAGATAAATCAAGTGCAAAAGGGTTAAAAACAAAATTTTACTAATACTCATAAAGTTAATACAACAGTTATCAATTACAAAGCTGTGGAAAAAAGTAATTAATATAACTCCAGCTTTTCAGTTTTTTTAAACTCATTTTCGGGCTAACTAGAGACCACAATGTTTTTACAGTAATTTTCACTCCTACTTGTAGAAGCACGTTGTATTTAATTGTTGTATTTAATGAGTTGAGTTGCTGACTGAATATTACTACCACAAATATTAACTAGGGACATTACCCTACAAGTATTACTAGGCAATTTGGGATGACAGGATAGTGGATAAACTGAAGGAAAACATATTAGGTAGGGAAGAGCAAGAGAAAAACAGGCTGGGAATTTCGCACCTAGGTGGGATATAAACCACAGCCCTGGGAGTAATAGGCCAGTGCTCTAACCTAACGCTTACCAAGCCCCCTCCAGCCTTTCAGTATAATTGGTCAGTCGTATTTAGTTGAGTTTTAATTCCAAATTTCACCCTTGCAGATAACAAGATTTGGGAAGGAGTTTTGAACTAATAACTTCTATATTGTCATAGACATAAACCACTACACCAAGCCTCCTACACTGGTCACTCATATTATCATTATTCAAATTACAGGACAATATGCAACAGCATATACAGTGCCCTATTTATTTTCTGATATTTTTTTACTTATACGATTTGTAATGAATCATATTATAATTGTCATTTATAGTAATGTATTGTCATGTCTCTTATTGTTTCTGTTTCTTTTACTATTGTTAAAAAGTAATTTTTTTTCCAGTAACATGAACAAAAAAATCTGTTCAGGAATTTTTGGGTGAGTACTGATAACTTCCTACTGGTATATTTCACCAATGAAATATATGTTTAAAGACCACTTATTAAATCAAAAAAGTTATTGAACAATTCAACTTTTTATTTTGAACTATTAAAAGTAGAGCTAATAAAATTCAGTTCTGCATTTGAAATAAAATTCTCAGTTCAAATGTCAACTGTTTTTTATACTACTTTTGCTGTTTGTTTACATCAAACATAAATCCATCATATATACCAACTAATCATAATAATGATCGAAAAACCAAATTATTCCCTTTCGGAAACATTTATAACTAGTTTTCCAAAAATAGAATGTGAAATTACGCAAATGGAATTAATTATATCCACTATAAGCAAAAATCGATCAGCTTTTCCTGCAAAAACAATCACACCAATGGCTGGAAACACTCGGAGTTAGTGTTGGGAGCGCTAACTACTCATTTGATTAGTCAAAATACAAAAACTCATTTTACGAACGACACAGCCTTCCTTAAATGAATTGTAAATAAAATAATACACAAAAAACTTACAATTTTTATGGTCGCCTCAGGAACGAATACGAAAATTCTCACTATAGACGTCGAATGCCGAAAAATGCAGTACTTCAAATTTAGTGTCAATATCAACAAAGGATTTTTTCAAAGGAACTCTTCAAAATTGTCAAAATTCACAACAATGTGACTCTCAAACTGAAGGACGGGGGAAAGTACGAACATGCTGACGACCGCACTGCTAATTCGTAATTTACTCATGGGAGCCGAAATTTTTTTAATGAATTACCTATATTATAGTGGTGGTTTTAACCCTTGTTTTAGGTATAACAGGATGCGGGAGGAGAATTCGAACTCACGACCAAAACGTCGAAGTCAGGAACTTTAACCACTACACTACGCCTCCCGCAACTACATATATTATTATTATTTGTTACTATGACATAATTTGAAGTAGACATTATTCAACCCCTAAACAATTTCCATTAAGTGCCCCACTGGTGGTCACCCAGTCCCAGGATGTAAATTTACCCTCATGCTCACTGGAGAGTCATTGCTTCACATTTTTAATTTTTTTGGCTGTAATGAATTGTGGAATATTTATAAAGTCAGTTGTTCAGATGAGAACGTCGCTGAAATTTTCAAAGAAAATCTATCGTCAGTGTAATGAAATGAACTTGACGGCCTGCTTGATCCCACTTCTGACACCAAAATTTGTAATGAAGTTAACTTCGAGAAGGATTGCTTGCTTCGGGATAGGTGAACAACGTATACTTCACACTCCTTTCTTTTCAACTCTTTATTTCTGTATTACTAGTTTACTTTATTCACTTTGCCAGCTCTATCGATGCCCTTTATTCTTTATTTGCGGTTCTTGCCCTCTTCAGCCTTTTCCCAGCTGGTTTTCCTAACTCCAGACTTTGACCTCGCTTCACCGAGTCTACGACTCACTTTTCTTCAGCTGGCCTATCCACAGCTGGTTCTTTCAGACTAACTCTCTTCCTTTTCCCCATCCTGGATCAAGGGATGATTATGACTTGTTTCCCCACCCCTGATGACAGATAGTAATTATCTTTTGTCACTTCATCAAAACAAAGGGGTTTCTTGAGGGTCACTTACATCTCTTGCTGATGAAGGCCTATTATATCCTTCATCAACGGTTACCCCTTACCCAGTCATATAAAAACCCTTATTTATGGTTGCCTCATGACTGATTCAACATCTTTGAACTATTGAGGACAACCCAAACAGGCGTTTCAAAACACTTATCTATATTTATTTTAACATTAAAACAAAGGGCACTTCGGACACTGATTGCCCGGACCATTACATCAGGTTGATTTTCCTTGAAAGCACTTTAGGCGATTGAGTATCAGTAAATGGAATAGGCCCTACTCTAAACAGTGGTTCCCGTAGTAGGGACTGCAGTGGTTAGGGGGTGAATAACTAAGTAGGTGGTGATAGTATAAATCAGGGACGGGGAACCTGTGGACGCGTGCCACAAGTGGCACGTTTGAACGTTTGGATGACACGCAAAAAAACAAAATTATTTTTTTTAAAAGTTATCTTTTTTGATAGAAACTTATTGATCTACACTTAATTTATAATTTATGATATAAATTTGTAGTACTGAATGCCTATCTTAGTTTGTTGACTAGAACCGTCAAATTATACATTTTATTATTAAAATATCGCGCGAATTCTTTCCAGTTATATAACAATATGCATTAGATTAAATTGTTTAAAGAAAAATCGCTTTTATTGTATTTGTTTATTTAATTATATTTACGTAGGTGGGAGGAGTAGTGTAGTGGTTAAGTTCCTGACTTGGACGCAAATGGTCGTGGGTTCGATCGAATCCTCCTCCCGCATCCTGTTATATCCAAAATTTAAGGGTGAAAAACGGGATTAAAACCACCACCAATTATATTTACGTAGGCCCAATAGTTTCACCACGGTAACATTTCGAATGAAATTTTATTGTGGCACGGACATCAAAAGTTTCGCCATCGTTTCGTTTAAAAAATAATAATTTAGGTATTTTACACTGTTCACTACCATGTCTGCAGACAGCGCGACCATAAAGCAACTGCTAAAAAAGAAGTAAGGAGAAATACCAGGAAAAGGATTGAGTTGGGGGACGTTCGACGACGCCAATGCCAACTAGTTCATCGCGGTGATTTAAGATAACTGCTGGCGTCAAAAGTATAATAAAATACGTTAAAAAAGCAACTATTTAAAAGGATCTGCATATGCTCGTAAGAAAGCCAAAACTAATACCATTTGTGAAGAATGGAAAACACCAATTTGTCTAGTCTGTTAAAAAAATCACAAATAGTGTTCCTTGAAAGTGTTTGAGTGACTGATTTAAATTACCTAATTACGTGGTTAAAAGCCATAAAATTGGTACAAGATGTAAAAGGTCCAAGAAAACCCGTAACTTCTCTTGTTGTATTTTGATGCTCCAAAAAGTTAAAGTGTTCTTACAATGAAAGCTAAAAAGAATTCTAATTTAACAACAGATTCTTTACTCAGGTTTAACAAATCCCATCTGTACAGGCAATAAAGAGTAATAAATTTTTACATTAAAAAAATTTTTTTAAAACAATACGTATCCGAATGTCTACCAATAATGCAGAGGAAACTTCAAGAAGTCCTCGAAGCCGATGAAAAAAATACTCTGGAAAATCCTGGAGCCAGTCAAGGAGCACGATAAGTACAGAAGACATAACCATGAGTACCTCTTCAGATTTTCAGATGTCATGAGGAAGAGAAAGGCAACCTTCTACAGATATCTGAGCATGAGCCCATAAAGACTGACAAATAGGATATTCCAGTACCCCCTGAAGAAAAAAACTTGCGCGGTCCCTAGAGACGGAACCAATCTTAAGAAACAACAATATCTACAACAGCGTGACGGGATGAAAAAGAAAGTAGAACAATGAGGATTCCTCCCTAACACTAAACTTAAAAGGGTGGATCGAAGAGCTCACATGATGAGGAAGTATTGCAAAAAGGGGAAAGAAAAAGAAAGAGAAAAGTGAGGTAGTGTTGACATCATGGTCTAAAAAGATGATGAATACGCAAAAAAAAAACATTTATTATTAAAAACATTAGTTATTATAACTAATGTTAGCACTATTATTTTATTGCCTATTGATTGGTCGAAAACATCCAACTTTTGTTCACTGATTGTTCACTGTGAACGCCTGCAGATGTCAAGGTACGCAAAAAATTTGGACGGGATTGGAGAAAATTATCAATATTCTCCTAAAACCTTGACATGGGGTTATAGACAGCAAAATAATAGTACTAACATTAACTTCACTGAAGAGTCACGATTAAAAAGATTAATGTAAGAGAATTTTTGGCTTAGTATTTCTTTTGAGAAAAGCACGCTTTTCCTTTGTTTTCAAATATCTTCGTGCACACACACACACACACACATATATATGTAAGTATATATATACACTATTTATTTCCTCAATTTCTTAAAGAATTGTCATCATGTTTTAATTCAGTTTTCATTACAGCGTATTTCTGACTTAAAATTTTCATTATTTCAGCATGTTTTGCATTTTCCTTGGTGCTTTTAATGTTTTGATAATTTTCCTTAACGAATAGAGCAAATTTATTGGGAGTTCGTAGAGTTTTAGTGGCGTCAAACTCAGGAATTTCGGTTTTACCTGAAAAGAATAAAACGTTTTGATTTCTTCTTGATCCATACTCACGCAACACACTTTTTTATTTGAATTTAATAACGACTTAAAGTTCATATTCCCTTATTCATAAATAAATTTATTTTTAACTTAAACAAACTTGATTTGTTACGGTTTGTACATAATGCAATAATTTACACTCAATGTTTCTTTTACTCTTTATGGACGTAGTCCGGAACATTTTAATTACAACAGTTTGGGTAATTCGGTAAATGTCCGTTGCATTATCCCTCGATTTTGCTAACCAAATTGGATTGGCTCAGAATTGTCAGATTTGTGTCGGCGGGTAATTCACTAATAGCAATTGCTGCTCTATTTATATATTTAGGGACACATATTATTTTATTTTTATATTAAAAAATATTATATTGTCATATTAAAATATTGGGTTGGCAACTAAGTGATTGCCGATTTCAAATAAAAGAAAAATTTTTAATTTTTGTTTAAAAATATAAATCTATTGTGGGGGGAGTAGTGTAGTGGTTAAGTTCCTGACTTGAACGCAGTGATCGTGAGTTCGAATCCTCCTCCCCTGTTATACCCAAAACATCCAAACTCAGTTCCAATAATTTTTGGCGAGTGACCAAAGATGTGTGGAGCTTTGCGTTATCATGGTGGAAAACAACATCCCTACGACTTGACAGTGCCGGCTGCTTTTCTTGAATTTTTTTCAGTAATAATTATTAAAATATTTATTTAGTACAGTAATAAATTTTTTTCCCTCTTCCCATCTCGTTATGACTTCTCTGATACTTTGTATACAGCAACCGCAGCACGACATCAGACGATCTTCACGCCACCTCTTGACTGGCTTAATTGCAATGAGACACTTCTTCTGAAAAAACATGTTTAGATCGTGCATTTTGCATAATATGCCTTTTTCCTGGGGGAAGCACCTTGCTCTTCCTCTTCTTTTTCGATCTCGACTTTGGCTAATTGCTCATTTTTCAGCACAATTCTGGTTGACTGGAGCTTTGGTGTTCTTTCCACAAACTTGACTATGCATCCTGGCGTTTGTATTGCTAAGATTTGTTCGATGAGGTAGCTGTGTGGCACTGAGTGCGTCTTTCGGATCTCAACCCGCGAAGTTTTCAAGCCATGGGAATTGTTTATATTGGTCACTTTGTTGAGCAGGGCTTGTTGCTTCGCGTCTTGGCATCTTTTTTTTTGTTTTTGTTTCTAGTTGATTCAGTGATATAATTATCTCGCTTGCGTCTACATATTCTTGCAACACGCTGCCAACCGTTTTGCTTGCCATCTTGTATCATTTAATAGTTAAGAAGTCGGATTCAAGTTTTTTGACTGAGCGGCTTTGAAAGGTGGTGCAGGAGTGATTCAACTGGCGCAAAGAATCGGAGCCAAACTTCATGGAAAGCAAGAGGTAGAATATAGTCTACAACACAAAGAAATCCCAAGCTGGATTGAAAAACGCGTGGAGAAGCACCTCCAAGGTCAATATCTCAAGCGGACCGAAGATCTAAAAATCAGCAAGGAGCACACACACATGTGGCTAAGAGGAAGAATAAAACCCGAAACTGAAGCCCTATTGATCGCTGAACAGGACCAGGCGTTGACAACTAGGAGCCACGAAAAACAAGTTCCAAAAATAACCATAAATGTACCAATATAATATAAAATAACCAAATACGGGCTATGCAGAGTATTCTGAAATGATTGACTATATCACCTCCATGCGTCTTAATCTAGCCCAAAATGACAACTTAGAGCGACACACCAAAGTGTGTGCCCCTGTCTTCATCGGAACACGTGCAACGCGCTCGATATCCAAGAAAAAGCTAAAAAGTGGTATGAACAGACTCCGCAATAAACCACTGTGCCCGGCGAGATCATCTTGTTCAATCAATCATTGCACGGCGATTGTACAATTAAAGCGAACAGACCCGACATAGTAATTCATGACAAAAGGCAAGGAAATGAAAATTAATTAATGTCTCGATGCCCTCTGCAAATAAAGGCGGCTGGAAAAATCTAAAATACGAAAGGCCCTTCTGTAAAACTGATAATACTACGAGGTCGAGTTCTTAGGAATAGGGATGATTCCTAGAAAACACGTGTACTTCCGGAACCAACATCTAATAGCTGGGAAGAAAGTAACAAAATTATAATAATATTACAACAACATATTATGGTCATCTCACCAAATTTCGATGAAATCAATGATGAAAAACAATGAACGACAGTTGATTCAGGGAATAGTTTTACCCTTTAAAGATAAACTAGGAAAAGTCGACCTTTGTAATTCGAAATTCTACGTAGTTTTGATATTCGTAGAAGAAAACGAAGCTGTAATAACTCGGCGAAAAGTTGGTTTAAAATTTTAATATTACTCTCGGCTGTGCTATGAAAAACTTATACTTGGTGCACTGCAACTCTGCACTCGTTCACTAATCCAAAACAACAAAAAGTTAATTTCTTACCCTTCCGTTTCTTGTTTACAAGGAGTTCCAAAATTCCATAACAATATCCACATCGTTTTCTTTCTATATCAATCGATTTGGAATGTCTATTGATTGAGTAACCGCAACCCGTACAACGGTATACATATTTAGACACAATCTTATAATTGTGACACCGTTTGATTGTAGGCAACTCCGGAAATCTTATCATCGCCCTTGATGCCCATTTGTTCCATGTGGCTCCATGACCATCCAATCTGCCATCAATGACCCAAGAAGCTGCATGACATAATTCATGAATCATTGTGTCCCTTAACCTGTCAGCCCGATCCACGATCTTAGTTGAAAATTCAATTCTTGAAGTTCTTATAACTTCTCCTGTTGATTTTGTAACTCTTTTATTATAACAATAACCTGCTGTTCCCCTTAGTTTTATATTCCAAGAAAAATTCATATCTGCTGCTAATTGACTGCCAAACACTTCATTATTAAACAACTTAAATAATTTTCTGATTAATTCATCCTTTTTTGATTTGTAATTGATTTTATAAAATTGAGCATCAGGATGGCACTTAGAAGTTGGTGTTGAAACAGATAGAGACGCCAAAAAAGTTGTTTTTGGCGTTAATAATGAAGATCTTAATTTTTTTTTGGCGACTGAACTCGCTGGTGTTCTTTTTTTCTTTTGTTTTTCACAAATTGTTGTCACTTCCTTAACTTCATTTGAATCAGGAAACGCATTATTTGGTAAATTATCAGGCAACTCGGGGTCAAATTTTGTTTTTTGTCCATTTGTAAAATCGTGGATTTTGCAAAATTCCTCGCTACAATTAGAATCGTTAAAATTTAGCCTTTTAATTCCCGATACAAAAGAATTTTCGAGATCAACAATCTCCTCGTCATAATTACAACTATCATTACTATTTTTAACATTCAGAATATTTCTTCTGGCCGCTTTACGGGATTTAAATGTTTTGTTTTTAATATCAATCACAGTAGGGCAAGTATTGCTTGGCTTTTTTTTTGATTTTGATTTTGTTTTAAAATTGCTATTAACGTTTTCCTTCATCCAATCGTTCCCGTAAACTGCTTTAAGAACGCCCTCAACTTCCGAGTCAATAGAACTATCTCTTTCAACCTTCTCGAATGTTACTGTATCCTTTTTTAAGCTCGCGGGAGTGACACTTAAATTTGCGAAAGGAGGCGTACTGATCATTTCAACCTTGTTTTCATTGAGCCAATTCTCAATATTTCTCAACTTCGATTTGCTCAAATAAGAACTTTCCGGTGTTTTCTTAAGCGAAGAAATTATTTTTCTCATAATGAAGCTTGATTCTGCATTATTTTTATTTGTGCAAGGGGTTTCAATGCAATTTTCTGCCAAGGCTGCGTCGTCCAATTGTCGTTTTTTTCCCGCCCCCCTGAAATCATAAATCACAAATTACTTTTGATGAAAGGTTATTTAAAAAAAACCTTAAAAGTCAAATTTTCATTCTTGTGCATAAGTTTAACCCTTTCAGTGCCGGGAGCCCATATATATCGGCTCCAGCTGCACTTGCAAAAAGTGCCAGAGCCGATATATCGGCTCGCGCCTTGTAACGGTTTACTACTTGCATTGCGGGTAACTCTATCTCAAAATAAACTTATAATGCGCTACAAATGATCTAATTTCATTAAAAGAAAATTTAAAAAATATATTTTTTTGTTTGAACTCTTTGTGGATGACCTTTTTCCTATTGCTTAGAGGTACCGAAATCTAACATAAACACCGATGGTCGCCGCTCAGGCGACATCCTACCTGCGACCTAAGTGGCTGGGAATGCTACTTTATTTGTTAGTTTATAATTAAAAAAGAAAAAAATTCTTACCTAACAAAATCACTTGAATATCTATAATTAAATGCACTATGGCTCTTAAAATTTTTAATTCCTACATCATTCAACAACATAGCATTTTCTGGCGCACAATGATCATTTGCTTTTTTAATAAAATTAAATCTACTGCTATCTTCTTCAATACTGCACTCAATAATATCAGTACAGTCTGTTGAATCAAGTGATCCTGTTTCCTTTAATAACCCATCATAATTAGTCTTTGGATTCATTTTTTGGTCTCCAGATGTGTTCCTAAAGGCAGATTGTTTGAGTGTAAATGACTGACTGATTGATTGAGTTAGTACAGTTGCACTGTTCTTTTTCAATGCTTTACTCTTCGAATATCTATGCATAATAACACAATTTTCCTTCAAACTTTGAAAGTTTATAAATTAATACAATACTATAAAATTAAATCATTAAATCTTGTATAAAAAATTACTTCAATTTTAATTAGCTAAGTTCTACTTGAATATGACAAGTTAAGATTCTTCATTTAGTAGTAAAGTTAACCCATCAATTGAATCAGTCCTCCTTATGATGTGCTGTCCCCAAAAACGAACCTACAAAAAAAATAGATAATTTTATTTTGTGTATACTTTATGCCTACAAACTCCTGAGCTACTGATTTTTAAATATCCTCAACAAAAAACCTGTCTCCGAGGAAGGGATAAGTTGTTGATAGGACATTGAGTTTGCTGAAGAGAGGACTAATGTCCAGGCCTCAGGAGTTGGTGGGGAAGGGAGAAAGGACAAGAATATAAATAAGAGTAAGTAGGATGAGGAGACAGGTGGATAGAGGAAATTAGGATAGGCAGGAAGGTGGAAATAGTAGTGTGGATTAGTTAAGGGAAGGTATAGGTTGAGATGAAGGGTATTGAGGGGAGAGAGGAAAGGAGAATCTAGGAAAGGATAATCAATCAATAAAATTGGTGGAAGGAATTTCCTAAAGGAAGCGTGTTGTGGAATCGAGAGGTTTGTGTCTTTTTAGTCGACGACAATCATTCCGTTCGTCGGCAAGGGATGATGTGCAGGGGTTGGATGATCCATCAGTCTGAAGGAGTATTTGATGGAAATCTCGGGATTTCCTTTTGAACAGAGGGAATCTGGAGATCTATACGGATGAGGGGGTTTGGGACATACCATGGAGCGTTGACTGTGAGTCGGAAGGTTTTGGCTTGAAAGCGCTCCATGATCTCTACGTTGGGGTTGACTGAAGATTCCCATAACTCGACCCCGTAGGTCCAGATGGGTTTTAGGATGGCTTTGTAGATAAGGAGTTTATTACCAGTGTGGAAAGCTACTGAATAAATCAAAAATTAAAACACATAGTGGTATTAACAAAAAAGAAAGAAAAACAAATTACAAAAATAAATCAAACCGCACCTCCTTACGAATTTTAGCAATGGAATCGCTAGCTTTTTGAAAAGCCGAATATATTTATAAGTCTGCAAAAGGCATGTATCAACCATTAAACTAAATTGTTTTGTAAGAATGAAAAAACACCTATATAAGAGTAAGAAGGGGCCACATACTACCACATTTTACTTTGTCTAAAAAAAATTGTACTAACTCTAATTATTAGTTGAACAAATTATTATTTCGGTGAAAAACGTAACTTCAAACAACCCGTTAAGTTCCGAAAACTCAAACCCTAACAAACACAACATTGTTGCCACATTATGAAATTCAAAAAACCTTTGGGAGGACCATTGTCCTGGAAATTTATTTAAACGATAAAACTATTTATGCGTTAAAACATTTTTACGATAAATTTTTACACAAAAGTAAAAAATAATTAATCTAGATTCGAATTATTTATTCATTTATTTATTTAATAATGATCCATTTGATGTAATTTTAGTTGGCCGTATAGTATCCCTGAGCTTGCCACTACGTCTTTTTTAGCAGAAGTTCGTATAATAACAATTATGCCTAAGTGAGAAATATGAGCGATACCAATGATTGCGTAACTATCAAAATTTTATTTTTCGCCAAAGCAAGAGAGCTAATCGGAAAAAAGGAAAGCATTGTTAATGTTCCTCGAAGAATTTCAGCAAGAAATCTTCTGAGTTTTATTTATGAAAAATACAATTTGGGTTATTCTAAGTGTAACGTAGTTCTTGCACTAAATGAACATTGGGTAGATTTGAACTCTGATTTGAACTTAAAAGATGCTGATGAAGTAGCAGTCGTGCCGCCTTTAAGTGGAGGTAAGCTTTGTACATGTCATCTAAATTTTCTGAATGTGGGCAATTTATTTTTCAAGTATATAACTATTATATTATAGGTTAAATAGCCATTTAAAATCTTCAGGATAAATTAAAGTAAAAATGGAATTAATAAAATTAACCAAAGAAAAATTAAGTGTGGAATCAGTTTATAATTTAGTTTGCTCACCTGAATTTGGTGCAGTTTCCATCTTTGTGGGAACTACTAGGAATAATTTTGAGGGGAAAATTGTTACTAAGCTAGAATATGAAGCATTTGAGGAAATGGCAACCAAATCACTGGAAAACATTTGTAAAACTATCAGAGGAAAGTATGATGTTGGAAACATAGCAATTTTTCACAGGTAATAAATGGAATGGTCCTTTCTTACCTTATTTCAAAATTTTAATACCCACTTAAGTACAAATTTTCCAAATAATAATACAAACTTACTATTTTTCTGCTTTCTAAGGGTATAAAAAAATTTAAAGATTCTTAGAGTAACCATCAATCAGTTAGCTACACTGAATGCAATATGACTCTGAAATTACTCTGTCAGATGTATTTCTTTTCAGACTTGGTGATGTGCCCACTCAAGAAGCAAGTGTTATTATTGCAATATCATCATCTCATAGGCAACCAGTTTTAGAAGCAGTTCCCTATGCTATTAATGCTTTAAAGGCAGAAGTTCCTATTTGGAAAAAAGAGGTGTATGAAGATGGAATGGCTCCAGAATGGAAGGAGAATCCTGAATGTATGTGGTCGAGTAAATACAGTAATAAATAAGGTAGTGATTCCTGTAAAAGTGATGTTTTATAACAGCTTTTATTATTATTTGTATAGGAGTTTAATAATTAAATAGTTACAACAATTTAAAATTTCCACACATACTTTTCTTTCCTTTTTCTTTTCTTTTAAGGACTTCAACTTTCTATGAAAAAATTTTCCTGTTTACATAGTGTTTGCTTGCCTTACTCATTGTCTTTTAAAGTTTTTAAATCTAATGTTTATTTATCTTTGTTTATGTTGCTTATGGAAAAAAAAAGCCTTTTAATTATATTTGATCTTCTCTCTTCAATATATTTTTTCATCTGGCTGTAAGAAAATTCAGAAAATAGTTTAAATAAATGGATGAGAGTAAGGATCCATACAACCATGATGGTATTTAAGATTGCTCTGGGTTTTCTAACGTACAAGGTGGGAAGAAATACTGACCCCTGCCAAGAACTCTGTGTTGTCGAATAAAAGTGGTTATTACCAATTCTAATTATTATTTTTAAAAAAAGTAATTTTTACTAAAAATTACCCGCAATTACATTTTGTTTGCCAAAGAAGCGGACATTTTTAGAACTAATAAAAAATTACATTGAACCAAAACAACAACTCCACACCGAAATTAAGGGTTAGATACAGTACTTCATTAGATGTGTTAGAGTACTGCTACTGCCATGTATAAACAAACAGCGAGAGCTTATTCAAGTACCTAATACACGAGTGTAGATTCGAAGTCATTACTACACTCTTCATTATTGCTGCTCACATAATCACTTTCATATGAATTAGAATTTGGCATGGTGCTAATTAACTGCAATAAATTTAAGTACAACTGTTTTCAATAAATTCGAAAAAACAGCACCATGGTCATGCGTCTCCGTATTCCTGGGTTCACAAGTGAAGCGCGATAGCGCTTTGTCGCAGTCAAACGGTTAAAATGTTTTTTAACGAAGATAAATTCGGGAATTGACGTTTCTACTTCTCCTCTAATGAAAATTTTAAGCAGTATTGTCGGCTATGCGCAATGCAACAGGTTATGTTTTGCAGAACTTTAAAAATAAAATAATTTAAAAAAATTTTTCAGAAGGTCCTTTTTGTATCTGAAACAAACTAACTACTTATAGTTAGAGTAAATGTGAAAGGATATTGGGCGTTTTGAATTCACATTTTTTCATCAGAAATTTTATTAATTTTGTTAATGAAAACTGAAAAATAAATCTTAATGTAAACGAGAACTGTTGTGAACTATAACTTGATAATTACTTTCATCTGCTAGAGGGGCCTGTGGGTTAGTGGTCAAAGAAGTTATGATCCTGATTTAAAGCCCTCCCCTCCCGCATCCTGTTACACCCTAGGGTGAAAACGGAGATTTCCAACTATTTCATATGCTGGATACGGTAATTGGTTTTTTGAGCTGCTCTAACTTTCAGGTTTGCATACAATGAAGTGACCTTTATTGTGGCCAGTGGAGTGGCGTTGCAGAATGCAATGCTTTTATACTCCCACTACTAATAAAATTTTACTAGTTACAGACATGAAGAAATTTTAAACCTTAAGAATGGCTGTATGCTTATATTGCTCTAGGTCTTTATATCGTATAAACATTCATCGGTTCGCTTTAAGGGTCTATAAACATTATTACGTTTGATTGTTGGAATTTAAAAAATATTTTTGTTTTGGTTTAAAAGGAGGGTACTGATTGTTTCGTTTTTAAACCCAACTTTTCTAAAAAATTTGACAAGAGTGGGAGGATTCACGACAAATGAAAATACGACGTTTAGTTTAAAGTTGAGCCCACTAAGTTAATTTTAAATTAACGTATGCAATTTTATTTTGTATTCATAGTGAGTGATTTCATCTCTACTGATAACGAAAATCGCCTTCAACTCTATGAAGAGATCGTCATTGCGGATTCTGAAAATGATGTTCCACCACATTTAATTCAAATCAATGCCAACTTAAAAGAGGTAACGAAAATCAATTACGGTTCTGCACTTTTCAGAAACTGTCTCAATGTTTTTCTATTCAACCAATTGAGGAAATAAATATTTTTAATTAACAATAGATAATCTATTTTTCTATCGACATCCGTTGACTAGCACTAAATTTGCCAAAATCAGAATCCTTGAGTCTAGATGAGTTGTTGAATTTGCCTATTGAAAAAACCGTTGAAGGAATTTCACTGGTGGTATCCGAGTTTTAAAGAAGGTAAACGGAACTTAAAATACATTTTCACCAGACCCTTTTTAAAAAGCGTTTCTTTTGAAATTGCAGATAAACCGACGGATAAATTCTTTTGTAAATAGAAAACGCCAACAAATTAATGTGAGTAATGTACATGACTTTTGTTTGGATGCTTTTAAAAATTCCGAAGAAAGCACATGCGCTAGAGTTTCCGCTGTTTTAACGCGGAGAAAAGACTCAAAAAGTCATGTAAAAGGTAATATGAGAACAAAATACTTTAAAATCTGCTTTCGCATTGTATATAATCTCGTATACTTTGAATTAGTTCACAGGGTCGAAAACAAGATTGGTCCCCAGACTCATGGATATGATCAAAGTTCTTTACCCTTTCACGACATAGCTTTTGCAACGCCAAATTGTCCACCCGGAGCCGAAGAGCGATTGTCCAATGCTGAAGAATATTTGGGTATAAATCAAAGTTCAAGGCATGTTTTTAGTCGGTTGAAAGCAATAGAGGATAGAATTCTCTATTTAGAAAGCATTTCACCAGAATATTTTGATTTTGAAGTGAGTAATACTTGTCATACTGAAAACATGAGGGCTTTCTAAATTCTAAAGAAAAAATACGAGTTTCTTTTGTTAAAAGACTAACAATATATGAAGCAAGTCATTTTACGATTTTTCCAAATTCCTGTTACATTTTGATGTGTTATTACGATTTTAATAAGCTTTGAACTTATAAAATGGTTTTGCCAACCGAAATAATTTGTTCCTTATCTTCTATTCTTCACTTACTCAGAATATTCTCAATTGTTACTCAATTATTAGGGGTTAAAATCGTTTCGTTTAGTCCCTAAACCCACAAAAAAACTGTTACAATGTTTTTATTTAGGTGCGGAGCAGCAAAACCATAAAATCTTATGACATTATGTGCTTTTTGAAATATTGCATAAATGGCGTATAATCACAATATGCATAATGTTATTTAATGTGGGTTTTCCTTCATTCATGTCGAAAATATAATATTGTTATTTTGTTTTAGAAACGTGAAAATCAGAAACAAAAAGTAGGATTATATTTCAAGAAAACGTATTCGTCCACCGAATTGAACCAAAAATTACAAGCACTAAAAACGAAGTTGCGTAAAAAATCAAGTGAATACATTTAAAACTTAATGATTTTCTGTGTCTTGCTAAATACTCTTAAGAGTTTTCCAAAAAAAATTTGAAAAACTACGTAGATTCAACAATATAACTCTACGGTATGGTAGAAAAGAATTTGAGTGAAAAAAAAGAAGAAATTTTTTAAATACTTTTCCAACTTCACCTCTTAAAACTTTTTGAGCTTTAACTTTAAAAACTCAATTGTTCACAACAGTATTGATATCAGTTACAGTTCCAAGAGTAATAATAAAGTTACAATACAAGTTTTTACACAAGAAGTGTTCTTCAGTCTTCTTTAACCCATTAACGCCCAGGTATAGAAATCGTGGAAATTTTTTGAAATCCTTTCGAGGTCTGGCATTAAAAAAAATCAAAAATGATGTTTCTGTAAGTTGTTCCCAAAATTTTTGCACCATTTTCCGGGAAATTGCTGTCCTTATTTTAGGACACGGGGATCTAATGTATGCAACTCAACGTAATAGTAAATATTATAGGTAATAGAAAATTCGGGGTTTTAAAATAACTTTTTCCATTTTTAATTTGAGTTATTTATTTATACATACAAGAAACTTCACATATAGTCACTTTATACTTCATTTACCATTAAAAGGAACAAGGCAAGGCAAGCGGCATTGCGCTGTTTACAATACGTGCTTGGCTTACTCCTGCAGTTTTGCAATTGGCATTGCAGTTGCTTTGCTCTTTTACATATAATATGGTCACTGACATCCTTTTTTAATATAATACTCGGTTTTGAGTAGCGCATTTTGTTTTGGGCGAAAGGGTCATTGCCAGAATTCAAATAGTCAATAGCCAATCACCTAGGGTATTCTATCAAACACATTGAATAAGGCCCGTGAGACTGTCAGTATCAGTGCGATTGCCAACTTTTACCATTGTCATTTGAACAACTCTTAAAAAAGAGCTTGGTACCATTATTTCTCCTGAATGACTACTAAGTATCTACTCACCAGCCAGCCATGCTATTTTCTGAACCGATGCATTTTAGTGAAAATCTTGCTGCTCTATCAGGAACTATTCTGCCATTCCCGATTATGAAAAAAGTGAAAAAATTGTTCCTACTTGTAAAGAAAAGATGGCTCCTGATGTTTTAAAAAAAATTCCACCAAAAAAAGAACCTGAGGAACTTTAAAAAAATCCTGAAGTTAGTGTCCTCGTTTGAGGACACGGGGCGTTAATGGGTTAATGTTTGATTTTTTTTCTTCTCTGTACTGCTTTGAAATGTACAGTTCGAACTTTTGCAAAAAAGGCATCTTAAATAAACATTTGACTTCATATAAGTAAATGATTTCTTCAGGAAGGAAAAATTCAAACAGTTTGTAATACCATTACCTAAAAATAAATGGTCATATCAAAGTCATTTACTTTTTGATTCTGTAAAATTTTTTAACTTTAAAAATTTCTCACTTCAACTCTTTCTCCACTTCACAGAATCATCCCCTATAAGAAAAGATTTCGGGGTCTATTAGCAAACATGAAGTGATACTCAGTACTTATTGAAACCAAATACAAAAAAGACATGTGTACCTTTCACTAAAACTGAACCAAATGCTTTTTCAATGATAGAACTGAATTCAATTTATCATTAAATTTATATTTAAGAATTTAAAATTAATTTTATTACTTATTTCCTGGAGTACTTTTTTAAAGATTCAACAGAAAAATGATAGCTGACAGATTGTTTTTTGCTGATAAAATAATAAAAGAACGAAGGATCTGTTAGCAAGAAGATTTGTGAGAATGAGATAAAATCGGAGGTAAAAGAAGTCATTTTAAAAAAAGGCATAAGGTAGGAAATAGTGAGATCAGGGCGTTGGATTAATAAATCTAAAGCAGAAGGTGAATGTTTGACTGTTTAGGTAAAAATTTTCGTATTACACAATATTTACTGGCTTAATTCATCGTTTCGCCGCTACATCAGAACGAGATATCGTTTTTGCGATCGAGTCTTAATTTGTATCGAATGAAAACAAACAAAATCATGTCTCAGGGAAAAGGGCGATTTAAAAGTTTCGAACGTAACAAGTTCAATGTAAATGTTGTTGAATATTTGTTTAAAAGGAACATAAATGGTTGTCAGAATGAAACAAAACTTTTTACAAAAAAATTATTTGATACGGCCAAAGATTTGTATAAGAAGGACTTGATCGCACATTTCGGATGTGTTAACGCCATTGAGTTCTCTAGTGATGGAAACCTTTTATTTTCTGGTATGTTATTTGCCAATAATTTTTTTGGAGTAGATTGCTTTAGGTTTTACTGTTACTGTGCCGATTAGTGAAAAAATTGTATGTGAAAATTATTCATTTCACAATGAGTGGAATAATTTCGACGCTTATTATCATTATAGAATTCGATAATAATTGAGAAGAGATATAACCGATTGCACTAACCCCTTTTTGCTTAATATTTTTTCACTTATAAACTATTTTTAACGATTTAGTGAGTTCATTTAATTTATATAATTATCTTGCTAGAATGAATGAATTGGTCTGTTGTTACAGGTGGTGATGACAGGAGGGTGCTTATGTGGAATGTAAATGAAGCCATGATGTGTTATACAGGTAAAATGGGTGATGGTGCTAAACCAATTATAATGAAAGGATGTCACTATTCAAATATATTTTGCCTAGCTGTGGATGATGATAATAAAAGAATTTTGTCTGGAAGTAATGATGACAGAGTTATAGTTCATGATTATGCTACGTAAGTTCTTTTTTTGTTATTGTTTATAGTTTATTTATCAATTATTAGTATCGTTTCTTTATTTTATACATTAATTAAGGTGTTGTTAGTATAAAAGACATCAAATTTACTTGATTATTATAATGCTTCCTTTTTTGCTACATTTTATTTCAATCTTGCTTTTTTTTGTTAATGCTTAAGCTAAGCATTAACTCAAGCAAGTTAAGCTTTATAATTTTAGTAATAAAGTGTAAATTACTAAAGTTAGGGTTGTGGGGATGCTGAACAAAAATTGATATCTTACAAATTCAAGTTCATATTTCTAAGGCAAGCTCTTTCAAATCAAATGTAACACCTGTTGGTACTTACAGAATTTGTATTTTATTATAAAATGCAAAAATTTAATTTAATTTTAGTTAGATTTCACACAAAAAAATGTTAGGTATTGTTAATCATTGCATGAATATTTTGGGAACCTAATATCATACTTAAGCTGCTGAGTTAAATATTGAAATCTTTAATTCAGAATGTTAAGAAACTTCTTTATTATATTTACCAAATGTTTTGCTAGGTTATGAGCTGCTGACATTTCTAGTTTCCAAAATAGATCAGTTTTATTATACTGCAGAAGATTTAACATTTGTGAGTGGGAGTCTCTGCCTTATAGTGGAGGGTCCTCCTTATTTATGAAACATGCTTCTTTGTTGCTCCTCCTAAAATAAGGAAGGAAATAAAATCTGTTTAATTAGGTATCTCCCTCTTCCTTCATAAATGCTTGTATAAAGCAGTTTTTTTTCTACTTACTCTACATAAATTTTGACTTATCTTAAAGAAAAAATTGTCATTTACGTTACAGAGGAAGTCCAGTAGATGTAGTTTTACATGATAGCCCAGTATTCTCTCTTTCACTACATCCAAATAATGGAAATATTTTTGCAAGTGCCGCAGACAACGGTAGAATACTGATATATGACATCAGGGAACCTAATGCTGGTAATTATAAATTTGAGCATTATATAATTATAATTTTTTAGTTTTATTGCACTCTAAGAGTATAAATAATGCAAGGCGCGTGAACTTTTAACATTGCGGTAATCAGTCTCGCCGATCACTCAACCAACAGACTTTCAATAATTGTAATTTATAAAAATTAACTAATTAAGTCAATTCATTTCAGACTTACTTTGTGTAGCCAAGCTTAGAACACCTTTTCATGGTGTCATGTTTAATCCATGCGAGCCATCTTTAATAGCAACAGCAAACTCAAGAGTAGGAGTTCATATTTGGGATTTGAGGAAACCTAAAGAGTAAGATTTTTGTATGATTTTAATAACTTTTGATTGAAACAGTGTTAATTGAAAACTCTTCCTAAATGGAAAGCATAGCCTACTTTTAGTATGAGACGTAAAACTTGATAAAACTGCTCGTAGTAGTAAGCCAGCAACAACGTTTTTGTATGTATGTTTTTAATGTTTATATTAATTTTGCTACAAACTTAAATCGCTTTAAATCAGAACTTCTTCAACTATGAGTCCCAAACTGGGTAGAATTCTGGGGTCGCGAGAGATTTTAATGTCAAATATTTAAATACATGATTTTATACCATCTAGATGCGTATTTGTGCGGAGACACACTTACACACACAAACAAAGCTTACAAAAAGCTTTCAAGTGACTCAAACTTAAAACTAAAACTTCCAAAAAAGCTTTTGACTGAATTCTGGATCGGAACTAGAACTGAATTTCCCACATTCGCTTATAAGGCGTTAAATATTAAAGGCCATTCAACAAATGTATTCAAAAAGTGCAGTTTCGACGAAAATTAGGGCATGTAATTTGTGTAACTATAATAAATACAATTTTACAACTTTTTGTGTAGTTTTTAATTTTAGATTTTTGTATGTTTCCAAACGAATTCTGCAACTATAAATTTTCATATGTAGGCCTATATGTATATTGTTACCTAACTAATAAATCACCAAAAAATATTCATCTATCTTTCTCTTATATTTATATGGGGTCGCCAGGAAACTAACAGAAAAGGTGTTTAGTCTTTTAATTTTTTTTATTAAAATAGAAATGTTCTTACCTTTTGATGTGGTACTTTTAGAATTCTTCTCAAATGCAGCGACGAGCATAGTATGTCAGTTAGGTGGAACCGTTCTGGAACCCTTTTGCTTGCGCTAAGGAATCTGTTGCCAGTTGTTGTTTACGATCCCATGGTTCCTAAAAAAAAATTGGAATTTGATGCGAGTGCTTACTTCAATGCTTGTACAATGAAAAGTTGTTCATTTGCAGGCGATAATGATGAATATATTTTATCAGGTAAAATGCGATATGTATGTCCGGAAGAACATTTTTTAATGTGAGATTTACGTTATAGGAAGCTCAAAAGAGTTTTTAATTCAATTTTTTCCTTTTAACACAATTTAATTTCGTGTTTTAGGATCCGACGATTTCAATTTATACGTATGGAAAATACCAGAACCTTGGCCTGAGAATAAATGGGTGGGCTCTGAACATTTAACTCTTAGTGGCCATCGATCTATAGTTAATCAAGTTCGCTACAATTCAAGCAAGCAACTTATTGCCACTTCTGGCGTGGAAAAGATAATAAAAGTGAGAAATTTTTTATGTTTCTTATAATAAATACTTTTTCATTTTGTTAAAAAATGTTATCTGGAGTAGTGTGTAATTTATAAAATTTTCAATTTTGAAGTGGTCTTAACAACATTAGATTAGCAAATTTTTTAAATAAGATTAAAAAACTACTTTACTACCTTTAGATATATTATAAATGTTAAGTGATATGTAGTCATATAAAAACCAAAATTTTACACAAAACTCATTACATAATTTTTTTGTTATTTTACTATTTTTGGCTTGGAGAATATTGAATAGAAAAATTTCATTACTATTCATTTCATTTCTGATAGTATTTTAATTCTCTCGTGGTTTTCTAGCTTTGGTGTCCATTTCGTATGCCATATTCTGAAGGCGATCACGATAAGCCTTCTCAGACTCAACATCGAGTTCTGTGCTCTTCAAGAAGTTGTACCAGAAGTCCTGGATTTCTATCTCATGACTATAGTCAAGAATCCGTAGACGAGGACACAAGGATGATTCATTTCTTTGATTCTTTGCTTCGGAACGAACTGGACGACTTGACATTTCTGTCTCAGGCATATTACCTCGACGCCAATTTATTTACACTTCCAATTAGGAAAAAGGAAACAAAGGCTTACGAGAAATTGATAAGAACAAAAAAGAAACATTTGTCAAAGATTTTGCTTCAAAAGTCGGATGACAGCAAATCAGTGTGTTCTCTTAGCCAGTCGAGTAACGTTCGACGTAACAAAAGCCCTCTACATGCAGAGAGGGGTCACTATTTAAGTGAATCCGAAGACGAGAGTAATTGCGATGACTGTTTTGACGCTAGTCAATCACAGTTAGACAATTCAGGCGCAGAAACATCGACAGATTGCGCAACATCGAACTCTTCTCTAGGTCAAACCAGCTTTTCTCCCTCGTTTTCTTCTACGAGTTCTAGTTCAAACGTGGGATCTTCCCTACACTCTTCAAATGATTCTCACCTAGGTTCGGAGCTATCTACGTTCGACTTGGTCAGCTCTTGCAGTAGATCTAAAGCTTCCCTTGACTTAAATTTTTCTGATTCAGATGAATCCATCTCAAACGGATCTAACGACTCTAAGTCCGGCCAAAGTAAATGCAATAATTTTAAAGATTCTGGTGTGACTTTGTCTGATAACAGTAGTTCAGAACATCTTGAGTCTTGTGTCACATTCAAACGTAAACGATTCAGTGGCTCAAGGTGCTACCGTAGTTTCACTAAAAAAAGAAGGAAAAATTCCAGCACAAGTAGCTACAGTGACTCTGAGTCAATTGGTAATGAAAATAAACTAAATATAAAAACCGAAAATGATGTAATAAATACAAGTGATGGTAGTAGTTCGTCAATAGTTGACCCAAAATTGAACAACATTAATAATGAAAGTTGTAGCATCCCGCAAAATGAGAGTTCCACAAGTGATGAGAATAGAAACGAAGTTGATTTTACAAATAAGACAAAACTATAATAGTTATTATAAAGGTGAAAGCAATAGTTGCTTTTGTAGTGACTGCTAAGCATGATAAATAACTCTCGTTTTGACTGTAAAACTTGGTTGATTATGTTTCCATTTAAACATTTTTATCGGGAAATTATATTGTTTTAGTTTCATTACGTCGTTAAAAGTTACAAGTCGTTATAAAAAGCAGTACAACTGGAATTTCGTATCTTCAGTATTTAAAATGTAAAAACTAATGCTTATTGTCTAATAATTAAAGTAATTTTTTAAAAGTATTAATATAAAGCACTCTTGACGTTTAAAAAAGCCATTCATTAAAGATGCGACTTGGTAATCAATATACCAAGGGCTGAGGCCGCAGTTCGCAATCCTTCCTTTCGGGATAAATGGAATAGGGAACCCGAAGGATCAGTGCGGATCAATGCCCTACCATTCTGAAAGTTCCAATGAAGTGTGAACCTCCAAGGGAAAAAGAGAAAAAGGAAAAAAAGGTAAGAGAAAAGGCTTGTTGCATCTTAGGGAACTAATTCACCCCAAGTCTACCTGAGAATGACTAGGATGCCGAGCTGGAAGGAGGGGAATCATCAATTCAGGCCCATCACCACGACAAGGTGACACACCACTATCCTGACGTTCCGTCTTTAGAAGCTATAGGCGTCTCAATTGAAATAAAGTTGAATTTTGATTTTAAAAGGCACGTGATTCATATTCCTTTTTCAAGTCGGGTTTTGTTTGTTTATATTTTGTCATTGGCACCCGACAGATGATAATACTAAAACGGTAAAAGCTTGGGAGAAAAAGAAAAATGGAAGGATAATGTTCGTACTCAATGGAGAACAATCGAAGTGACAAGTTTCTGTAAAATACAGGTATGGAACCCTCGAGTTTGTAATTACTTAGTATTGTCATTATGGTTTAAATAGGACTTTCGGTTGAAGGTGAATACAACCGTTCGAGTCCTTGCTTAGGCTATGATACGTTCAAATACTTAGGCAAAAAATAAAATAATGAAAATAACAGTGGAGCAAAATATCAAAAGAATAATGCAAATAATTGTGAATATTAAATTTGGTCGTTTTTGTGGTTTCACTGAAATTTACCAAAACCGCGAAGGCCTGTAAATAAAGTCTCGCATCAAAAAGTGTTGACGAGATATTACAATTGATTCCAAAAGAATAATGCCCATATAGATTTATTCCCCATTTACTCCAACAGGGTGGGTGGATATATTTAGAACACTAACAATTTATTTAATCCTGCCCAATTAGGCTATGAGGCTAGGTATGTTACAGGTAGGATTGGGTATGTTATTATTATCATCATTATGATTACACGCTAGAAAATTAAAACCAATTTTACAAATAACATTAAAATTATTAAACTTAAAATTATTTTAGTGATGGTTTTTCATTGCCTCTAATATTTTCATTTTAATCGTTTTTTCGCTTCACCTATTTTTTTGTTCTTCAATATATTTATGTTTGGCCAGTTTATTTCATATTTTTATTTAAGTTTATTTCATAATAATAATAACAGCTATTTTAGAAATTAGCACAGCTATTATTAGAAATAACAGCAGTTAGAAATTTTACATTTTTTTTTTAAAGTTATAACATGTTATATCCACTAGGCTCATCTTGGGCATAAGCCCCTTCCACTTTTTCCCATAATAGTTTGTCTTCTGTTTTCTTGTACCACTGGGGCCTAGTAAAGGCGACGAGGTCGTCCTTCCACCTCTTCTGCTATTTACCTCTGTTCCTATGTTCAAGAATTGGTGACCAGAGGGTTGTATTTTTTATCCCTTTTCTCATTAGATGACCTGCTCATTTCCATTTCATCTGCTTGATAAATTAGACAACATCGAAGGTATCCATTTCCTTTATTAGGTTAATCTGCTTATTTTGTCCAACAGCCTTACCCCTCTGTAGCTCCTCTCCACGGCTCGTTGTGTCGTTTTTATTATGCCTTCGATTTTCCTTGTCACAGTCCAGGTATGCAGCTGTAGAACTATGATGAGAAAATACAACTCTGAGTTCATTTAATAGTGAACATTAAATTTAAGATCATTTTTAAAATTGATGTAATATTTATTTGTAAACTATTCTTTGGTCTTATATTTCTAAATTAAAAAATATATATAGATAATCAAAATTTTTTGGAAGAAGAATTTTTTGATCGGGTCACACAGTTCTTTTAATTGTTCAGATTATATAAATCATCGAGAACCCGCAAAACATGTTATGTCGAGTTTTGATTATGATGCGTTTACAACACTTTGTGCTTGTGCACCTTCTCTTATTTACTGTTTCGGGATATAATATGAATACAGATTTTCCAATAATATATCAAATCATAAATACAAATCACACGTCTAGTTATTTCGGAATGTCTGTAATGATTCGGCCAAAAGCTGCTATGTTTAACAATTCTTGGTGAGTACAAGGAAAATCGCAATGCATGCTAAATTATGGACGTTTTATCATAAAATTCTATTTTTAGGTCTGTTCAAATTGGCGCCCCTCGACAAAATATTGACGGGGTAAATATTCGTGAACCAGGTGCGGTGTTCAGATGTCATACCTTTGGACCTTGCGAGATATTTTTGGTGGATAAAAATGTGACTGATATTGGTGGGAAAGGAAGTTATGTGTTCAAAGAAAAAAAAGATGGCGCCTTTACAGGAGTGTCTATGGACATTAAAGCTTTTAATAAACACGAAAGAGCTGTGGTAAGTTAGCGGCCCTACATACCCCTTGCATGCCTAAAAATTTCTGTCTTTTCAGATATATACAAAGTTATACTTAGGTATTAACCTCTGATGAAAAAAATTTAGCTGATCGAAATATATTTTGGTGTTGCCCCAATAATATAATATAATATTGAAGATGTCGCACATACCACCATGATTTAAGTTTTTCCCCAAATGAACTTCCCAACTGAATAATCTCAGTTCACCAACAATCACTTGTGATTGTCCATAACCAGGTAACCGTACGCTTTATAGACATAATTAGTGTCTGAAAAAATTTCAAAACTTTCTCATGAGGAGAAAGGAAATATCAGTCAGAAATCTATTTGTAAAAGTAATGAGATCCAAATCGCTCTAAATTATGATTACTTTCCTCTTCTTTTACAGGTGTGTGGAAATCGTTGGATTAATAAAAACTTAAAAAATTCTGAAAATATTGACGTGACCTACCTTATGACAGGAGTTTGCTACCTTCAAGACGTTTTTGGTGAAACCATGGAGACTCCAGTTCAAAGATTGTTACCATTGGTTAATGCAGGTTTGTAATAATACGACGAGGTAGGATTGCGGTAGAGTTCTCACCGGTTCCCGGGTCTTACCGTCCGAGCCTAGATGGTGTCCACTCAGGGGTTTTAGTGGGTGCAAATCCCACATACTCCCTCCTGCCTCCCCAAACGCAGGACGGACCAACCTTCGAGAGGTTTCTGGCTAAAAAGTGAGTATTTTTGTGCAGGCATCTTCAAGGGTAGAGAGCTAGTCTCGACTTAGTGGTAAAGAAGTTTTGAAATCAAAGAAGGGTTCAACATTAACCCATTAACGCCCCGTGTCCTCAAACGAGGACACTAACTTCAGGATTTTTTTAAAGTTCCTCAGGTTCTTTTTTTGGTGGAATTTTTTTTAAAACATCAGGAGCCATCTTTTCTTTACAAGTAGGAACAATTTTTTCACTTTTTTCATAATCGGGAATGGCAGAATAGTTCCTGATAGAGCAGCAAGATTTTCACTAAAATGCATCGGTTCAGAAAATAGCATGGCTGGCTGGTGAGTAGATACTTAGTAGTCATTCAGGAGAAATAATGGTACCAAGCTCTTTTTTAAGAGTTGTTCAAATGACAATGGTAAAAGTTGGCAATCGCACTGATACTGACAGTCTCACGGGCCTTATTCAATGTGTTTGATAGAATACCCTAGGTGATTGGCTATTGACTATTTGAATTCTGGCAATGACCCTTTCGCCCAAAACAAAATGCGCTACTCAAAACCGAGTATTATATTAAAAAAGGATGTCAGTGACCATATTATATGTAAAAGAGCAAAGCAACTGCAATGCCAATTGCAAAACTGCAGGAGTAAGCCAAGCACGTATTGTAAACAGCGCAATGCCGCTTGCCTTGCCTTGTTCCTTTTAATGGTAAATGAAGTATAAAGTGACTATATGTGAAGTTTCTTGTATGTATAAATAAATAACTCAAATTAAAAATGGAAAAAAGTTATTTTAAAACCCCGAATTTTCTATTACCTATAATATTTACTATTACGTTGAGTTGCATACATTAGATCCCCGTGTCCTAAAATAAGGACAGCAATTTCCCGGAAAATGGTGCAAAAATTTTGGGAACAACTTACAGAAACATCATTTTTGATTTTTTTTAATGCCAGACCTCGAAAGGATTTCAAAAAATTTCCACGATTTCTATACCTGGGCGTTAATGGGTTAAGATTTATAATAGTTTCCGGATTCCCCCCTGTTCTCTATATAACTAATGCTAAAGTCATTTTTGTGCAAAGGTTATGTTCTCTTAGGTTATTATTACTGCCTCCTACTAGTGTTTAATTTGTGCCATTGACTAGCAAGAACTTATTCACAAAAATTATAGAGCAGGACCGGGCCCAGAGGATTAAAAGTGAGTTCTTTTATATTTGTGAAAAACAGATAAAATATACACTCCAAAACCATATGTTGTTGATTTGTCTACATATCACTGGGGCCTTGGACAGGCTGGTACTTCAGTTCAGCTATTAGAAGAGCCCCCAAGTATGATCATAGGAGCTCCTGGTGTAACCCACTGGGTGGGAAGTGTCATATGGTACGGACTGGATTTCGAGATGTTAGTAGCTAATTTTGCCAAGACTGAGATTTCTAGAAAGAATCGCTACACCTATATAGGTACAGTGTTATTATTATTATTTTTATCGACCAGGCCATCATCCAGATCACTTTAATTTCAGCCCCTTCTTTTCTGCCAATGTCCTTTCCCTCGTCCATCCATTTCATTCCTGTTTGTGCTGTAAACGAACCGCGAATCGGCCGAAGACGGCCTGGTTAAACTATTACTATTATTATTATTCTTCTGCGTATCTCGACTGGGCATGACATGTGTCGGTGATGGTTTTAACCAGAAGTCCTAAGATACAACAAGCGTCCTCAGCAACGTGTTGAATGAATGATGTTTTCACAGTACCTTAGGGATTATGTGTGCTGTGCCCATAATTGGTACCTTTTGAACGGCCCAACTCCTTGCGTGGTCTCGTATTTTCGCCAAATTATTGGAAAGATTGAGGGTACAAGGTCTAATGCACCTCTCACCACGGGTATAATGTCCGTTTTCACTCCTCACATCCGCTGCACCTCAATTTCCAGGCTCACGTACTTCAGGCGCTTCTATTCTTCCTTTGCAGTTTTGTTGAGGTCATTTGAGACGGCCTTGTTTTATTATTATTATCTTTAAATTTTAGGATATTCGGTTGCCGCTGGAAGGTTTTATAAAGATAAACAATTGTGGTTTGCAACAGGAGCACCTCGATCAGGAAATTATCACGGTGAAGTATTTACATTTCAATACAAGTTAAGTATTAATTTAAACAAATCAATTATTAATAAAAAAAGGGGTTTTTACCTTTTTTGTGCTAATAATTATGTAGCTCGTAACTACATATACAAAGGAAATACAAGCCTATGACGTAGAAAATGATTTTTAATTTTCTTATTAGCATATACTGTCACAGCTACATGCCTTTTGGAAGCAGGTATTCATTAATCTTTTTGTTTTACTTGCTTAGTAATCATTGATAAAAACTTCTTTTTGGATCAGCAAACATCAAATCTGTTATTTAATGTATGATCTACTAAGTGAAGCAATTATTTATTTTAAGTTTTGTTCTCTCCTTGCGTAATTATAATAGAACCTCGCGAAAATGCATCTGAAAAGTTTTGGAACTTTCATTGAAACGTACCATTTAATTTATTTTTGTGCGTAACTATTGGCAGGGTACAGGCATTGTACAAATAAACAACACTGCATTACTCTGATAAACGACGATAAGTTGCTCAACTAACAAAATATGACTATCTATCATTACAATAGCAACCACATTGTTTTAAACTAAACTTTTGAACCCTGTTTTACACCGTGACTTTGTGCGCCCATTTTCTCGCAAATACTAGACATGTTTTTTTTCGTAACAAAGTATCATTTCAAAATTTGCTATTGTTTTGTTTTAGATCCTATTTTGAATTAATTTTTTTGGAGTATTATTTCTTTAACAATGTCACAGTTTTTTCAACATCACTACTAATTTTTTAATGACAAAAAAATAATTTTCAAAAGTTGTTGCCTGAATTTTTTATGAACAAATTAAACATAGTTACGTTTTCAGTGAACTGTATGTGTCATTACAGGATCACACGGATACCATAATCGTACAGTCTAGTATATCAGGCAACACTTTTGGAGAATATTTTGGTTCATCTTTGATGACATCCGATTTAAACGAAGACGGCTTTGACGACCTCATAATAGGAGCCCCTCTATACTCGGACAAAGAGCCTGATGAAGGAAGAATTTATGTTTATTTGGGTAGTGATCGAGTAAGTTTGTAATAATTACCCACGTTGGTAACTTATATATCAATTTTTCTTTATTACTCTATAAAAATCATGTCGGTTCGTCAGACACCCCTAAAATCCTGTGTAATCGGTATTAATTTGGTTGGTGGTATCTAGGTCATGAGAATCAACTTGACAAACCGTCTCTTTAAAACTTCAAGTGTTTCCGGTGGGGCGATCAAATATCAGTTGTGCTGAAGCGATAATTGAAAAGATGAGAGTTAGAAATTTTATTTCTTTTGAAGAAAGAGATCAATAGGCAGAATAGGGGGCTATAACGTCAACAGCTTCAAAAGATAGGCTTGTTGTTGGTTTGGTTTTTGTTGATTTTGTGTTTAAGGAAAGACTGTGTATTTGTCATGTTTCCGCAATATTCTACTGATGCGGTTTGTGACTCCACGGATATGTGGAAGGAAGATTCTGTGAGGTGGATTAGTAGAGGGCTTAATGTGGTTGTTGAGAGCTGTGAGGTTTAGAATGGAGAAGGTGTTTGAAGGTAGAAGATGAAAAACCGTCTCCTTCCGTGGCACGAGATATATGGGTGATATCGTATGAAAGATTTGAGGGACTGGATAAGGTTTTAGCCCAGTGCATAAAATAAAAAAATTGTACAAAGTATGTATAGCTTAATTATGAGCGGTCACGAAAATTTGCACAACATGTACATTGTGCAAAATAAGTTTTCCAAATGAATTCAAATTCTAAAACGTATACTTACATTATTTTGTATTTGTAGGGAAATTTATTACTACAGTCTCAGGTAATTGACGGAAAAATCAGACAAGGTCGATTCGGGACTTGTCTTGCATCCCTAAAAGACTTAGATCAGGACGGATTCAACGATGTGGCTGTTGGTGCACCATATGAAAATGACCAAAAGGGAGCTGTATATATTTATCGAGGATTTTCTTTGGGTCTTCAGACAGAGTACGCTCAAATTATACGAGCTCAAGATGTTTTTCCTTACCTGAGAGGCTTCGGAGTAAGCATCTCACCTGCAGTAGACATCGACGGAAATAAATACCGAGGTAAATAAATATTGAAACCAATAAGAGAAATAAAATATTAGGGATTATCTCACGGTTATTTGTCTTTGTGTTATTTTAGGAGAGACTAAAAAAGCAACAAGTAATGTTATTTTATGATAATTATTATATAAAAACATGTTGAGCTATTAAACATACCAAAGTTTCGCCATTTTATCTTTCAGACATTGCAGTTGGTTCGTTCTTGTCAGACCATGTTGTTTTGTTTAGATCTCGACCAGTTATATCACTTTATCCCAAAATAAAAACTCAAGACAGTTTTTATATTGATAGAAAGGCTACGTTCTTTAATATTTCACTTTGTTCTATATATACAGGCTCAAATGCTCCAGTTTACGCAGGTGAGTTCTTGCAATCTCTTATTAAATTATCCCACCTGAACTCCCCCTCAAAAGATTTATAGAGAGAGAGAGAGAGAGAAAGAAAGAAAGACAGATACAGGGAGATAAAAAGACAGGCATTTTAAGCTCAAAGTTAAAACTATCCAGTCGATGGTCGAGTGTGTTTAACACCTAATTTTGTACATTTAAACGTTTATTCTTATTTATTTATATGAGTAATTTTACTGCTTCACTTCCTCGCTAGACCACAACTTCCTATCTCCGCGCTCTTTATAAAACAATATAATACAAGGCGCGAACACTTGAAGATTAACAAGTATTATCGCTTAAAAATGTATTTCAACTCGTATAGTAAGTACTTCCTTTGGTTCTACGTCAATTCGTTGCGGTCATTTCGTTGCGCGGACAAAACGTTGCAGCGCAAATTCAGTGCGTGGACAAATAGTTGATGATTCGTTTTCAACGCAAATTTAAGCCAAAATTTCTTGTTTTTTTTCGGCGTTTCGCTATCAAATTGTTTTTAAATATTCAGCCCCAATATTATTTAGTATTTTTATTAATGTTATTAAGACTTTCGTGGCCGTTCATTGTAACCTTGATATATAGAAGTTTTTTGGTTTTTTTTTAACTATGTGGCTTGCGAAAAAAAAACCAAAATTCACAAAACAAAACTTTAAAAATTATTTTAAATAGGTTAAATACATCGGACGAAAGCAAATTTACAGTGCAGGCAGAGTACATCTCGGGCAAGTTTTAACAATTGTAAAATTTTCATACCACAAAATAAACTAATAAAACAGATACAAAGAGAAAACAAATTTCAAATTCAGGAAAAATCATGAATAAAACTTGTCAAATTGGAAAAACTTGAAAAATATTCTGCGCTTATGCTGTTATGGGTCAAAATAGAAACAAGCGAGCAAGAAAACTGAGCGTGGTAATTTAATAGCCTGAGAATATTAGTTGAAACTAACTTGGTAAGACTTTTTTTGATATTATCTTGGATACATCTGTCTATGTAAATACAAAAATACTTTAAGTATGTCGAACGAAAACGTAAATATTGAGACCATGCCGAGATCAGGGAGCACTCCTTCTATAACCGCATACATGAAGAGAAAGTACAAGGAGTAAGAAAGGAAGATATTCTAGCACGTAATGTACCGGTAAGATCACCACTTAAAGACGCAAAAAATACAAACAACGGTAAAGAAACACACCAAAAAAGAAGCAGAGACCACACTTGGGGACTTAGCCGGGCTAATACAAATGCTAGCGAAGAGTGTGGAGGAAACAAAAGAAGAGATAAAAGCGTCGAGAGAAGATACGAAGAAGGAAATAGAATTACTGAAAGAACAAAATGAAATATTAGCAAAAGAAAATAAACCACTAAAATCTGCCATGGACAGACTGCTGGATGTACAAAAGAAATACGAAGAGGAAACGAAGAAAGAATGATGATCTGAAAACAGAGGATAGGAGAACTAGAAGCAAACGCAGAAAAAAAGGAAGAGAAAGGAATTGGGAAAAAAATATTGTGATTAAAGACTATGAAATTAAGAACTCAAACAACAATCTCACCGAACAAGAAATGAAAGAGAAAGTGAAAGACCGAATTAGAACAATAAGTAATAAAGAACCTAGCATAACTGAGATCAGAACAATAAAATTCGAACAAAGAAAGAAAAGTATAACTGTAGTCAAAATGAATATCTTTGCAGAAAAACTCGAAATAATGAAAAATAAAATTAAACGTAGAAGGATATATATTGAGAGCGAATTGACAAAGAAAGAGGTGGAGATTGAAAGAAAACTAAGAGAGATAGCCAGAGAAGGGGGGGGGGAGAAGTTTAGTAGAGTGCTGAAAAATTAAAATAGACAGAGAATGGAAAAATGGGAGGACCTAATGAAAACCAAGAAAAAGCAGCTAAAAAAGAAACAATCTAATGTAGTACAACAAATAATAGTACTAACCTGGAATATAGAAGGACTAAAGAAAAGATTGTCAACTGATTTTAAAGAATGTATAAAAACATTTGACATAGTGGGTTTGATAGAGACATGGACAGCCGATAAAACGGAACTGGAGTGCTTTACAAGCTGAGTAAAGGAAACCAAAAAACTCGAAAAAAAGGAAGAAGATCAAGAGGCACGAGCGTGTTTATTAAAAATCATTTGAAAAGAATGTGTCTACAATTAAAACTAAATTAAAAGAAATCTTATGGATAAACATTAAGACGGAAACGAAAGAATATATAATTGGATTTGTCTACAGAAGCCTAGACGGTACTAGTTATTACGATGAAAATTTCTTTGCTGATATAGAGGAAGAAATAGATAGAATCAAAGATAATAATATCAAAATGTTAATAGCGGGAGACTGGAAGAGCAGAATTGTTGAATAAGACGATAAATTAATAATAGAATGTTCTCAAGACTCTAGAGAAGAACATATGAAAATACTAATGACTAAAATTGAGAAAATAAGAAACGAAGACAAGTCAGTGAACAGTGCTGGAAGGAAATTAATTAATTATGTAAAAGAACGGGACTAGTAATAATGAATGGGAGAATGACAGATGATAAGGACGGAAAATTAACTTACATATCAGACAGGGGCACCAGTATAATAGATTGTGTCGTAGCTGCTCCAGAATTTCTGAAAGAAAGTAGGTAAACCGAGTAGGAAACAATATAAAATCAAAACATATGCCAGTAGAAATGAGCTGGTGCGCAAATGGAAGAGAGCAAAAATTGTTACCCAAAATAAAGTAAATTTTAAAATGTACATGAATAGTACTGGAAAATATACAATATTATCAAAGCGCGGGTGAGTAATGCAAAAAAAAACTTCATTTCCAACATTTCTATTGTAGATAACTTACCTTAATATATTTTTTTAATCCCGTTTCCTCCTTTTTTGGGGGGGTAAAACAGGATGCGGGAGGAGGATCCGAACTCAAGATCATTGCGTCCAAGTCAGGAACTTTAACCATTATAATACTCCTCCCAACTTACCTTAATAATATTAATTACTAAAATATTACGAATCCCCAACGAAATGTCCATGCACGAAATTTTTGCTAAGCAACTTTTTTTTTCGCACTTCAACGTCAAAGTTACTTCGGGCGATTGTGTGCCATTTGTCTATGAACACGTTCGATACTGATATAAACGAGTCACCTCTGCTTTTATTCTACAATTGAAAGACTTGTTCAAATCCTTTTTTTTTCTGGTGGCAGAAAATGTGCGCAATATCTAGGAGTATCATCCAATTATTAGTAGTGCCAGAATAAAAGCCATGCAAACGCTAGTCACTGATTAATTGTATACATTCTAGTGACTTACACAAGTTTTAATAATGTATTTAATAATTACATTTGCTCTAACAGATGTTATGAGAATCTTCGACATTGATCCTATCCATAAAAGGGCATCATTGCAAAATTTGAAGTCCACTTCTCACAAGAAATTAATTCGTCTCAGATCAAATGAAATTAGTTGCGAGATTCACACAATTTATTTAGATGTGAGTTCTATTCATAAAATTTTATATATTTTGTTGTATTGTTTAGTTCAGAGGTGCGCAAACTAGGAGTCGGGACCCCCACAGAGGAGGCCAGAAGATTTTTATAAATTTCGAATTTACCACTGAATTTTCGGATTTAAATACCGAATTTACTTATATATGATAAGTAGAAACTTGCAGCCTCATACATCTCATTAAAGGGGAGTTCTACTGATCTTTGCGTTGTATAAAAAGTATTTCCTTTAAATTATAAATAAAATTAATATATGTCATATTTGATGATATTTTTGTTCGATGAAATGAAACAAAAGCGCAAATTATACATCGCATTTGGGAATATCTACCTCAAGGGGTCGCCAAAATCTTTCTTTCTTCTGAGGGGGTAGTAGTCGGAAAAATATTGCGCACCACTGGTTTAGTTTCTCACGGAAGAAACTAGACGTTACTAGATTGAAGTAAGTAAGATATTTATTTGTTAAAAGATAATTGTTTGGGTTTGTGTTCAAATCCCGTTTGTCAGACTTGAATATAACAGAATGTGGGAAAGGATTCCAAGTCACGTCCATTACATCCCTGGTCAGGTAAAACTTGACGTAAAATGTCTCATTGTCACATTGAATCCTTTGAAGTTATTTCCAAAATTAAGTTAATTCTAAGCCAAGCCAAATTTTTATTTAATTTTACGGTTTATTTGGCAAAATAGTTATTTCAAGAGTTACTTAAATTTGTGGTCAAAATAATTTTGTTAAACCTGTGACCTGTGGTTGAGTAGTTAAATCGCGTGGTTTTGCGTGAATAGCAAAGGAATAATCGAGATTAGGAACCTCCTACCGCATTCTATAATATCCAAGGGATGAAAAGCTGGGTTAAAACTTATGAAAAAGAGAAATAAAATTATTATAGTTTTCTATAATGGAAATACGAGGCGGGTTTTTTAAGTAAGTACCGTTTTGCCACGCCGCGGCCGCAGCGCCTGCATTGAAAATGTGTGCATGTGTCTTTGCATGCGGACTGGGTACCTACATCATCTACGCTCTGACGCTATTCCATTCTAATTCCTTCTTGTTTATGTTGTATACTGAGTGCTTAAGATAGCTCCGATAATCTTGAGTTCCGCTGACTCTGAAGTACGGGCTGCTATAAGATTTCTTAGTGCTAAAGGCCAAAAAGCGATCAATATTCATTATGAGATCTGTAGAGTTTACTAAGAAAACATTATGAGTGATGGAATGGTAAGAAAGTGGGTGAAAGCATTTAAAGTTGGGCGTATAAATGTGCATGATGAACAATGGAGTGGGCATTCTTCTCTCGCTAATGAAAATTTGGTGCAGGAAGCGAACAATAAGGTGGGAGAAAACAGACACTCTACGAATTTGTCCTTGCGGGATGACTTTCCTAATGTTTCTCAATGTTTTTCTGTACGAAGTCAAAACACTTTGCGTGCTTAGCGTGCAACATACTGTTTGTGATGCAGTGGTTAACAAGTCAAGCAGCAAACTTCTATGAAGAGGGCATTCAAAAACTGGTAAAACGTTATGACAAGTGCCTCAATATTGGTGGAAATTAGGTTGAAAAGTACATTAAGTTACAGGCTTTCATATTAAAATAAAATTATTGACATATCTTAGCACGTCTTTATTTAGTTTCAAAACGGTACTTACTTAAAAAACAACGTGGTAGTTAGAATCTAAAAAATAACTAACGAAAGCAAGAAAATTAACTTGCACACTAGGAATTGCACATTTCTATTAGCTCGCATCTCTGAAATAAAATCACATTTCAGTTAGCATGCCCTCAACTTTAAATTTGCTCGTGGGAGGAGTAGTGTAGTGGTTAATTCCTAACTTGCACGCAAATGGTCATGAGTCCGAATCCTCCTCCCGCATCCTATTATACCCAAAAATTAGTAAATAACGGGATTAAAATCACCACCACTTTAAATTTACTCAAATTTAATGTCTATTGTTCTTATTGTCCAGAACAGTGACCGGCAGAATCGTCATCCCAAAGAGCCAAATTTGAAAAATAATTGATATTTATTCTAAGTCATAAGTTATATATTTGAATAAGTCTTAGTTTAACCAAAAACAAAACTTGTACTTATATGAAGATAATATTTAGTTAGGGAATAATTTCCTGGCCGACACTAAACATTTCGTGGGAAGAGCCACAACCAAGGAGTAAGAGAGTGCACTCAGTTCGGTCTCTAGCCCAGATACAATCAGACTGAGAGATCAAATAGGAAAAGCGTCGAAAATCTTTAATCTTTTAATCTTTCTTTGTGTCAGCTTTCTGCAAAAAATTTTTCTCCCCTACAAGTAATATTAAGGAATGAAGTATCCTCTTGCTTGAAAACCAAACGGAAGCCTTTACTCGTGGGTAAACTAAAACTAGGAGAAGCCGATGGCTTTTTAAAATGGTGTCCAGCTGGAAAGAAAGCAGAAACTTCAAGAGAATTAGCATTTGCAGGAATTTGTGGAGTGGATGATGTTTGCCGCTCAGAATTAAAACTTTCCTGCGACATCCCAGAATTCAGGTAAATTGGTCTGAAAAACGAACTTTTACTGGTGTTTTCTATACTATAATGATCAGTAATTGAAAGAAAATTTATAAAAATCACTTTTTAGAACGGGATTTTATATCATTGGTTCATCGGAATACTTTGTGTTATCAGTTCATCTGAAAAATTTGGGCGAACCAGCTTATAATACAAAAATTAAAATTTGGTCAAACACAAAATTAATTCATCATAATTATAAATTTGAAGCATTGTCAGGAACTCCTAGAAATACGTATTGGTTTGATATAGATGGAACAGTTGCGGAGTATTATCAGGTAAAAATCATAAAATATAGTTAATATTGTTTTAATATACAAAAATTGTTGAGTTTTTCACAAAGCATGTAAAAAAATTTAGTTTTATTTTATTTTATTCGCCTAATTTTTTTTACTAAGTGTAGTGAAATAATTACTGCCGCAAAATAAGTGTAAATTTTTAATTTCAGAGTAACTTCTCATTCAAAATTGCTTTTGACACCTTAAAAGAAATCATTCCACCTGAAAGTTTAGAAACAAATCTCGTTTTGGTAGTGGAGGTTTATACCTCTACTATTGATATAAATGAAGACAACAAAAAATTTAGATTTTCAGTGAAATTGCTGTCAGATGCTGTTGTTAATTTATATTATTCGTCATCTCTTACAAGTTTTTTCCTTTCAGACAAGACACTATCTCTGAAACGAAACCGAATTCTAAATTTTAGTCATTATTATGAGGTTGGTTTTTTTTAAATTTATCATTACATTGAATCTAAGATTATTATAATTAATATCTTTTTGATTATCCAGTAAAGGTACATCACATAAAATACAGTGGCGATGGCGGTTTTAATCCCGTTTTTCACCCTTAATTTTTAGGCGTAACAAGATGCAGGAGGAGGATTCGAACCCACGGCCATAACGTCCAAGTCAGGAACCTTAATTAATACACTACATCACATAAAATAAAGCAAATAAATAAATAAATAAATAAATAATTCATTAATATCTGATATTACTCAAACAAAAATTATTACCTGATTAATACCAAAATTAAGTATCGTGTTGTAAATAAGGAAATGACTAATTTTTAGCATCTGTGAGATACTGGAAAACAATTTTTTCGTTACCCCTCTCTTTTGACTATTTCCTGTTCCACCATCATCTCTCAAAAGAGCGAAACCACTTCTCACTTCTCCGACGGCCTTGTCTCCTTAACGAATATAATGATCTTAAATATTTCGTCATGCCCGTTGAATGAATGATAGCCTGACAGAACAGGACCTGCCTGATGCTAATCATACACACCGTCCGTATTAGGAACAGATCGTTAACTAGGAGGGAAAAAAATTGACTCTTGAACAAAAAATTTTACATAATTATGAATATGCCAGAACATGTAATACTGAATATATCTAATTCTTTTCATCTTTAGGTGCAGAGGAAAGGTGTGACCCCCATCAAAGATGCTGAACTTACAGTTTATATCCCATCTTATTTAGGAGAAGAATTTTTTAGTGTTGAGATTGAAACTGCAAACTGGATGCAAATTTCTACAAACTACCAAGTAAGTAGATTTTATTCTTTGTAACTGAATCCGGCGACTGTAGCGATTAGCCTCGATTGTTGGGCGCCAACTCGAAAGAGTAACAACTGATCACCCGGTACCTCAGTTTCGGTGATAAAAGGGGGGGCTCAAACGAAAATATAACCAAAATTATATAACTAATACGAGAAAATATTTACCATACACCATTTCAAGTTATTATTACACTAAACTAATTAATTACTATGGCCCAAATTAATAATAAATTTACTAATTAATTAATTTATTAATTAATTTACTAATTCCAATACGAACTATTAATATTTTTTATACTGTACAATGTTTATTGGTTATCAAAGAAAATAACAATGAAAAACAAAAGCAACACAAAGAGAAACGAACGTGAGCAAACTCGGACTCGAACTGAGTACCGTAGACGATTGATTTAGGCAACCTAAACAGTTTTTCCGAAAATCACGATGGCATTTTATTCAAGAAGTCCAGTTTCTCAGCTAGCCGCAATTACACTCTCAATAAAAGAGGAAAGCAACTGACGATCCTCATGGAGGAGCTAGGCCTATACGTTTTAAATGGCAGGTCGCACAACGACTCTTCTGTTCAGTACACCTTCTTAAGCCCGTCGACAGCAAAAGCGTCATTGATTTATTTTGGGTGACAATCTCTCATGTCTGATTGCAAGGATCTGCAAGTGATCGACGTCATTTTGGACACGGATCACCTACCGGTCCGCATCACACTGAGCAACCGCGTAAAAAAAATTCCCCAGAAAAGTCAGACTATTCTGGGATGAGTTACTCAGGCAAAAATTTACCAAGTACGTCGAAAAAATGGGTGATCTCATGACCACAAAAGCCTCACTCCAGGAAAAATGCGAACTCACGCAAATGTTGAATAATGCAACAATCAATGCAGATATGATATCATCTACCGGCACAATGCACAAGAGGAATAACTGGTACGATGAATCCTGTATAGAAGCACAGAGAGAACTCAGGAAGGCATATAGAACGCTGAAAAGCAGCTCCTATACCAACACATTCTGTGAAAGGCACGCGGCATCCCAAAGTAAAAACCGTCTAGGAGGCCAAAAGAAACCACTTCATAGAAATGCAAAGGAACCTCTGTAAAACCACCAACAGCAAAATCTTCTGGACCGAGATAAATAAATATAGAAAAAAACCGTTCCTCTCAGATAAAAATATTGAACTGTCCATATGGGAAAGGTTTTTCAATAATTTTTGTGAAGGTATCAGGCTGGCTCATTGTGAAATCTCCCATGCAACAGATACGAACCTGGATTCCTAGGTTAGAGCAGACGAGTTGAGTCTGACGATAAAGAAGACTTCTTCAGGAAAGGCTCCCGGGCCGGAGGAACTTCCTAACGAAATTTTTAAGAACTTGTCGGGAAACGCTGCAGGCAAACTACTTTCCCGAAACATGGTCTTCCTCCAGATTCCCATTTAACATTAAAAATGGGACAGAAGAGACCCAAAGAATTACAGGGGTATAGCGCTACTAAACGACATCGCGAAACTCTTCACGTCACTATTAACTAAGAGACTGAGAATCTTGCCGGAAAACGTCAAAGTTATAGGTGACGAGCAATCGGATTCCAAAAAGGCAAACGCTGCACAGAAGTCATTTATTTTTTATGCGGTAATTGGTATTATAGGATATGCTTCAAAATAAATAGTCGTTCTTGCAATTATCTTACTTTATTTTCAGAAGCCTATATAATAAATACTGATCACAAAATCCAAACCCCATTGTATTTATATGGGCCAGGTAGGAGTCGGGTTGAAAGGGTAGCCAGCAGGTAAAAAGGATTTTTGTGGAATGGGAGAATGAATGAAACGTTTGAGGGAAAATGCGGAAGGTTATTGTTAAGGAAAAAAAAAAAGGATGTGAGGCTCTCTCTCTCCGGTGACGCTACAGCAGGGATGGCGAACCTTTTTTGATACCCCTGGCACAAAGTAACAAAAATATATATTTTTTTAAATAGGTAACATGCCGCAACAAAATTTTATTCGAAATGTTAACATGGTGAAACTAGATTGTTAGAGAAAAAAAAAAAAACCGCGATGTTTAGAGGTTTTGGTCTTACCTTTTGTTGTGACGCTTCTGATGTTCCGGGCCCCGAATTAATAGCGAATGGAGCTCCAACGTTGACATTGTGACACTGTTTTGATTAACAATGCAAGCACTAACACTACAATCGTTCTAACAAATACCCAAAATCCGGAAAGATAAGTCCGTGAAAACTGTACGAAAATGAGTGAACTGAATCGAATGAAGAAAACCAAGAGTAGTTGGGTAAAGAGAAAAACCTAAATTGCTACTCCTATGAGAAAAACCTAAAAACTCTAATGAGGAACACACTTAAACGAGAAAAATCCTTATTAATGATATGCGTTAAACGCACGAGAAAAACCTCAAACATAACCCAGTAGACTTGACTCGAGACTTAATTCAAAAACGTGGTCTCCACCAGGAACCTCTACTTCGTCGTCTCCTGTGGAAACCTGCTCCCTGCAACCGCTTCTCCACGGTTGCAGGGCTGACCAAAACAAAACTGAATATTCCTAACATATATATAAGTATGAAACTGAAAACATTAATCATTGGGTTTTTACACCGCGTCATATTAGAATTGAAAACCAACGTTTGCTCCACTTCGACAGCTGTGGACATCATCAGGGTAAACACTGAACTGAAAAGAGAAGAAGAGAGAGGAAACGACTACTTGGGAGTAGGTAGGAAAGAGATGGGGTCAACGGACCAGGAAGGTTGAGTGGAGATGGGACAGGTATGGAAGGGAAGAGGAAGACAAAGGAGAAAGAATGTTGGAAGTTTCCACTGATAATACGAGTATTGTCAGTGGAAACTTCCGGGGGTGTCAACGGGCGGCTATTGGGCGGGGGTACAGGGTGAGGTAGATTTGGGGCGCAAAAGAGGGAGCCAGATGGGGTTGAGGGGGCGTCTTTGGTCCCTATTGAAATTCCGGGGGTTTTTGGCTATCTCGATAGCCTCTCTGTAGGGGAGTAAATTGGGGTTAGGAACTCGGGTTAGGACCCGGGTGTTTTCAAAAGGAATAGTGTCACTGGTATTTATGGAATGCTTCGCAACGGAAGATCTGGATGGGAGAGGCGAAGGTGTCTTTGGTGTTCGCAAGTGCGGGTTCGGATAGACCTTTGGGTCATGCCAATATATACTTTGGTGCATTCACAGGGGATACTGTAAATGCCGGGAGAGAGAAGACGATTCAAGGGGTCTTTGGGGGTTCGTAGGATTTGGGAAATTTTGGTGGTAGGGAGGAAAATGGTTGGAATGTTGAAGCGGGTGAGGATTTTGGCGATGCGGTCGGTGACACTCGGTATGTAGGACAGAAGGGCTTTGCGACGGGAGGCTTGAGGGGTAGTGGAGGTGGTTGGACGAGGGTTTACGGAGTGCGAGGGCGTTTGTGAAAAGTTGGTTGGAGGGCGTTTCGGAGGTGCTGGAGTTCTTGGTCCAGGAAGGAGAGATCTGAAAGAGATTGGGCACGATGGATTAGGGTGGAGATGACAGAGCGTTGGTGGGAGGGGTGGTGATTGAAATTTTCAATCGTGGCACTTGTAACACGCACGCCATCCCTGCGCTACATTATGCAACTTCGCCTTGAGAAACGAAAAGTATACTCTGTTTTTGTTGACTTTCAAAAAGCAATTGACTCGGTTCCGCACCAACTGCTGTGGTACAAAATGTCTCAATATGGTGTCAGCTTCAGAAAAATCAATCTTGCATTGTTGCAAGTGGCTTTATGAACAAGCTACTTTCACAGTAGACATAGGTGTTGTAAAAGGATGAAGTAAAAGGAGGGTAAAATTAGTTCTCTTTTCAGTAAAAGGGGTTCTCCAGGGAGAATCAGCCACGCCCTTTCTTTTAAACTTGTATATAAATGACATATCGAACCATCTGAGAGCTCAAGGAGTAACAGGAGTCGACATTGACAACAAGACCAATATTTTAACAATGCTACATGCAGACGATTTTGTCATCCTGACAAATACAGTACAGATGGCCCAGAAGGCCCTAAACGCTCTTAGCTCCTATTGCACAAAAAATGAAATGAAAGTCAATACCTGGAATACCAAAATTATGGTTTTCAGGAGTGGTGGAAGGCTAAAAAGTAGTCAAAAGTTTTTCCTAGATGGGCAACCAATAGCCGTGGTCATTTCTATACGGCTCAGAAGTGTGGGGTCCAAGATATTTAAATAAAGTGAAAATGAATTAGTAAAAAAATCATTATATTGTAGCGTTACCATGTAGAGAGCCTTTGTTCTTGTCCTTAACAATAACCTTCCGCATTCCATCCATATTCCTTACGTCAACCGTTTCATCCATTTCCCGCATTCCACGAATATCCTTTTTATTCCGGCTCTTACCTGGCCCATATAAATACCACCGAGTATTGATTTTGTACTCAGTATTCATTATATACTGGTCTAAATAAACTAAGATTTTTCTCAAGAACGACTACTTATTCCGAACACCCGTTTTTAACTGGTCAATCTCTACACCTGACTGCGTGATCAGAAGCGAAACGAAAAATTCTCCAGTGTTTTGTGCTGTCCTTCCAATAATAATAAAACTATGGAAAGCCTTGTACGACAAAGAATACAATGCCTTAGAAAAAATATGTTTAAACCAGCTACAGGAGCAATCTTCCAATCTAATCCAAAGTTTAATTGGTTTTTTCAACCAAAGTCGATACTCCAGCCACTGGACCCGGAAACAAACTGACTCAATCTCAATAATTTGGACCGCACTTCATTCAAGAAATTACTTGAACGATATTTACCCGATAGACACCAGATCTGCAAAGGATCCAATAGTCAGCTAATAAACCGAGTATCGAGGCTGGATAGATGTTGTAACACAGCCATTCGCGAGGGGCTTCAGGTCGAGCCGCTTCTTGTCCGGATCGAGAGATCCATCCTCCGATGGTTTGGGCACGTTCAGAGGCTCGCACTACAGATGTTATTTGTTAATGATCGATTTTACAACAGGTTCTAGAACACAATAAGCATCCTCAGGAACGTGTTGGGTGTTTGATGTTTTCACAGTATCTTACGGAGTATGTGTGCTGTGTCCATTAGTGCTATCTCCAGTACAGCCCAATCCTTTGCTTGGCCAGGTATTTTTGCCAAGTTATTGAAGAGACTGAGGGATGCAAGGCCAAATTCACCAACCACCACGGGTAATATGTCCGTTTTCCCTCCTCACATCCGTTGCACCTCAATTTTCAGGCTCTTGTACTTCAGGCGCTTCTCCGCTTTTTTTGGAAGTTCATGAGAGGATATTGGAATCATTTGGGACGGCCACGTCTATGATTTGGCAAGCCTTCTTTGCCAAATCCTTAATTATTATGTCTGGCTTGTTGGCAGCCACCGTCCGATCCCTATGGATGTGGGTGTTGTAGAGTCTAGTGCTCTGTCCAACCTTCGTCACCTCTTTGGATTCGTGCTCGTACTATTTCGATGACAATTAGGACTCCTTACAAATGCGCCTGTGCAGATAAGAGCAGATGTTGTGATGCCACTTTATATACTCCTGCTTCAATTTTTCAGGCAGTCTTGACAAAATCGTCGCATCGAGCGGTCGAGAATTGTCTCTTCGTGCCGAATTTTGTTCGTGACCTTGCGATCTTCGATGCGTTTTTCACTCATTTTAATAATTCTATTTTCTTTTCTCTCGTTATAATTTGACTCTATACGTATGTTTAAATACTCTTTTTCCGAGTGATTCTTAGTTTATAAGATTAACTCTCGTAGTTATTAAGTTTACTCATATAATTTTTGCTAGCGCTGTGTTCTAACAAACCCGTCGCGTGCAATTAGTGCTGTAGTGCTCGGTTCAATTAACCAGTCACAATGAGTGAACCTAGTGGTCCATCACAAACAGAAAGCTCACAAAAACAGCCTTTACGCTTACACCCACTAGAACTAAACAATACAAATAACTGGCAAAGTGTTGGCTCCAAAAAACGGCCTAGGGACTCTCCCGAAGCTCTCGTCTCTAAACTACAGAATTTCCCCTCGGACTACTGGCTAAATGCCCCAACTCCTACCTCCAACCGTTTTCAACACCTCGAGGAACTCCCTCATGATCCCTCCACATCCTCTTTCAACCCTCCCATAGTAAAAAACAATCCCAGGCCCCCTCCTATTTTTGTAGGTGGAGTACCCGACATTAGACCCCTCCAAAACCTCCTAGATGACATTGCCAAAAACAAATACACGCTGAAGCTCCTATCCAACCAGGAAGCCCGTGTCCAGCCCCTCGATTCCGAAAAATGCCTCCCCATCATCCATGCCCTTGACCTAAAGGGTACCCAGTACCACTCCTACCAAAGGAAGCAGGACAAAACCTTCAAGGTTGTCGTGCGACATATGCATCCTTCGCTCGAACCTGAAGAAATCACCCAGGCCCTCTCCTACCTCGACCACAATGCCAGGCGCGTCACCAACATCAAGGACGCCAAAACCAAAACTCGTCTCCCGTTCTTCCTAATAGAACTGGAACCTCAGGAAAACAACAAAAAAATATACGAGCTTAAGACCCTCATGAACATGCTGATTAGCTTTGAGCCACCATACAAAAAGCGCTCCGTTCCTCAGTGTCTCAAGTGCGAGGGCTTTGGACACACAAAAAACTACTGCCACAGATCCCCCAGATCCGTCAAGTGCTCTGGACCCCACCTTACGTCAGACTGTTCCCGCAAAGAACGCAGCGAGAACGTCAAATGCTGCAATTGCGGCGGTAACCCCCACAAACTATAAAGGTGTCAGGTTTTAAAAACCTGCAAGCAAACTTTTCCCCAAACTGCGGGAATGTGTTCCTCCTTCCCCTCTCACTTCCTCTCCAAAACCCATCGCCCCGTCCTCCCTTCCCAAACCTGGTATTTCTTATTCTCAGGTGGCGCGCTCCTCAGCCAATACCAATCCTCCTCCAACCTCTCTCCCTCCCATGCCAGTCCCCAATCCATCTCCTAGTCAACCCGAAACCTCCAACATGGAAGCTATCCTCACCAAAATGCTCTCCCCACTCCTCTCCCGAATGGATGCCATCCTAAACATTCTAGCTGTCTTCATTGCTAACCAAAAATAATGGCTGCCCTTAAAATAGGTGTCTGGAACGCCAACGGACTGGCCCAAAGGAGGCTGGAAGTCATACAATTTCTAACGTCAGAAGACATTGATGTCTTACTCATCAGTGAAACACATTTCACTGATAAAAATTACTTTAAGTTAGAAAACTACACCTTCTATGACGTCCAGCATCCGGATGGCACCGCTCACGGTGGTGCTGCCATTCTGATAAAATCCCGCTTAAATCATCATGAGGGAATCAGATTTTGTCGAGACTACCTCCAGGCCGTTGCTGTCGTGATAGAAAACTCTGCTACTCCACTTGTCCTTGCTTCTCTCTACTGTCCTCCCAAATACCAAATCTCCTGTGTCCAATTTACATCATTTTTTTCAACTTTTTGGAAATAACTTCCTTGCTGGCGGCGATTATAACGCCAAACACCTGGGTGGTGGGCCTGCCGTTCCACTAATCCCCGCGGCAAGCAGCTTTACCTTTCCATCACTTCCAGCAAACTCCTTCCCATATCCTCTGGCGAACCCTCCTACTGGCCCACGGATCCTCACCGAATTCCTGATATCCTTGACATCGCCATCACTAAGGGAATTTCCTCCCCACCGCATCACCGTGACTTCCAGCCTCGATCTCTCCTCCGACCACACTCCAGTCTTAATTACCCTTTCCCTTACCCATCCCATCACTTATCAACGACCTCCCCGTCTCCACAACTCACTAACCGACTGGGAGCAATTCAGAGAACTCCTCAACACTAAAATAAACTTTAACGTTCGCCTAAAAACACCTATAGACCTTGAAGCTGCTGTCCAGAAACTTACCACCGACATTCAGGATGCCTGGTCCTCCACCCTTCAATCCACCCTTCCAAACTCCAAGTTCTTCCTTCCCTCTCATATCCAATCCAGAGTGACTGCAACTCGTAAACTTCGTAGGATTTGGCAGTTCACTCGGCTCCCTCAGGACAAAACAAAATACAACAGAGTATCAAAACAACTTTAGAAGCTATTAATATCAGAGAGACAGCGACAGACCAAGCAATACCTGTCAAGACTTTTGTCAATGAGCACAACCTCTGGACTGCCGTGAAACGGCTTACAACAAACAACCTATAACCCCCATCCCACCCCTCCGCTCCCCCGACGGTGCCTGGCTGCGGAGCGCAGGCGAAAAAGCCGAAGCTTTCGCCAGGCACTTGTCGGAGGTTTTTACACCTAACCCTCCTCAATACTCCCTATCACCACCTCTTTCCGCCCTCCTTCTACTCCTCTCGCCCCATGTCTCCTCTAACAACACCCCTTCCAACCCGGTCCGGGCCTCAGAGGTTGTTGCTCAGATCCACAAACTCCGTCCTAAGAAAACTCCCGGGTGGGACCTCATTACAGAGAGAATTACCAGGGAGCTTCCCCCCAGGTGCGTAAAATTCCCTACCATCCTGTTCAACCGTTCCATCTCTCTCGGTTATTTCCCCTCCTCCTGGAGAGTGGCTGAGATCGTCATGATCGCCAAGCCTGGCAAGCCTTCCGACCAGCTCACGTCCTACCGTCTCATCAGCCTCCTTCCAATTTTCTCAAAAGTCCTGGAAAGAGTCCTTCTCTTTAGAATCCTTCCCTTCCTTCACGACAACAATCTGATTCCCTCTCATCAGTTTGGCTTCAGGAATCGTCACTCCACCGTGGAGCAAGTCCACAGAACAGTCCGTTCCGTCAAAACCGCCCTTGAGGATAGGTAGTACTGTTCCGCGGTTTTCCTTGACGTGTCCCAAGCCTTCGACACGAGGGTCTTAAGATCAAACTGAGGGACCACGTTCCTTCCTACCTCCTTCCTATCCTGACCTCATACCTGGAGGATAGGAGCTTTTACGTAAAATACCGAGGACAACAGACTGGTCTCTTCCCAATCTGCTCCGGCGTCCCTCAAGGAAGCGTGTTGGGTCCGACACTCTACCTAATATACACGGCCGACATACCGACTACCCCTCACACTACGATGGCCACGTTTGCCGATGACACTGCCATCCTGGCCACCGACAGTGACATGAATAACTGTACCAGACTCCTTCAACTCCATCTTGATCAGCTAGAAGGTTGGCTGGTCAGGTGGAGGGTGAAGGCTAACGAAACCAAATCCCACCACATTACTTTTACTCTGCGCAGGGGAGTGTCCACCAGTTTTCCTCAATGGCAACCCTATCCCCCGGTCGTCCGAAGTCAAATATCTCGGTATCCATCTCGACCGTAGATTGACTTGGAAGACCCATATCAAAACAAAACGAATCCAAGCCCAGTTAGTTCTGAATAAACTTCTCTGGCTCATGGGAAGACACTCTGAACTCCACACTGGTAATAAACTCCTTATCTACAAAGCCATCCTAAAACCCATCTGGACCTACGGGATCCAGTTATGGGGATCCTCAGCCAACTCCAACCTGGAGATCCTGGAGCGTTTCCAAGCCTAAACCCTCAGACTCATAGTCAACGCTCCATGGTATGTACCTAACTCCCTTATCTGTAAGGATCTCCAGATTCCCTCTGTTAAAGAGGTAATCCGGAGATTTTCCATCAAATACTCCTCCAGACTGGTGGACCACCCTAATCCCAGCGCATCATCCCTTGTCGACGAACGTAATGATCGTCGTCGACTAAAGAGACACAAACCGCTTGACTCCTCAACACGCTTCCTCTAGGAAATTCCTTCCACCAATCTTCCTGATTGGTTATCCTTTCCTCTATCCCCCCAATACCCTCCATTCCATACCCTCCCTCCTTAACCACTCCACTCTACTATTCCTACCGTCCTGCCCATCCAAATTTCCTCTCCCTACCCACTACTACCCATCTTCCAGTCCTTTCTCCCTTCCCCCCGACAACTCCTGGGGCCTGGACATTGGTCCACTCCCCAGCTAACCCCTAACACCCATTTCCTACCAACAACTTATAGTCCCTTCCTTGGGGACAGGTAGTCGTTTTCATAGGGGATATTAAAAAAAAAAATATACTCCTGTTTGGCCAGGATAGGACAGGCAGACACTAGGTTGTCAATCGTCTCAGATTCCCCCAGACATATGCGGCACTTATCCTCGATAGAAGTTTTGAGTATTACTTTTATTATATGTATATAATAATTATATAATATAATTATATATATAATACACAATATAATATTATATATACAAATATATTTTAAATATCATATATTGAAAAATATATTTCTTATCACTTTGAAATGTAAATGACGAAAATTTGTAACTGTGATTAAGACTCATGAATTTACTTGCATCATTAAACGACTTTAATTTCTTGAAGCTTTATTTATTTATTTTTTTTATTAAACTTTGTATTGAACTGTGCTTTCAGGAGCTAGGAAACAAAGGCAGTATGCATTACACTGGAACACATGCAACCGCATATGATGGTGCTGTAGAAGTTGATGATAAATTGTCTAATCGAATATTATTTTTGAATTGCTCTGAAATGAGAACTCGATGTCGAGCTTTAAGAATATTTTTTATGGGAGACATCCCAGTTGGAGTATCGTCCTACGCAAAACTAATTATCTCCTTAAATACTAGTGCGATAGGTAAGGGTAGAGTGGTATAGGTTAGAGCATGTTTTGGCCTAATTAAATTTAAAATAAAAGACTAAATTAGAAAATTTAAGAATATGTTAAGGGTGCAAAGCATCTTAAATTTTAGATTTATCAAGAAAAGTAGAGATCTACATATAGCAGAGTGTATTTTTTTCTTATTATTTTCAGCTTGGTTAAAGACAATTGTTCGTGTGATAAGTTTTATTTTTATGAATACAGTACCTGGTCACATTAGTCAGATAACCTGGTTCTGGTGACATTCCTTGTGTAACAAATTTTGTAAATTTGTTAACCAATATTTTGCGTTTATAAAAATTTCAGATTCTATAAAAGGAGAAAAGAATATTGTATTACTCGCAACCTCCTCAGTTCTTCGATACTCTCAAATTTTGGAATTAGAACCTAAAGAGCTACAGGGAAGTGTTTCCACTAGTTTGTACTGTGAAAATATGTCCAAAAGTGTGAGCGGCTTTGTCATTATCATGTCCTTTATTGTAGGGGGACTTTTGTTTTCTTTGATTTTAACAGGGTTAATAAAAAGCGAGTTTTTTAAAAGAATTAAGAAACAAGAACTAAAAGCCCTTAAAGAAGCAGAATCAAATTTTATTTATTTTGCTACTAGAAAGGATTGTGCTAGCCCTCAACTTGAAGAATGATTTATATGAAAATATACAGTGTTATCATTTTATATGATTTTAAATCTATACGAAAATATTTCCGACAGACTATTTCTGCCAAAATTTAAATAAATAATTAATATCATAATGATTAATTAGTTGTCTGTTTAGAATCACCGACAAAGAGAGTAAATGCGCAAAGGTAAAGGCCCGAAGGGGGAAAGAATTGAGTTGACTTGCAGTTAGTAACCTCTGTTTTGTTCTCTTTATAAAATGACCCAGTTCCTTATAAACACTAGCTTTATGTCTGCTAATTTGTTTAATAGGTCACGGTGTACTGACCATACATGCTGAATCAGCACAACTACAGTATGTAGGTTTGACATTTGTTCGATCGGTAGTGGCTCGCCAGGGGATATGTATCATAACCTCTCCTGTCCTTTTGTATCTGAATTACAAGTATTAATAAAAGAAGCTTTTAATAAAACTTCTAAAACTGTTTTTGTTACACGCTAAAGAAATCACTACAAATTCTTATTAGTTTCGTTTTAGTTTACGTTTTAGTTTTTGAGTTAAGTTTAAGAGTAGTTGAGAAGCAGAAAAGTTTTGATTACGATATATCCTGAATTTCTAAGTTGATCACTGAGATTTGGTAGACTTCTGTGTTAATTAAGAAATTGAAAAATAATGAGTTAATGTTAGCATTTTTCAACAAAAAAGATTTTTCTACCATTTTAAATCTCTAATTTCACATATTTTATCATTTCCATTCTCAATTTTATCTTTAATTGTCTCACATAATATCTCCTTTTAGCATTTTTTTATAGCATCAATGCTACGATCCTAGTAAATAGCATTACTCCGACCTGCAACTACTGCTTAACAACGTTGACAATAAGCAAACAAAACAAGTGACATATTATAAACATTAGTTCAAAGTTCCTAGTCTTAGATGGCTTAGGTTTTGGTGAATTTAATTTCGTAACGTAAAAAATTTTTGTTCAATTATGAATCTATTGATGAAGTTAAAAACTTTTACTTAAAAATTAGACAGCAGTAAAAGACATTGGGTGTCTAATCTCAACAAAATGATTTGCTTTTAACGCTATTATGGAGAAAAATTGCTTGAGGAAGATCTGCCGCTTTTAATCTCCTAATTTTGTGATTCATTGAGAATCATCATATCTGAATTTAAATTTTGGCATTAAACATTTTGCACTGATTACCAAATCTGTTATAAGATCTTTAGAAGACATGAATTTAAATTTTTCATGTAACTCAAGTTCTTTTACGCCATTATCTTGGTATTTTTCTTCAGAACCTTTAACAACGATATCCCGTAAATTTTGTTTCGCTTGTCGAATGAGAAGTTCCATTTCTTCGCTTGTCAATGGACTTATTTCCTACAAACAAAAAAAATTTAATGTTTATTATTGTTAAAAGAAAACAGTTTGAGAAACTTATAGTTGAATTCAAACTCAACAAAACTCTTAGTAGTGACTCTGTTCAAACAATGCAACAAATACAGTTTTTCAGTCATCATATTATATTATAAGCTGTTACCCAAAATGTTACTTCATTTAAAATAACAATGACTGAGAATGGTAACAAAAACCGGATCATTTACCCGGTCCGCTTTTTTTATTCGCTTCACACGTAGAGAGTAATTTGAATATAGAGCTGTGATTGAAAGAGTATTACTGATATATTGCTTCTCTAAGCTTGTATCTCAGGGATGCCAATTCCTGAGAACCCAGAACTATAACCAGGACCGTCCTGGCTTCAGGTTCCTCACATTTTCCATTCTATGGACAGTTACGACCAGGCCGCAACTGTCTTTTCGTCTCAATTTCCTTTACTTATCAAATTCCTAAACCTATGATTTTACATATCTTCGGATGAGGCAGAAAGAGTCAGTTACAGTTTAAAGCTTGAAGATTGTTGAGGGTCGCCAAATTTTTATGAATTTCGAATTTATCGCCGAACATGAATGAGATAATTAGAAACATGCAGCCTCATACATCTCATTAAAGGGCAATTCTGCTGATTTTTATGATGTATAAAAATTTATTTACTTAAAATTATAAATAAAATTAATGTGTCATATTTTATGATGTTTTTATTCGATAAAATGAAAGAAATGAGCGAACTATACATCGTATTTGTGAACATCTACCTCAAGGGGTCGCCAAAATTTTTCTCTCTATTGAAGGGGTTGCAGTCGGAAAAAGTTTGCGCACCACTGGACTAATGTACCAAGCTACTATGCCGACCCATTGCAACGATCCACCGATCCCGGAGATAGCTCTTGATAGTTCAACGGAGGTGGTGGGGACACTGTGTCTCTTCTGGCACCTGTAGGTATTTTGCGGGGGGAAGGGAGTTGAATGCGTTAACGATGTCCAGGCTCACCGTTTGGGCGACTCTTTCTTCCTGGACTGATGGATTTGAAGTGTAACACAGCTACGATGGTCGAACGTCCCCCACAAAATCTCTACCGAGAGTCGCTGAGTCTGGGACCGGCACTACACCTCAGGTTACCGCTATAAAACTACATAAACTACTAGTCATTAAAAAAAAATTAACCTCATTGCTAACGGAGTTTAAATCACATAACAGTTTTTCAATTTTTTTGAGATTTTGTGTTTCATTTTTGCTCCTCCATTTGAATTTATTTGAATCAGTGCCATCATTACTCTCATTGGCGTTTCCCTTGCTATTGCGTGGTTCAATTTCCTCTTCGACTGAAGATTGAGAACTTGAAGATGTGTCTAAACGTATATGTTTAGAAAACGCCTAAAACAAATTTAGTTTGTTAAAAGTACTACTTGCCTTTCCTCACATTAAAAACAAATTGGAAATTTGGTTTACTTTAAGTGAGCTTATTAGGAAAACACAGAAATTTAAAATGGAGAAAATAGTAAGCGCAAAAAGCTTTATATTCTAAATTCAGCATACATGCGTCCAGGAATATAACTTTTTTTACTTCAAAAACTATCATGGTCTAGCAATAAAAATTATAAGTAGAGAAGGAGGAATAGGAAGCAAAGAAATTCTTTACTTCAAATGAGATTACAATAAAATCATGGAATTTAGTAATACAGTAATTAGAATAGAGGAAAAAATTGTTTGATGAGAGTGTACTGTTATTATGAAATATTATTATTGTTATTAAGTAAGTTTTAGACGAATTTTCATTGTGTCTTATGTGAAAATTTGCTACAATATACTATTAGTGCTTTGAAGTGGAAGTCTCATTCCTAAACTACTCATGCCGCTTGACAACATTTCGTTTTTTTAACAAAGTTACCGAATGTTTTTATTAGTTACCTCAAGCTGCTCATCAATGCGCTTTAACAAAAACTTCGAATCATCGTCAAATCCATAAAAACGATTGGAATTTTTATTAGATACATGTTTCAAAGACTCCCCTAAATCATTGTTGAACCAGTCGTCTTCTTCATCCTTTACCAAAAGGTTTTGGATTCTTAATTTTTCTTTATCTGTTAGAGAAAGAACTCCTTTCCCACACTGAGCCAGCTGTTAAAAAAAGAAAAAGTTACAGCTAATGCCTAAACAGTGAATAAATAACTTTTTTTGAAATGTACCCCTCTAAATCAGGGGTTCTTAAACTATGGGTCGTAACTCCAAATGAAGTCGGAGCAAAATTCTGGGGTCGCGAGATATTTCAATGTCAAATATTTAAATACACGGTTTTATAACATCTAGACGTGTATTTTTGCTGACTCGTACACAAACAAAGGTTGGAATGCTTTCAAGCGCAAAAAGCTTTCGAGTGACTCAAACTTAAAACTGCAATTTCCAAAAAAGCCCTGACTGAATTCTGGATCGGAACTAGGACTGGATTCCACACAATCCTCATATGGCGCTAAATGTTCTTTTGCCATTCAACAAATGCATTTAAAAATGCAGTTTTGATGAAAAATAGTGCATATAATTTTTGTAGCTACAATAAATACAATTTTAAAACTTTCTATGCAGTTATTAATTTTAGATTTTTGTAAGTTTCTAAATAAATTCTAAAACTACATATTTTATTTGTATAAGTACATTGTTACCTAATAAATAAATCATCAAAAAATATTTATTTCTTTCTTTTATATTTATATGGGGTCGCCAGGACACTCGCGATCATAAATGGGGTAGTGAATGAAAAGTTTAAGAAGCCCTGATCTAGATTCAAGATAAAATTATACAAAAACAAAATATGTCTGGTTAAATATAACTAAACAATGATATCTAGAACTGATAAAAAAAATTGTTACAATAATCAAAGAAATATCAGATTAACAAAAAAACCGTGATGAAGTATTAAAAATTAATTTTTGTACTTTCATTTTCTCATTTTTAAGAATTCTCCGATTTCAAAGCCGTGATTTTCACACCCGCCTTTTCCAGCCTCACCTGAATATTCCTTTCAATAAATTTCACTGGTTTCATACATGATTGACTTTTATCTTTCTCAGCAATTTCATATTTCTTTTCATAAACAAAACTTTCTTTGCCTAAAAAAATCGTACAAGTGAATGTCCTACAATTAATAAATGGATTCTGAATATGACCAAAAACAGAACAAGGCAGTCAGGAGATGGGGAATATCTTATAAGTTCACCAGCCATTTAATTCACTTAGGCTTTTGGTTGAATTTTTATTAATGTTATATTGAAAGCCCTGTTGATATATGAACGATTTAAACACAAAATGGCTCTTCAAATGCTTTATAAAAAATATGAAACGCAGAATATAAAGTGGAACCTCTCATAACGAAAAGAAAAGGAATAGCTAACAAGTTTATTCATGTGAAAATGAATAAAAGTGGAAATGAATGGATATTTGGTGTTGGTGAAGAAAATAAGACAGGTAGAGAAAGATTTAACTTTGAATCTGCCCAGATCCGGAGTTTGGAAGTCTTTTTCCTTCCTACAAGTTGAGAGATTCCCCCAAGTACATGTCCCTCATAATGCCAAAAATCGCTCGTTTTGTGAAGCATTGCTCAGTTTGAGAGACATTTTTTTTGAAATTTATGTCGCTCGTCATGCGAATTTCTCGCTATGAGAGGTTCCACTGTATTATTATTTGCATTTCAGACTGAACAAACTCTAAGACTTAATGTCAGAACTAATTCGAAAAAGCTTTTTCTATGAATTAAAAAAAAAAAGCCTACAAAACCGTTGATTTTGAGCAGACTCTGAATTAGATGCCCTAGAAATTTTCTATAAAGTATCTGTAAAAAAAAAAAAAGAGTTGCAAGTAATTAATATTTGTAAATAGTAAAAATACTGCAGTAAAACTCGGCCTTAGGGATACGAAATCATTCATTAGCATTTTCGGTTTTTTATACTAAAAAAATAATAACAATTTTTTAAAAATATGATCCATTATTCTTCTGAGAAAAACAACTAAAAATAGGTTTGAAAAATACTACACTTGAACACAGTAATTTGAAATTCTTCATGAATATTTACTAAAAAATATTTACCCTCTGGCTAGATCAGGAAACTTACCATCATTTTCTGATTCATTTAACAAATCCATAAATTCCCTCGAATTATTTTTAATTGCATTAGAAACTTCATCATAGATCAAGCTACGAAGAATATTTCGAGATTCTTCCTCCCACTGCATTCGATGTAATTTCGCTTTCTATATGTATAGTGTAATTAAAAAGAAAAGAAGAAAAGAATTTTAAGTGATATGAAAAAAAGTTACATACATTATATATATAATCAATATATTCAAATCATCAATATAAATAATAAAACCAAAAACTTTGGGTATTAAAAATGATACGAAATGGCCGCGAAAATTTAAACAATATTTTTATTTGAAACGAGCATTTTGTAAAAAATTATATTCGATCAGGCCATTTTCGGATCACGTTAGTTCCAATCCCTTCTCTGTCTACCCGCATTTTCTTTTTCCCTTCTTTTCTGCCAAAACTCTCTCTGCTCTATCTTTCTCTTTTTTGTCCATTTCGACTGTGTTTTAAGCTTTGATTTAAAACGAGCATATGATTGTTAGCAAAAAATGTGCACAACTAGTGTGTAAGTCGCCGCACCAAATTGTGGTGAGTGTGGTGAAGCCAATGAATGACTCAGAGTGAGAAAGAGTGGTTGTGTTGACGATAGCAGGCAATCGTAAGCATGAGTTGTGAAGACTACATTATGGGTTGTGTTTAAAAAATTGTTTGTTGTTTATTTGAACCACCCCCTAACATCATGTTCTCCAAAGGGGTGAATTCTTTAGTAAATTCCATTTTTGAAAGTTTTTAAAGTTGAATTTTGTTTCGCATTTCAGTGGTTATGGCCGATGTTAATCTTTATTTTAATTTCAACCGTTGTTTTAAATGTTAATTATGTATTCAAATTTAATCTACATTCAAAAAAATATATAGAAAGTTTATAATACAAAGGTTTTTACCTTTTCTTCTGCCATTTTCGTTTCTAAAATGACTTTCATTTTTTCTATTTGTGCTAGAGAGTCTTCTAAATTCATATTTGAATTCTGGTATTTTCTTATTTTACTCTAGTTTTATTCCAGCAACGTCGTTATTTAGAGCTTTTTTATTCGATAATTTTTTGTAAATTTTTTAAAAATGATCCATTATTTCCTTGACTTCCTTCTCCATGTATAACAATTCTGTAGTATTCAGTGCAAAAGATAAAACCCTGAAAATTCATTTCTCTATAAAATTATAAATAAATAACTGAACAATATCGTCCTATGAAGTGAAAAAAGTCTTTAATTATTTTTCATAAAAAGTGTTTTTCTCTTTTCGACTTTTTTTGAGAAGCGGCAATGTTTAAGATTTTAATACCTCAGTTTCCGGCTCTTTTAGGAACCACCCAGATTTCCTCTACTACTTTTCCCTCTAAGCTGCTCCGAATCTGTTCTGGAGGGATGTATTTCGTCCTTACCCGTAAACAGGGGACAGGCAATGCCTGTTCTACTAGTTCCGTTTACAAGGGAATTTTCTCCAAAAGCAAATAGACATCTCATATGTATGATTTGAGTTTGAACCTTCACTCCAAAATTGTTTTGTTCACAGTAATAAAACCTTGAGTCACTCGGGTTGTTTGTGAGTCAGAGGGTGAAAATCATTTTGTGAAAACATTTTCAAGAGTGAAACAAGTGAGTAAACTCATAATTTCAACCCTTGTACCTGGGGGTAGGGTCTCACTCTCTTCAGAATGGTATTAATGTCATAACCCGAGCCTCAAATCGAGCAGGCAATCAAATCAGTAACGATCATCAGTGTGGTTAGAAGTGTAACTGTAAAGTGTTTCATAATATAATTTTTGATTAGATTTAAAATATTTGTTTGTTATTCGCGTCCCACCTTCGTTCTGGACCGCGGTACACAACAATATTTTATTTCACCCACCTTTCCTTATAGCGGATATTTACTACATCCATCCGCATTATTCATCCCCTGAATACCACCTCCCCAAATTGAGATAAACTCTAACACGTCTGAAATGTCTTGGCAGGTTCTGGTATGGCTATATCTCACGCAAAATGAGCCCAAACGGTTTCAGGCACTTCTTAAACCAGCGGTCGGGGAACCGGGGTAAATTACCCCAAATGGGGTAAAAATGAAACTTTTGTGAGTAAAAAGTATATATTTTTAATTTGCTGTTTTATAAACCTGTTAGTATTTTTTTTTCAACTTAAACAATTTAGCGACATATACATCTCACTCCTTGTAAGCTCCGCTCACTGCCACCAGACGGGTGGCAACGGGCTAATAGGAAATAAGATCAAATAAAAAGAAAAATTGTCAAATGGTTGGCGACACTTTCGTCAACTCATTTTTATATTTACAGTTATATGTTACCAATACCCCAAATTGTCAACCCTCAATTGTACCCCAATGGGTTTCAATTTGTTGTATATAAATACTTATATTACTATTATTACAGTTATATATTATTAGGTATTACATTGATAAACTGAGTAAATGATGTTTAAATTTCGCCATGGGGTAATAACTTACACAAAAATATTTTGGGGTAATGATTAAAAAAGTTTCCCAACCGCTGTCTTAAACCCTGCATCCCGAGTGTATCTACTTGTAACCGTGCTTCTTACTCTTATCCTCAAATTATTCAACCCAAACACTTCCTTACTGGTTCAGAGATTTGCCAATCTCAGCTCCCCAAGGTCTCTAAAGGGCCCTTTGCCCAGAAGTAGTTGCTTAATTGTGCCTGGATATGCGAGTGCGACAACACTATGCTCCCGTCTCCCCGTCAAAAATTCACAATCGGTATGCAATTACGAATTTTGCTTTGTTCACCGACTGAATGAAAAATGATCACAATAACATGATGCAAAAAAAAATTTATCATAATTTAAGTAAAAATGCCTAGATTAGGACTGGAATCTCAATTTCAGTTGTATTTTTGGTATTGGGTAAAAAAAAAATTAAAAAAAATTACGCTAGACTCTCAATTACAAAAAAATTGTTTTCTTATACATTTCAACCTTAGAATTGCTAGAATGTAGTTTGAAAAAGCAACGAAAGTACTTAGTCCAATAAAAAACAATAAAAAAAAAAAAACAATCAATTTCTCTTGGTTTCTTGCTCATCGAGGATACGAGAGAAGAAGAGGTAAGTTTATAAAAATGTGTGCAGCAATTTCACTTAAAATTAAAATAAATTTGGAAAAAAAACAACTCACTGAAAAAAATGGAATAGAGTCCACAAAATATTAGCAAAAGCCCACACTTATAATCTTCCGTTTCCTTAATATGTTATGGAAACTTCGAGATATCGAAGTCGCCCAACGAAGCTCGCGTTTTGTTTTCTTGTCACTTAGTTACTAAAAAGTTTAGTTTACCTTACTACGTATAATGAGACAATATTAATTTAGCAAATTTTTGTAAAAATTCATTTTTGTCGATCCGTCATCTGCTGATATGAGAATGGAAAGCGAGCACTTCGATGTTGTTAAAAAGAATAGTGAAAATAAAATCGAAACGTTTCTGATACATATTTAATATATAAAAAATAAAGTTATAAAATGTGTTGTTTAAAATTTCATTGATATATAATTATGAAAAAAAATATTTATGGCAATGAAAACTTTAGTTTCACAGACGATTACCTCCTGGGTTAATTATTATTCTTATTTTTTTTAGTATTGCTGTTCAATTCCTACATATATGACTGTTAGAAATTTTACTTGGGACCACAATAAAAAGAAAAAAAAACAACTTTTTAAATAGAATTATGAAACAACAGTAATCTATCTTTATGCGATAGATAATTGTTGTTTTACTTTGGTGTAAAAATTAAGTCGTTATAGTGTATCATTTCATTTTTAGGTTTTGTTAAATCTGTTGGTATGTTCATATCTGTTAGTTTATCAATGGTCCTTGAGAGTTGTAATTGATGTTTAATAGTGAAATTTTCATGTAAGTACTATTTTTATTTTTTAAATATTACTTTTAAAACATAAGAAAAAATTTAAAAAACATCAAGACTACAATTTAAAGTATTGAAATTTTCTTTGCATAATTTTAATTTAAACATGAAAAAAGGAATTATTGTATGATGGTGTTGAAATGCTTTTGTGGTAAAAGACCAAGCATTCCTGACTCTTCAGGACAATGATGTGCAAAAGAAATACATTAGATATTTCAGTGTGTATAAAATTTTTGTTTTTAGGCAGGTTAAAAATAATTAATTTTAATGACTAATGAAGTTTCTTTGAGCTTTAGGATTACTTTGCATACTACTTATGCAAGTCAGTGTAAGAAAGTGAACACTCAATATAAAGAAATCTATTCTTTAAATGCTTCTTAATTTTTTTTAGAAATGTCCCAAATTTTATTTATTACTTAAAAATTCCTCAACTGATTTCAGTCTTAATTGTTCTCATTTCTGTAATTTTTAAATTTTAGCAAAGGTAAGCAGACTTTTGAATTGATGAAATAGGTTAAGTCAAGCTGATTTTAAAATTCTGTTGTCATCAAATATTAACAAAAATGTCTGGGAGTTCAGAAACTAATAATTTGAGGAAAATAACAAAAAATTTCAAAATGAACAGTTGAACCAGTTATTGTAATTATAAACGAACTGTTTTCTTGTTTAAAACACAGCACTTTATTAAGCTGATTTTCTTTTAAAAAGGAATTCGCTAAGTTCACTTTACTGATCTGATGTTATGAAATATGTCTGTGAACACATCTTTTATTAACATGCCAATTTAGTTGAGTACAGTTTAGTATTAATTTTTTTATTCCTTTCATGTTGAATTTTTTTTGCATTCTCAAAGGGATTTATTTTGCAAGATTTGTAATTTTAGTAAAAGAGTGAGAAGAAGAATGTTTATGGAGAATATTTATGACATTTCAATAGTAGAACACAATTCTAAAGTCTCTTGAATTAAAACAGTATATGGAAAAGTAAACAAGAGCAGAATTTTTTTTAAATAAAAGAAATGATAAAGAAAAACACATTAGCAGGGAAATTTTATTTCTAGTCCCGATAAAAAAATGAGTACCCATCTCCTAGGACAGAACTTAGTTGTCATTATGCTATACAAGTATGGGCTTTGACTGTAGAACAGACCAAACATCAGGAGGGAAAAAACTTAAAATAACAATTCAAGCAGAAATATTTATGATTGTCATTGACAATTGAGCTGTTACATCTTGGTTCTTTAAATGTATTATTTTTTAGACACTAGAAATGATTCCCTTTCATCCGGACTCACAATGTTCTGTGCCTTCAAGAAATGCAGCCCATGTCTGTGAATATTTTTTCTTATGAGCCCAATTTATTTTTATAAATTTTTTAAGTATGGAAAAAACTAGTTCTTCACATATGTATTACACCTGGACTATTGGGCTACATAAAGTCATCCGGTAAAGGAAGATTGGAGATGATTGGTTACGCGTTCTCGGATCTTTCTGTTTGAGCCTAGAGAATGTCAAACCAGGGGTTGTGATCAGTGCAAACCTGACTTAATCCCCTCCTTGACCTCAAAGGAAAGACGGACATTTTCGAAAACTTTCCCCTGAACGAAAAAAAAGGGTATAACATTCGAATTTTTTTGCTGTCATTGCCCAAACCCCTAAAAGACAATGAATTTATCACGAAAGGCATCTGCGTATATAGCCAGTTTGCATTTAATTTTTTTTAAAGGAAACTTGAAGGAGTTGAATTTAAAATAAAAGGATACCATTACCGCGTAGAACAACTTTCGCTGCAATTCGTGTTAATTAGTTGGCACATTTTTTCACGAAATAAGCTTTTTTAGCGATATTTAGTTAACGGTTTCAAATTACCATCGCATACAATTGTGATGTGTTTAAGAACAGATAATAATGTTTGTTGACTTGCACTAAGAACAATTTCTTATTTTGACAATTGGTCACAGCTCCATTACTACACGGATATATTGTATATTACACTACGAGGCAGATAGAAAATTATGATACATCCTAAAAATTTTTAACATTACATACAGTCTAAAAATTTGTAGCTCATTGCTTTTTATTAACAATTTTCTGTTTGGTTTAATTAGATTGCTTTCTATTTTTGGTTACAAAATGATAAAATATTAGTGACTGTTAATGAAACTAAAAAGTTTTTGGCTGATATTACTGGAATGATTAATTTTTTTTGTTCCAAGTTCACCCGGTTTCAGCTTTCAAAAGTGCGGTAGGTGACTGTATTTTCATTTTTTTCGGCAGCAAAACAGGGTGCAATATTTAATCTCTAGTCTTCCAAAAACTACTGCTTTTATAAAATGGCATTCGGCTGGGCGGATTACTTGGTCTGCGGTCTTATGTTGGCGATTTCATCTTCTATAGGCATTTATTATAGATGCACTGGAGACAAACAACGAACAAATAAAGTAAGTTTTTCCTTTTTCTTTCTTTCTATTTTTTTTTTTGGAAATAGAATGTAGGATATAGAATATTTAATATATTTTTGAAATATTATTTCTTATCTTGTGGATCTTCCCGAAGGATGAAAGCTCTTCTGCTCCGGAGTCGACCCTGCAATGGTGCCGCAGGCGGGTGTGGGGATACTCACGAGCCCCCGGCTGTCGGACCGGGTGACTGAATGGACCCCGTTGGGGGGAAGGATGGCGGTACTGACGCTTCAGTTGAAGACGTCAACTCTGGCTGTTCTGCAGGTGTACACACCTAACGACCAGTCAGAGGATACCGCCTTCCTGTTGGACGTGGAAGCCGCTATGAAAATAGCGGCTAAAGCGGACAATTTTATCCTGATGGGGGACTTCAACGCCCATGTGGGGAACGACTCTGAGACGTGGAGGGGCGTGGTGGGGAGGAAAGGCGACCCCGACTGTAACCCAAACGGGGAGAGGTTGTTGGATTTCGGCTGTGCCCATGGCCGGGTCCCTCGCGGGAGACTCTGGGAGGTCCTCCAGACATATGGAATCGGTGGGTCCCTCTTAAGGGCCATCGGGTCATTGTAGGAGCTGGTATTGTAGGAGTATTGTAGGTATTGTAGGAGCTGCGTTAGGATAAATGTCGTCACGTCGGAGCCTTTCAACGTGTCCGTTGGACTCCGCCAAGGGTGCATGCTGTCGCCTCTCCTTTTCATAATTTATATGGATTGGATGCTACAGTGCAGCCGAGGAAGTGAGAGTTTCAGATATGGGGACCTGGAGGTGGGACATCTTGCTTATGTGGATGACCTCGTCCTTCTGGGATCCACCCAGTCTGAACTCCAGCGGGCACTCGACGGTTTCGACGCCGCATGTGCCGAGGCCGGGATGAAGATCAGCGTGACCAAGTCGGAGGTGATGGTGATCTCGAGGAAGCCTGTTAAGTGCGACATCCGCCTTCGCGGAGCCGCGCTGGGGCAGGTGGAGAAGTTCAAGTACCATGGGGTCTGGTTCACAAGTGATGACAGGATAGACGCAGAGATCGCGTCGCGGATCGCTCAGTCTGGCGCAGTGATGCAGCAGTTGGGGCGGTCCGTAGTGAGGAGGACTGGGCTGAGCACCCAGGCAAAGCTCAGCATCTTCCGATCCGTTTATGTTCCTGTCCTCACTTATGGTCATGAGGTGTGGGTGATGACCGAAAGGATCAGATCCCGGGTACAAGCGGCCGAAATGAGGTATCTCCGAGCGGTGGTCGGAGTATCGTGGCTGGATAGATGTTGTAACACAGCCATTCGCGAGGGGCTTCAGGTCGAGCCGCTTCTTGTCCGGATCGAGAGATCCATCCTCCGATGGTTTGGGCACGTTCAGAGGCTCCCCCCCATAACGTCTGGTTCGTCGGGTCCTGTCGGAGTGCCCGGGAGGAAAGCGGCCCCGTGGCCGTCCGCGGCAGGGGTAGCTCAGGGGGGTGAAGGCCTTGGCCGAATCCGCCTGATAACCCCGGGTTCTCTGACTTCAATAGCGGAAGATCGTGCCAGCTGGAAGTCTTTGATTGCTTCCCTCACCCCGCGACCCTAACAGATAAGCGGGTTCACGAAAAGTAAAGTAAAGTAAAATTATTTCTTATGCAGTTAGCATAAAACTCTGAACATTCTAGAAATGATTGGTTTTGCCAGTTTCCCTTTTGGTTTATGAAAAAAATTTTTTATACAATATTTGGTTCCTCGTAATTGGGAAGAAAGTGTTGTTTAACTGCCTCTAAACCGGCGATTCCCACCTGGGAAAAATATTGTAAATGTAGATATTTTAAAACACCATTTCAATCAAAATCCAAAGCCAAAAAAGAAAGCTAAAACAAAACAATAACATCGTAATTTAAAACAGATTGTTTGCTGTTTGTTCTTTAGGAAATAATAAGTAAATTTCAATATTTTAATTTCTTTTTCCTTGTCTTTTCAAAATTACCTCATCAATATCAAATATTATCAATAATTTTGTACACTATTATTATTTATTTCTCTTATTAAAGTAATCAAATACTATTCTCTTTTTATTACAAACATTTATTTATATTTAAAACATTTTATGCAAGGGAGGATTTTCAACATGTACTTATCTGAAAGACTAATACAGACACAACAAGAACATAACAGAACAGACAAAAACAAGTTACATGCTGAACGTGATTTAAGACTGAAATTGTCGGATATTGAGCCTAACTTTGATTCGCTTCTTTTTATCAGGCAACCACAAATATCCCATTAAACATTTTTATACTTGTAAAATAGTAATAATATAAATAAAATAAAAACATAACAATAGTAATAACATAAAAAATAGTAAACAATATAAGAACTAGTAAGTAAAATTTATCTTGTTTTCATCTTTGATAGACATCATTTTAGTCTTATAAATGTTAAATTTAAATGATTCACGGATTAATTAAATCATTTATTCTGCAACATTAAAATTATATATTCTATCAAATTTAATGTTTTTTATCTGTCATTAACGACTACATAGGTGTTCGTTAAATGTTTTCGGACTTTCCTTTTGGTTTACGAGGGAAAAAGGTTGGGAAACACTGATCTAAACAATTGGACATATGATATGGACAGGAATGGCGAATCTATGGTACGAAAGAAAATTTTAATATCAGGCATAGAAAATAGGATTTTTTATACTGATCTATACAAATGGAAATTTTTCATTCTTTCTTTTAATTATATCTCTATTCTCGCGAGTGAAAGTAAAAGGAAATAATATAAGATTCGTAATTATTTAGACGTCTTAATGCGACAGTTTCATAAATTTTATTTACTGATTTGTTGTGTGGAAAGTGACCACTAGATATTAATTCTCTTCAGGAACAAGTGGAACACGCAGAATCCGAAGGCTTCAAGCATACTTTCCATGTCTCATTGTTCCTGTACTCGTGTCATTTTTTGAAATTGATAAGACTGTTTTCCTGGACAGAATAAGAGATATAAATAAAGACGATGTCCTTTCTACTGGCTCAATACTGGCTTGCCCCATAGTCGCTACTATTTTAGATGTAGTGTCATCAAGTGGACTGAGGAGTTTTAAAGACCCCGGTTTGGCTCTTACCCTAAGGTTTTGGCCATACTGCGAAAAAAGCTTCACACAATGGAGTGCGCTATTACATCTGGAGATGTAAAGGGATGTCACTTAGAAGGACAGTGTTAAAGAAGTAGATGCTTTTATAGTTTGCGTAAATAAGATTACAACACTTCGGCGACAGTCGAACAGACAATTAAATGAAACTTTTCCCCGAAACTGCGGATACGTAAAGAGTGCTAAAAACTTATGTAAATACAATACTCACTCGTGTATTCCAGTTAATAGTTGCGTCGAATATTTGGATAATATCAAACATAAAGATTAGGGTTTTACAAAATAAAACGATTGTATTTCAGCCTTTGATTGCGATTATTAGTCAAAATTTATCACCTGAATTGTCTCGAAAAGTTTTCACGAAGTGAAACAGTCACTGTATAGGCGAGATCACGAAAAAAATTATAAGTAAATTGGGTTAGAATGAATCCACCACTTCTTTTATTACATTTATCTATGAATAAATCCAGCAAATTTTTATACTTTATTGTGAATGATAAAAGCTCTTATGATTTTCTAATAGGAATTTCTACTAGCAAACAATGATGCCAACATGTGGGCGGTAGCGTTTAGTTTAATGGCAACTTTCATGTCTTCCATAACTATTCTCGGCGTTTCTTCCGAAATTTACTCATTTGGGACAATGTTCGTAATTATAAATTTGTCTTATGGAATATTTACACCTGTAGCTGCTCATTTGTATCTACCTGTTTTTTTTAAACTTAAAACAACTAGTGCCTACGAGGTAAGTATAGTATTTTTAGTTTTTTATTTATTAATTTTTGGTATTGTGAAGCTAATGCAGTCCAGAAGCGTAGCTGTCGCTTAGGAGTTGTAAGCAATGCACAAGGGACCATGGATTGGGGGGGAGGGGGGCTGATTACAATATCTTTACAAATGTTGTTTGTGATAATAAATCATGAATTCACATTCTTAGCTGTTTACTTCTTAAATAGATTGTATATTCGAAACAAAAGTATAATTTATTATCTTACTATAAATAGTAAAAAAGGGCGATTATGTTTGTTCACGGGCCCAAAAATTCTAGCTACGCCACTGATGCAGTAAAGAGCAAATAGAGTACCGGAGCCCTATTTCAGGTTCAAAAAATGGTTTTCTTTGGCTTGACACCAGGGGTCGTCAATTGGCCACCCATTGCAAGTTGGGCTTTTTACCAAGGACAGTAATATATATATATATATATAATTTTCCTAAAAATTAGCACATATTTTGAGGACCTCACTGGATTTTCCTTTCCTACGTTATTAACCAGTTAAGCGTGGCGACTTTTTGACAAAGCGCGTACCAGTGTGTGTCGCGAGAATCAAGCGATGACGGGTATAGTCGTCAAACACAAAGTAAGTGGCGCTATTGAAATATTGGGTCAAAAAGACTACTTTATTTTAGAAAATGAACAATTTTATTTGTAATATTTACACAGTCGCTTAATATGAACATATATTTATACATAATGAACAGAAAACTTAGAAAAAAATTGTGTAAAAATTTAAATTGTTGCTGTCGTGTGAGGTAGAGCGCACATGAGCTCTTTCCAGGAATCACCGCAGATTGAGAATATAATATAAAAAAGAATAAAGAATCTAATATACTTTTTTTTTGGTTTTGTTACATCAAGATGAAAATCGGGATAATCAAAGATCCAGTGTTACTGCATTGTTTACGAGTTAGCTCTCAGGAAGTTATGAATTAAATTCAAATTATTTATAATTTTTATTTGCTTGTTTCATTTCATCTTGACCTCTAAACATTTTAAACATATTAAAATTTACGAATAAAATTTAGTTTTCGCCAAAATTACAATTTAAATATCAAATTGTAACAAAATTTTACGCATGACGGATATAGTCGTCAAACACACTTAACTGGTTAAAGAATATAAAATAAATAAAAACAAATAATCAAAAATATAACAAAGAGGCCTTTTTTCTACCCTGTGACCTCTCTTCGGTTTTCCTTCTTACTTGACTCAAAAATTATTCAATTTTCTTCCCGTATCCTATCTCTTATATGTCCCTTGATAAATTTTTACCATGGTTTTCCAATTTTACCTCTTATTGTTCATCATTTAGTATTAATTTTAATTCTTTTCTTGTCATTTTCCTTTACCTCTATTTCTTCAGTCAGCATGTTTTATCAATATTTTATTTTTAGTACTTTAAGCAGGTTTTCTGGCAAGTTCTTTTTCACTCCCTTCCCCTTATTATCACAGATATAAGCTTTCAATATTATTCCTAAATGCTTGTAATTTTGGGTCTTTTATACTGCCTTCAATGCATAGTACCATTTATATTTCACTTTGTTTTAGTTTGGCTAATATTTATTATCTTTGTTTTTTCTCGGTTTACTTCCAGATATAAGTTCCTACAATAATCTTCTACATTGTTTTCCTGCCTTTACAACCTATCTTTGTTTCTGATAACATTACAATGTCTTTAGCGTACACAAGTATAAGCACTCTTAAGTCTTTAAGTAAAGCTCATAATTGTTATCTTGGGGTGTTGCTTTTGTGATGTCACATCATTTTTTTTTTTACGAGATTAGGAATGGGGTCAGCTGTTTCATTTTCTTTCTGCATTCTCTCGAAATAATCTAAAATACAATGAATAGGAATACAATAATCGGAGGGGAGCTAAACCACGCGGGTACGATGAGTGCTGAAACAAACTTTGAATTCAGTTTCTTACGACCTAGTTTTACCCTTATAACACCATAAATTGTTGTTTTCGGTATCTTCATTTCTGCTAATCTCACTTTAAGCCTGGAAACCTTCCGAAATCATACAATATTGACGTTTTCTTCAATAACCCAATCAGGCCAGCGTATTTATGGTCACCCACATCCTCCCTGCTTTGGGCTGGAGCAATTTTGTTTTAATAAACAATTGTTATCATAAGCGTTTTTCAGTGGTTTAAACGTTTCGGCACTGATTTTGAAGCAATATTTAGTTATTTTTTGCTCATTATTCATTTTTCGATCGATACGCATGGTATACTGTCCCTTAATTGCTGTGTTAAGGAAACTTCACACAACATAAATCAATTATTATACAATCAATTGGATGGCGTCAACGGTTCAGGGCATACTAAATCTGTATTTTGGGACAGAGGGTGTGTATCGAGTATTTTCGTCATTTGGTTTCTACTTATTTTCACACACTCTTTGATATAGTTAGATTTAGTCAAATTACATCTTTGGTTATTAAGCCGCGTCACTTTTTGGTTAAACAAGAGAAATTAGGTTTTTTCTTACCTCAGCCGGACGCTTCGTCCATCTTTACAGGTCTTCAGTGATAAACTTCTATATAACATACCTAATTCCTTTTCTTTAACCAAAAAACTGACGCCGTGTAATAACCAAAGGTCCAATTCTACCAAAACTAACAGTATTAGTTGCCCCGAATTTTAAAATCTTATTCTTTGTTATTTTTATGCACACAGTGGGCGGTGATATCTTTATGTTCAAATAACGAGGACTTGTGAAGAATTCATAAAGTTATTCTCGCAAGTATTTATAAAGATGTGGTCTGACACACAGTGAGACACAGTGATTGGGAAACGGTTATTTCTGAAGAAGTGGGGATCTAATGATCCGGGTAATCCCAAGGGTGTGGTGTTGTTGAAAATAATGTAAAGTTATTTTGTATAATGTTAAATGGGAGGCCTAAAAATTGGGTGATTGAAAAAAGAGCTTAGTAGATGAGAAATCAGGTTGTAGGAAGGGATGCAACACTGTGAATATACAGTATATTCATATATATATATTGTATATATTATATATTCTACACTATATGGATATGTATTTCAAGCTAGCTATGCTATTTGAATTATATGCCTAACACGAACCGAGTCTCAAAAGCGGAAAGTTGTTTATGTGTATCATTTTTTTAAGAAAAAGCCTTCTAATAGACAGGAGTGCTCTTTAGGGTAAATCTGGGAGCGTTGACGAAGATATTGAATGAGGGGACTATGTGAAGAGATGCATATAAAAATTATTTTTAGGAAAGTGTTAATTTCGAAAGAATTTTGTACAATTAAGAGAAGACGTCAAAAACGTCATTTTTCACTTCTCCTATTATGTTGTGTTATTATTTTGAACAATATTGTAAAATCTTTCCAAGAAATATAAACTGCTTAGGCAAAGAAATGAAAATTATAACGAAGTTCATATGGGCAGAAGAGTTTTAAAGGGATGAACATGTGGGAAAAGGGGGCGGAAAGAAAATTTAGGAGTTTTGAACTTTTTACAAAATAGAAAAAATGTAGTAGTGTCGTTTTTAAGACAAATAGGTTTTGTTGGATAGGAATTTTGTACTGTGAATGAAAGAGGATGGAAAAGAGTGTTAGTCTGCTTTTGGTTGAGAGAGTTTTGAGAAGGGATAAATCTGTTTGTTCTCTTTGCATCAGCGGAGATGGTTTATGGTCCATAGTAGAATCATGTAAAATATTGAACGAAATAAAAACTAGATCGAACATGGAACATGAATCTTTCCTGTAAAAACAACCAAATCGATATAAGAAAGTTGTGACCATATTTGAAGTGCTTACTAATTTATTATCATATTGCATTGATTAATACCATTTATAAATAAATTATCAAAATCAATCAAATTAATTTATTATAATAAATTATCAATGTCTATCATTACTTGCTACATTTTGATTTGCATAAGTTTATTACTTGAAGATTAGTGAATTGGGAATAATCGCCCAGTTTCTCAATTGGGTTAATTTATCTTTTAAAACTGATTTAATTTGATTTTTTTTGTTAGTATTTAGAACGACGTTTCGGCGTAGCCACACGTCTAGTGGTTTCCTTAGCATTTACGGGGCAAATGGTTTTATACATGGGCATCGTCGTATACGCTCCCGCTCTTGCTTTAGAGGCAGTCACGGAAATTGATCATGTTTGGGCAGTATTAATTATAGGTGTAGTTTGCACATTCTATGCTGGTTTAGGAGGAATGAAGGCCGTACTTATGACTGATGTATTTCAGGTGAGATTTTGTAAATGACAAGTTGAAATTAACAATTTATTGATCTCTGATGCACAAAGTTTGAACTATAAGGCTTACTTGTTTAGTACATGAGCTAACTACTTAAAAATTGGTTCATGTAATTTCTTTAAATCTGTCAATGTTATATATTGTATCAGATTGTTTTTTTTTTAGTCAATCTTAATGTTTGCCGCTGTCTTTAGTATTATCATAACTGCTGTTCACGAAACGGGTTTTCGCGGTATTTGGACCATAGCCGAAGAAAATGAAAGAATCGAGTTTCTTAATTTTAATCCTGATCCAACTGTTAGACACACATGGTGGACTTTGCTTATTGGAGGAGGATTTACCTTTTTATCACTTTATTCAGTAAACCAGGCTCAAGTTCAACGTTATCTTAGCGTCAAGTAATTCCTAATTCACTTTTAATGCTTCACGTTTATTTTTTTGGGGGAGGGAATATGAATTATGTTTAATTATATTTTAGGGATTTAAAAACAGCTCAGAAGTCACTTTACTTAAACTGGCCGATTCTCTCCCTTCTTAGTTTGAGTACCTCTTTCGCCGGACTTTCGATATTTTCAAAGTATTATAATTGCGACCCACTTCTGACTAAAAGAATTTCGGCAATAGATCAAATAATGCCACGATATGTCCTCGACACGATGGGTGCTCTTCCGGGCTTGAGTGGATTGTTCGTAGCTGGTATTTTTAGTGGTTCTTTAAGTACCGTTTCCAGCGCATTGAATTCTCTATCGGCGGTTACAATGGAGGATTACATTAAGGTAACAAGTCAAAGAGTTTTAATTTTGCCAAACAACCTCGACCCCCATATGTTAAGACTTGTGAGTTTGTTTTCGAATTATTTCATATTGTTTTTCGTCGCAAAAATCATGTCATGTAAATAAGGTTATAAATCTAGCGTGAACTTTGCAATGGTTTATTTTTTTACAAATTAAAACATAATTAATTAGAAGACTTATAAAATTTTTTTACGATTATATTGTAAATAAAAATAAATTATTCCCGAGCGGTGGCCGGTGTGTCGAGGCTGGATAGGTGTCGTAACACAGCCATTCGCGAGGGGCGTCAGGTCGAGCCGCCTCTTCTCCGGATCGAGAGATCCATCCTCCGATGGTTTGGGCACGTTTCTGTCCGAGTGTCCGGGAGGAAAGCGGCCCCGTGGCCGTCCGCGGCAGGGGTAGCTCAGGGGGTGAAGGCCTTGGCCGAATCCCGTCTGATAACCCCGGGTTCTCTGACCTCAATAGCGGAGGATCGTGCCAGTTGGAAGACCTTGGTTGCTTTCTTCACCCCACGACCCTAACGGATGAGCGGGTCTATGAAAAGAGAGAAAGAAAAATAAGCTATAAACGGAAACTTATGAATAGAAATAATAGCTTGAATTTGTTTTTTATTTGTCAGTTTTTGGTCACTGATGTAGATGAGTGTACGGTTTTAACCATTTTGAAATTTTTTTTCAGCCTGCTGTTAAACGCCTTAAAGGTCACAGTTTAAATGAGTCCACGGCTGCTATTTGCACTAAAATTATGGTTTTAATTTATGGTTTTGCTTGTTTGGCTGTTGCTTTTATCGCAAAGTATTTAGGAGCAGTTCTTCAAGCAGCTCTCACTATATTTGGAGTTGTTGGTGGTCCTATTTTGGGAGCATTTACTTTAGGCATGTTCATTCCAATGGCAAATGAGCCGGTGAGTACTCTCTTCCCCTGGCTTTTTAATCGGTTTTAAATCTTTACATTCGTGTAATCCTGTCCGAAAGAAAAGGGAGGTTCAAAACGAATATTAAAAATTTTTTGGTAGCTCTTATGAACCAGAATGAAAAAGGAGTTAACGTGAAATTTTCCAGGGTGCCTTGGCTGGTTTAATAATAAGTTTATGCTTTGGATTTTGGTTCGGATTTGGGGGGCCTAAGCCGGCTTTGCCGGTCTTACCGAGATGGGCTTCTGAAGATGGATGCAAGGAACATGGCATTAATGACGTTAATTTTCCAAGTGATTTTAAGAACAGTACTACACCACCACCGCCTTCTTCAGGTAATACAAAGTTCTCTCCGTTAACACGTTGACGACCACACCGAAAATGGTGTCTTACTAGTGGGGATCGGTAGTTTTTTCGTTATAAATCACCTAAATTTTTATTTATTTACTTTTTTTTGTAGTTATTATAGTTAGACATTACTTAACCCATATACAAATTTTTTGAAACTCGACCACCGGTCCTAGGATGTAAATTTATCCTCGTGGTCATTTGTGACTCAATGCTTCCTTTGCAACTTCACAACTTTTTATGGCTATGATGACTCTTAGCATAATAATAAACCAAATTGTTCATATGAGGTGTCGCCTGAGCTGTTGGGCGGGGAACCCCTCCCCTTTTGCCCGCAGGAGGGGGAAATGCTTTATGCATACCTGATGACTTTCGTACATCTGGGTAGTGTCGGACTCCCCTTCTTGAGGGTTTACCGACTAAACCCCCGACCGCTGCATCTTTAGGGCATTGAGGAAGTCCAGAGACCCGCTGTGAGGCATTACTGTCCGGGCTCCTTCTGCCTCAGTTGAAGTATCCTCCGCTGTTTTACTGTCGGCCGGGTTTCTGGCGAGGATGGCCTTGGCGCTCTCGCTCGACGTATTCTTTTCTCTTCATGACTTCCTTGTAGAAATCAGAGAACGCTGTCCAGCTGTCGGGATCTTCTATTATCCTTGCCACTATATTCGGGAGATCTAGTTGTTTTATTTCGGCCTTGAGTGTGCTCCTTTGTTGGCTTTATTTGTCGCAGGGATTCAGCGTGTGTTCCCATGTGTCTTCGTTGCCGCTGCTGCAGTGGTCGCACTCGCTGGTGTCCCATTTTTTGATCCTGTGGAGGAAGGAATTAAAACATCCATGTCCTGTTAGAATTTGGGTCATGTGGTAATTCACTTCCCCGTGTTTCCTACTTAGCCATCCTTCGAGGTGTGGTAGGATGGCAGCGACGGTTGGTTTTGGATCGGGATCGGAGTCTTTGGAGTGCTCCAGTTCCTGTCTCCATTTCTCGCAGGTTATTTCCTGCATCTTCTTAGGTGGCCTTTGGAGGTTGCTCTCCGTTGGGCTTCTTCCCGGGCTTGGGCAAGAACTGTAAGAGGAGGTGTCCCCGCCATCAGTAGTGAGGCTGCGGTGGAGACCGTCCTGTATGCCCGGCAGATCCATTGAGCAATGCGCCGCTGCAGATTCCTCAGATCTTTTTGAAGGACTTTGTCGCTTTTGGAGGCGTCGACCCAGATTGTGGAGCCGTAAATCGAGATGCTATTTATGATGTTCGCGAACAGTTTTCTTGCCCTGTTATTTGGCCCGTCGATGTTGGGAAGAAGTTGAAACAGCATTCGCGTCGTTTTCTCTGTCTTCCGTTTGACGTGGACGAAGTGTTCCCGGAACTTGAATTTTTGGTCAATAACGAGCCCTAGGTTTTTGAGCGTTGTTTTGGGCTCGACCTCCTCGTTCCAAAGAAGACTTTTTTTCTAAATGTCCATGGCTGAAGATGGTGATTTCTGTTTTTTGAGTCGCCACTGTAAATCCGAGTTCCTTGATCCTTTTGATCACTAGAGCCGCTGCCATTTGTGCCCGGTGTCTGGCGACTGCGAGGTTATTCCCAGTGGCTATGATTGTGGCATGATTGTGTCATCCGTGTAGCATATAATCGTTGTCCCTGCCGGTGTTTTTGTCTCCAAGACTGTGTCGTATGTTATGTTCCACAGTAGTGGACCGAGGACCGATCCTTGCAGAACGCCACGCGTGACCGACCTCACGTGTTTTCATGCGGCGGTCTGTGAACATTATCTGCCTTTCGTGGAGGTAACTTTCCACGGTTTTCTCCAGATATTCTGGGATCTTCTTAGAGGCCATCGCTTCTCGGGTGTGTCGCCAGGGGATGGAGTTGAAGGCATTACTGATGTCCAGTGCGATCTCGATGGCGGTTCCTCCTCGCTGTGTTGCGTCTTCTATTGTTTCCTTGACTACCTTCATAGCATCAGTTGTGGACAGATCCTTTTTAAATCCAAACTGACGGGGAGATAAGTTGTGAGGCGAGAGGTTCAGGTAGTCGGTTACATGGCGTCTGATGAGTTTTTCGAAGAGCTTGCCATGGTCGTCGAGTAGACAGATCGGACGGTATGATGATGGCTGTTTGTCCGGTTTGCCGGGTTTTTTAGCAGAACCATGGTGGCTACCCTCCAGTTGGTGGGAAACTTTCTTTCGCTCAGACATGCGTTGTACTTGGGCTAAGATTCCAGGAGCTTTCTGTGCCATTGCTGCTGTGATCTTCTTTGGAATGCCAGAGGGGCCTGGGGCTGTGTTGTGAATCATCTTCTTTCCAGCCTCCCGGATTTCCTGTTCGGATAGTGCCCACTGCTCTCCCGAGTAGCCATTAGGAATTGGAGCAGGAAGCTCTTCGTCTTTTGGGATTAAGCCTTCTGTGATGTGGTCCACTTCGTTCGGCGATAGTTGCTCTGTGATGGGGGAGGATGCACGTTTCATTTTTTTCATTACGATTTTGTATGGCCTCCCCCAGCGATCTTTGTTGATGGTGTTGATTTCGGATTTCCACGCCGTGTTTTTGTCTGACTGAATGAGATTATTCAGTGTCCGTTTATCTAGCCGATATTGGTTTTCTGCTTCCGCCACGGTTGGGGAATTCCGTTTCCTTGCTTTTCGCACAGTTCTTCGGCTTCTAATGCATTTCCTCCGTGCTACAGATATGTTGTCATTCCACCAGTACGCTTGTCTTCGGGTAGATGGGGGAATCCCTTCCCGGCGATCCCCCAAAATCACCTTAGGCGATTACGGGGAGCGGTAAAAAGTTGTACCACAGCAACTAAATAAAATATGTCTAAGTTTTAGGTGATTTTCTACTGTAATTTTACCTTAAAATATCAAAAACTTGCCAAAAATTAGAAAAAAAATGTTTTAAAATCTTTAACTCTATCAAACTAACTGATTCTGCTATATACAACATGTCCTCGAGAGACATGAACACAATACTGCACCGAGATTGGTTTAAAATTATGTCCAAAGGTGCCAGAATGGCCCCAAACAAAAAATGTCACTCGACTCACTGGTGAGTCGAGCGGTCGTCAGTGTGTTAATATTAATAATAAAGTAAAAAATATTTAATTTAACGTGGCTAACCTATGGATTTCTAATATGCAGGTAATTGGAGAAACGTTTCTCAATTCAAAGGTGATAAAAACTGATGCTTGCTTTTTTTATTTTTAAGTGCGAGCCAGTAGGTCTAGCGCGAGGAGTTATATTGAAGAAATAGATCAGGGAAGGGAGCTCCAGAATTAAAGAAGAAGAGTAGGGTGAATTGATTGGGATATAAGAATGAGATAAAAGAGGAAGGAGGAATATATCTGTATTCCTTGATTATGAATTTTGTCAAGAAGAAAATGAGAAGTTTGGAAGAGTATTTTAGAGAAAAAGTGTTTACCCCTTTAGCAGGAACCGCTTGATCCTGTCGGATGTTTTAATCTGTGATAAATCAGGGGCACTGACGAGGGTACGAAGGGTTTTGGATTGAAATCGTTTTAGTAGAAAATAAGAAAAAAATGCTGATTTGGTCCTTTCTGAAAGTTGTTTACAGCTTGAAATTTGGCTTTTGCCCCTAAAGTCTAAATTAAGAAGCTATACAAATAATAGTACACCCATACCCCGCTTTACGGCCTAGATACGTTCCACGAAACTTGGCCGTAAAGCGAAATGCCCTATAACGAATCAATTTCGTATAAGGAAAAAGCTTTCGACAACAGGCTCCGTCTCTTCATTGAATGCCATTTCGGCTTGCAAATGAATGAGTCCCTCATATGAAAGAGGTTCCCTATCACCTTTAGGGAGATCAAGCACAAGAACATGACGTTCGTTCAAACCTTCAAAGCCGAGATCATGTTCTAGATCCAAAATTTTTTTGGCCAACTTCAGGAAGAAAATTAACTTCTGTACCAAAACTTTTGGCCCATTCTGGCCGTTATACGGTAAACATTTTAGGCCGTAAATCGAAAACGTGCCATAATTGAAGAAGGCCATTGTAGCGAAATGCCGTATGAAGAGCGGCTGTATAGCGAGGTATGAGTGTAATAATAAATAGGGAGAAAGTAGGGTTAAAACAGAAGAAAATCATATTAGAAAGGATGTTGAAGAAGTTAATGATATCAATAAGAGTATGAATGAAAATGAATGACCTCAAATTTTACACCTTTACAATGCAAGTGTCATTAATCCCCTTCTTAACTCCATTTTAATTTCTAACATAATTATAGCAGTATTAGGTTTATAGCTCTGTAACTTATACTTTATTATTTCAGAATATCTTTACATATTCAGAATGTCTTATCAGTGGTACATCGTGATGTTGTTCCTGATGACAATGTTCATTGGTGTTATAGTCAGTTGGACTGCATCAAAAATGGGTCACGTTAAAGGCTCTTATCATGCTGATTTGTTTATTCCCCCAGTAGCCAAATATTTAGAGAAAAAGAAACAGAAAAATGAAGTAAATATTATTCACATTTATATCTAATTCTGACGAATTTCAAATCACATGTAATTTAGATTTCTTTTTAAATTTTTTTTTACAGAATGTTTCTCATTTTTTAAATTTAAGTGTTAAATAACGAGTACTTTAGCTGTTAATTGCCTAGTACAGAGGTGCGCAAACTAGGGGTCGCCAAATTTTTGTAAATGTCGAATTTATCGCCAAACGTGGATGAAATAAGTAGAAACTTGCAACCTCTTTCATCTCATTAAAGGGCAATTCTACTGAGTTTTATGTTGTATAAAAAGTATTTTCTTAAAATTACATATAAAATATGTGTCATATTTGATGGTATTTTTATTCGATGAAATGAAAGAAATGAGTGAAGTATACATCGCATTTGGGAATATCTACCTCAAGAGGTTGCCAAACTCTTTCTCTCTACTGAAGGGGTCATGGTCGGAAAAAGTTTGCGCACCGCTGGTCTAGCACAGTCAAAATCTTATTTAAATTAAATAAAACCTAACAAAATCTATTTTATTTCTTTAAAATGTACCGTCATAAAATTTTGCTAAGCGTGAGGGAATGAATTCGACTGCCGATGCATTTTCTTTTGGGTTTCAGTTTCGTGTGCTCAATTCATACAATTTGTTTGCAGGTGAACGAAACAACGAATCAGAGTTCTAGTATCACATTAAAGGGAGTTGGATCAATAAAAAGCGAGGCCAAAGTTGAAGCCGTTTTAAATTCTTCTCAGCAGAATTGAAAGGAATTTAATCCCAAGCAAATTTAGAGGAATTTAATAAAGCGAAATCCGTGGACAGACTTACCAAGTCTCAAGGGTATATAGGCGCAAAAATGCGGATGTTGCTAACCCTGCGTCTAACCTCCGCTTAAATGTGTCACCTTTCTTTTTTGAATTTGTAATGACTGCGGGCACATTCGCTTTGACTATTTGTTGCCATTTTCTGTTATCACCTGTTATTTTCTCAATGTTTGAAGTAAAAAGATAATACTAAATATTAATAATTATGAAAATCAAAAGTACATTTATAACATCTCATAGCAAATTTCTAGAAATAACGACCCCCTTTCGATGGGGGGTTTTTAAAAACCTAAACCTTGCAGTTTAAGGTAAATAGTGATTTAAAGGCGGGTTTTTTATATAACTATCCAGAAAAAAATGATTGCTAAAACCACAACACTTATAATTTAAAATGCATTTTTTTTACCTTTAGTTTGTAAATTCGGCAAAAAGTTTGTCAAAAGTATGGGTGAGCATGTGCTTCGCTGCTAATTTGTGACGGGCCAGATCATTAAAGTTAAAACTACGGGTATTTAGCACCTAAAAGAACCTATGGTTCGTTTGGATACATTGGTTTTGGACAAGTTGGATACTGGGTAGTTTTGAGTTGAATTTTAATTCCTTAACTATAACAGGATATGGGGGAGGATCAGCCATAATATCGCTTGTTAGCTCCGCTTACAGGTATCGAAGCTCACTGGCCGCCCGGCTCGAAATGTTCGGAACATGAAAACAAAATCAACCGTGTTGACAAATTTGTGTATTGTTTTTTCCTTTGTTCTTTTCCGTGTAAACAAACCAGTCGCTGTAAAAATTTAATAGAATAAATAACCTTTTTGCAAAATTCGGAGAGGCCGATTTATTCTTGATTTGGAACCGGCCGCTCTGGAAACTTGGCGGTTTTTGCAACCACGTCGACCAGTTCGAGTGGGTAACATCGCTCATCAGGCGCTTTAACCATTTAGTCACAGGCCCCTTCCAGTATTTAATACAATCAAGGTGCTATACTTTTGATGTGGTTGGTTGGTGATGGTGTCAGTTTTAATTTTTGATCATTCAAATAGTATAACATTGAACTGCTGCTACCACGAGTTCGTAAGGTAGTATAGCCTTGATACACCACGTATTCTAAGACAGGCCATCAAGCTATATTTTGTTAGGGAAAGTCACATGTAAATAGATTATCAAATTTTCTTGTACTTAAGTTCAGGATACAACCAATGCGTTGGAAATTTTAAACTTCTGGACCCCCCTCCTCCCCCAAGACGCGTGATGAAGATATAAGTCAATTTAAGGATTGCCCGCTATAAAAAACGGATACCTTGGGTTCAACCAACCTAGAAGCACTTCTGTCGGAGGTAAACAGCAGTCTCTTACTTCTCAGTCGAGTTACAATAGTGGAATAAGGGTCTAGAACGTTCGAAATATACATACAGTGCTGGTCACGAAATTAGGACACCTAAAAATTTTTGATTATCTACATACTGAAGTAAGAGAAATCCTTCAAATTTTTACTGTGGGTGTAGTTGTCCAAGACCTTCGTTTTAAGATACTTTCCCGCCATTTTGCATTTAAAAATTGTTTAATTTACAGCAAATTGGTTTTGGCATTGGACACGAAATTAGGACACTTTAAAAAATTCTATTTTAATTTTAAATACAATTCAAACAAACTTTAATACTTTGTCTGCCCCCGGCTTCCAATAACGTTAAAATTTTGTGTTTGCATACTTTCAATCAATTTTTTTACTTCTGGTACGGTTATCTTATCCCACTCCTGCTGTATAACCATTTGAGCTCCTCTTTGGCTTAAAACTGACGGCATTAAGCGTACAACCGGTCCCAACCAAGTGCTTCTGAAGGATCTCTATATAGTCCTCAGACTTTATTTTATCCTCAGCAGCAAAAGCCAGTGTGCTTTTTATATCATTACTGAGCCACCCCCAACACTGATGTTTGGAGAAAAATTTCGGCTGCGTTCTCAAATCATGCCAGTAGTGACGAAAACCGTCTGGGACGTCTAAATTCTATTTCTTCTCGTCACTAAAGACAATTTTCGTCCAATTGTCTGTCCAAGACATCCTTTCGCTGGCCCATGTCAGCCCTGCCAGTTTATGTTTTGTAGTCAGGGAGGGTTTACGCGGCATTTTTTGATAGTTTATCGTTTTTGGCGATGTTCGAACTCTTGAAATGATTCTCTTGGACACCTCTAAACCAAACTTAGCTTTAATTTTAGCAGCGGAAGTGCTGAGTTTGCGGACAGTCAACCTTTTTCTCTCTCAGTTAAGGAATCTTTCCAGTTTTTATAGGTTCTCAAGCTATAATTCTCACCGATATAATATAACAACATACTGAGATCTTCCTAGAACTCGAAATCCGAGTTAAAATTTGGCCGTGAGTTCTAAGAATATCAATTTTTGTTTTTCGACAGCCGTTAGTCCTGATTTCCTCCCCATTCCGTCCAGTCGACAAATATAAACTTACAACTAATTTTTTAAAATCAATAAGTACATAAGGCTTTAATTTACACCGATTGTTCCAGCAGACAACAGTAAAATGATCATTTAATTGCAGAAAACTGTACGTGTCGTAATTTCCTGACCAAGTGAAAATCTGCATTATTTGACTATTTTCCGCTTCTCCGATAACTGTGTATAATTATTTTTAACTTTTCCATGGCAAAATTTGCCTTTGGTCCACAGGCAAAGACAGTAAAAATTTTGGGTCGATTCATTGCAAAACTGAGGTGTCCTAATTTCAGGCCAGCACTGTATTTAGCAACTGGCGCAATAGTTGTGACCATCTTTTAGGCATGTGTCATAGAACCAAAGATGATAACACAATTCACACATTCATTTATTGTACAAAGGGTACAGTTTATCACAGCAAATAATAAAAGAAGCAACTCTTATTTCTCACCAATATTGTTATATCATTTTAAGAGTGAGAAATAGAACCAAATAAAAAGCAAGTGTTTCCCATAAATACACTCCATTTAGGATTATAGAGGTCAGGTTAAAAGATACTATTATTAAGTCTAGTCATATAATTGAGGCAGTGAGTGAACAGGTTCAGGGTGAGTTCTTTAGATTTGGTGAATTTTAGTACTAATTTATAACACGATTTTAGAACTGGGTTAAGCCTTTACTCGTATTTGATGTATTTATTCCCTCGTTTTCCCTGTTTGGTATGTTTTACATGTACAGTGAATGTAAAGGACAGTATAGTTTCTTAAACACCAAATAATTAATATGTATAATGTGGGATGATGTTGATTAAGAACTCTATCTTCACTTAAAAATACATTTATTGATAAAACTGATCGTGTTTAGCGTGTTATAAAAGCGTTTAACTGAAACTGTACACAGTGCTCATCCTGTAATTGAATACGTGTCCTTAATTTGCAAAAAATCTTTTCAGGGGTTGTTCGAAATAGAATCCTGAAATTGGGACTGTCAGTTCTGTCGATGGAGTGACGAGGAGTCAAATCGCACAGCCCGAGCCATCTAGCATTCCATTCGCTTTTGAGAGTTAGCCGAATCCACAAGTGCCCGTTTGTGTACCCAATTTGTTAAATTGTGCTATTTTTGGTTAAATACTGCATTTAAATATTGTGTTGTGATCAGTAGTTCATTTTTGCAAATTTGTTATCCCGCGATGGTATTTTTCTTTAGCATTAAAACGCAATATTTTACATGGACTTTTTCTGACACATACACGCATACAAATAAAAAACAAATACATAAACATACCCACTTTCACACATTTAATAAATTAATTCAGTTTTACAACTAAAAATTCAATAAATTAATTTCCAAACCGTCATGAATAATTCCTTAAAATGATTATTTAGAGTCGGAATGATTAAGAACCAATGCTCCAACAAGAGCAATCAAAGCTCTGTCTAACCATGAAACTGGATTCGTTGACACTAATCCACCTTCATGAAATCCAAGATGCCCGCCGTGCGACAATAATATAAAGGCACATTTTTCTCTCGAACCTAGAGAAAGAACTTTTATTAATATCAGACACTGTTATAGAACTTCATAAAACTATATTTGATGTATTCGCAATTGACAATCGAAATAAAAACAACAGAGTCAAGGGTCACATTCAAGATATTTTTACCCGTTAAAGACTTATTCATTTATTTAATGAATGAATAATAGCTAATAGTTCAATTTCTATAAGTTAAACCTTAAAACTGATAAGTTTTAAGATTTTAGCTGCTGTTATTATTAATGTTAGTATATAACTTTTGGCTACTATGCCAAGTCGAAACGTCTGTGAAAGGTAAGAGAAAATTCTCCTGCCTTAAAAAACTTACCACAAAACTTTTGTACGGGATCTAACAATTGTTCTGGAACAAGGGGATCGTCTTTTGAGTTAATGAATACAATAGGCAGTTTGATATTTCGAAGATAGTGAATACTGCTGCTCCAAAAGTACATTTCTTGTACGCTATTAAACTTATAAATTTTTCTAAAAAAGCAAGGAAAGAAAATTCAACTTCAGAATATTTAAAAATTGTGTAGAGTTTACACAGGCAAAAAGTAGATTTTCTGGCTAAAAATCCACTTCACTTTTTTTTTTACCTGGTAAAGACATCGTCTAGCTCTGGAAGTGTAGCTGCACAGCTAATTTCTCTTTCATTAAGCCCAAACTTTTTACGACTCTCTTCGTTTAATAAAATATACCTGTGTTTTAATATAATGGTTTTCATCGCTTCTGTCAGTACAAAAAAATACAGTCTTCGAAAGTTATTCCACGTAAGGAGCCATTTAGTTGCTCTGAAAAATCAAATAAAATGAATAGCACCTTGAAGTTTTTAAAAATATCTTTTAAGCCTACAGTTATCTGTCACCTGCATTCAAATAGGAAACAATTAGTGTTAATAGTTATTAGGTTTATAATGAAGGGCTTATAATTAGGAAATAGACCAGTGTCTTAGTCTCAGCAGCGAATAAAAAGCTTTAAATGTTTTTATAGACCTTCAAAAGGCATCTGGGAAGCTGGCCCAGATAGTGTATAATTTTTACCCACTAAACCCACACTCCCCTTGACACATAGGGGACAGACAGAAGCCCGGCCTATCCTGGCCAGGCAGACGGACGGAGGACAGACAAGAAAAGACAGAAAAAGAGAGAAGTGAAGAGAAAAATTTTTGAGGCTGAAGAAGGGAGGAAAGAATAGCTATAAGGTGAGACGGACATTTATAACGGGCAGGTGGGTGATGATGGTCTGAGACACGGAGTTGAAACGGGAAGCAAAGGCGGGATCGTAAAAGGGGAGAGGGGGAGGAAGTCGGAGATCCTGGGAAATGGGGACAGTGTAGCGTAGGAAGAGAGGACAGGCCATCAGGACGTGGATGGAGGTTTGAAGAGAGGAGTTTTCACAAGGACAGTTTGGAGTCAGGGATCGGTGGAAACGGCGGAGGAGACAGAATGGGCCGTAATCAGAAATTAAAATGGAGGCGCTGATTAGACCATTGAAATGGAAGAAGAGGACAGGATCAGGGGTTAGAAAAAGCGGAAGGTTAGGATTACAGGAATTGGAGAGCGGAGGTGGCGACACAATGCCCGGCTAGCGAAACGAATGTCGAACTCGTCAAAAGCAAAGGCAACGGGACTGGTGGTGGCGATGCGGGCAAGTTCCTTGGCAGTTCGGGAGTGGAGGGAGTCGTTAGGGGATCAGGGGTTAGGAGAGTGAGGCGATACCCGGAGGAAACCAGAGAGCGCATCAAAGTTTGACTTTAGCGAGCCATGGGGAGATTGGTGAAGGGGTTATTTAAGACAGGGAGAACGGATGGACAGTTGCAGTGGAAGACAAGGGATTAAAAGTTGTTTACGTCAGGAGTTGGCAACTTTTTTTGGACGGCGGGCCATTTTCAATATAAAATTTTTCATGCGGGCCGCACATTCAATCGTAACTTAAATAGTGCTTTTATATCACATACGAGTATAAATATCATTAAAAATAAATATAGAAAAATTTATTTTTTTATAAGCAGGCTATAATAATAACAATAATTTCAGGAAACATAAATTTTCAAGATCAGATGGATAGATTCGTTTCTAAAGAAAAAGGAAACTCAAAACCAAGGGCGAACAGTTTCAGCAGCGCAGAAGATATATACAAAGCAGTGTGCGAGGAGAAAAGAAAGAAAAAGCAACAAGAGATACTAGACAAAGCAAGAAGGATAAAAAACAACCAAGAAGCGTGGGGAGTTCACAGGCGAGAGATGCAGGAAAGGAAGAACCCCACCACCGGAGAACACCCAACTACCACGGTGGAGAGATCACTTCCTGGAGCTGCTAGAGGGAAAGGAACCACAAAATAGAAATCCAAAGCACGAAGATTAAAGGTATGGAGTTTAGCATATGCAGATGACCTCGTACTCCTGGCAAGAAGTGCAGAAGAGATGAAAGGTATGATAAGGGCACTGGAAAAATATACTGCCAGAAAGAAATTAATAGTGAACACAGAAAAGTCGAAGATGATGGTTTTCAAAAAAGGTAGAAGCAAAAAGCAAAAAGAAACGTGGAAGTGGAGGGGAACGGAACTGGAACAGGTTGAGAAGTTCAAATACCTGGGTTTCCTCTTCCAGCGAAACAACCAAAAGACGGAACACATAAGGGAGACGAGGAAGAGGGCATCAGCAATAATAAAAACAGTCTGGGGGTTTGGGGAAAGACTGTTCAGGGACAATTTCAGGGTAAGAAAAATGCAGTGGGACTCTCTTGTTAAAAGCATATTGCTTTACGGGGCAGAAATATGGGGCTGGTCGGCATACAGAGGACTGGAAGCAGTCCAGACCAGATACCTACGGTGGACTCTAGGGTTAGAGTGCTATGTGCCGGACTATATTGTACTGGAGAAGACCAAGATGAGGAAGTAGCGATAGACGCAGGAAGCAGAGCCATCAAATTTGAAATGAAAATCAGGACGGGCTCAAAGAACAGAATTCTGGAGGAAGTGGCGAAGGATATGGACAAAAACGGAGGAAGAAGGGCGAGCTGGACAACGGAAAGGCGGAAATATCTAGAGAGGAACGGCATGGGGGAAGAGGAGTTCCTCCGGAGAATCGGAAGAGGGGAGGAGGTAGTGGAAATTCTTGCAAGCAGGGATGAGGAGATCCAACTGCAGAACCAACTCAACCGAATCCTCAACTCCTCCTACAACCCCAGATACAAGGAGAGGATGCTCCCGGGCATACCACTCTACTTGTGCAAGCCAGGGCACAACTTCAGAAGGATGAAGGAAGTGGCAAGACGAAGGTGTCAGAGACTGGTATAACAAGATCGCGATTCTTTGTAAATTGATTGTATACTCTTTTTCAAGCCGGAAGGCGAAAAATATATTAAATATTATTATTATTATCACATACGAGTATAAATATCATTAAAAATAAATATAGAAAAATTTATTTTTTTATAAGCAGGCTATAATAATAACAATAATTTCAGGAAACATAAATTTTACAATTCTTAAAAGGGGGAAAAAAGAAAATACAACTGCAATGCCTGCTCTGACCCGCTTTGGCAGGCTGCGCAAAAAGTTGCAAAGAGCCTCAGGCTACCCGTGGACCGTAGGTTGTCAGCCCCTGGTGTACGTACTAAACTCTTTTGAAATGTTTATAAAACTTTTCCCCCTTTTCCTCGGGCCAAGTATGAAGCACTTCAGATTTTGAACGTCTATTTCTCTCCCTATTTCCCCCTTTTAATACTGTTTCAACCTGTCACTCTGTTTAATGCACTTTCTCGGTGTGATTTCTTTCGTAAAATTAACCCATATAAAAATCATTTACGTATAGTGACAAGACTAGAGCTTTTTCACTTATGTGAATCACACTTCTTATATGAGCGTCATAGTGTTACTTTAATTTACTATTTAACTCGTGTTTCAAACCCCAGCCACCATGTACAGCCCATTACATTTAATAGCAGGGAAATACTCGCATTTTTTACACAAAGTGTATCGTTATTTCTCCTGGTTTACAGTGATTTGTAATATTCTGCCTTTAATTTGTCTACATACTGTACTTTGCTTTTGTCCCACATATGTAAGAAAACTCTTATGCTTCACTGATCTAGCAGATGGGACCTTTTAAATCCGAAAAACTTTAGAAAATTTTCCGCTTATTATAAGGCTTATGGCCCATAGATTGATGTCGATGATAATATTTTGGCATGAAAACCCTTAGACCAGCCTTATTTAATATCCATTTCAGTAATGTCATTTTTGTAAAAGGAACAAAAATAAAACACTAGAGTAGATAAGATAGATTTACAGATAAAAGTGTACTTCATATCAATAGCAATTGAAATTACGTTTAATTATCATTTCAGTTTTTATGTGGGTCATTCCACGTCAAACGGACCAGATTTAGAAATAGTTCCAGGTCGACCGTCTCCGATTTTGTTTCAATTTTTCAGTAACGTTCCCTTGGGTCTTGGATGAAAATCCCCAAAATTTCAATTCGAAATCTCTTCGGGTTCGTCTTCTATTAGCCTCTAAAGAGAATTGGGCAGCTCCGAGTTCGGGCGGAGCTGCCAAAAATAGCCAACTTTAATCGCTTGCTGTAGACTATCTCTACAGCTTTTTCATGTTTATATTGCTTAATATGCCCTTTCAAATGTTACAACCTCCAGTCGTCTACCTCGTTCGAGTGCTGAGCTATGGACGCTAAAATAGTGACTAAAAATTTGACGCGCTCAACAAAAATCGTATTTTTGCGCCGCCATAACTTTTTTCTGGGACTACGGATATTTTCGAGATTATGTATGCCGATAGTATGTTATTAGTAACAGGAAATCTCCGTATGATGGCTTAGGGACAATGATGAAAAGACTAGCGATTCGTTTACAAAGGAACCTCGAAAATCAAGTAACAACACCCCAATCGAAAACGAAAGAAATGCTTCAGCTGCGTACAGAAAAAATTGAGAATGGAACAGATAATATATATTCAGTATGTCAAATACATTTGTGTATCGAATTAGCAAGAAACTGCTTTGTAAAATTCAATAAATAACAATAAATGAAATTCGGTGTAAATTTTTCCAAGTGTACATAGGGGGCATATATGCCCCATAGTATATTTTGAGTATAGAAATCATAGACGGGGTTTTCTTTGCAGCCTTAAAATATGCGATTGTGTTAATCATCAACTCTAATATACCGGACTTTCCTATATTTTGAGTATTTTAATACTCTTTAGAGGCTAATAGAAGACGTACTCGAAGAGATTTCGAATTGAAATTTTGGGGATTTTCATCCAAGACCTGAGGGAACATTCCTGTGAAATTTGAACAGGATGGGAGATGATCGACCTGGAACTTTTACTAAATCTGATCCGTTTGACATGGAATGGCTCTAAAGAGATATAAAAATTAAATTCAATTCTTTAATTACATGTTTTAATTTTTTTACACACAAGTGTTTGTGGCTTGTAAAATTAGGAATGTTTACTTACTCAACAGCATTGTAACCTTGACATATGGAAACGCCAGAAATCAAATTTTTTGGATGTTCTCTGCCTTCTCCAAGGTACTTAGTAACAATATTACCGCCAAGACTAAAACCAATGGCAACAATTTTTGTAAGAGGATATTTTTTCGTTATGTCCAATAACATAATGTGAAAGTCGTTTGTGTTACCTATAACAGAATCGCAAATTGATATATAATATAATATAATAATATAATAATATACCTCTACCTCACCCGAAGGGCATTAGAGGTGTTTTTACAAAATTTACATGTAACGGTATTACAAAAAATAATAAATAAGAACATTTAAACTTCACATTAAAATTGCACAATAATTAGTCATAAGTCCAGTACAAACGATCTTATTTTTAAAGCCTGGCACATGTAGAAGTATACTTTTTGGATTTCACTTTTTGAAACTGACCTTAAAAGTGTAATTAAATTCTCTTTGGGTGTTTTTTGATTTTCCCCCGGCAGGTTTTGTGGGATGAATTCCTTGAGGAAGGCTTGTCTGATGGGGGCATACGCAGGACACTCGAAAATGAAGTGCTCCAAGCTTTCTAGGGCCTGGAGGTTACATACCTCGCAGAGTTTGGATTTATCCCATCTGTATAAGCATCTGTTTACTGTGAATTTGGCCCACGTCTCACCACCAACTCGCATTTGGCTGAATAACCTAGTCGCTGGAGCGCTTATTATCTCAAAGAGATAGTTTGATGAGTTAATTGATTTATACAGAGGATGGTACTTAGAGTTTTCAATTTTCTCTCTGTCTCTCTGTCTTACTATTTCTGCATATTTGTCTGTAATTAATTGGATGGTTTTGGCGTGGAGTGCCTGACTGTCTAGGTGGCGCTGGTCCGTAACTAAGGGTTCTAAAAGGTGTCTGAGCTGGGTGTACCAGTTAAATTTCCCAATTCCCTTTCCGTGCGTTTCCTTTAGACGACTGCAACAGATGCGTACGAGGTCAGTCTCACTTTTCTCGATGATTACCTTCCACCATTTCAAAATCCTACTTAGTGCAGTGCATCCTATGAGTCTGCATTGCATTTCTCCTCTTATTATATAAGCTGGAGTTGTCAGTGGCCAATTAAATATTGTCTTGTAATATAAGTTCTTAACTTTCTCCAGTTTTTCCAGCTGTTTGAGGGACCATATTTCCGACCCGTATAGGAGGGTTGAAGATACCGTAGCACTGAATAGATGTTCACAGCTCTGCCAGGATTGCATCTTTGAATTTGCTAAGATTTCTCTTACTTTATGTAGGGCTAGGGTGGCTTTCGCAGTTGCATTTTCGTAAGCTTTACGGAATGAGCAACCCGATGAAAAAACCACGCCTAGATAGCAATATTCTTGGGCAATGAAAATTGGTTCATTGTCGAAGGAAAATTTAGTGTTGCTTTTAAGTTTGCCCCCTGCTCTGAAAATAACAATTTTGGTTTTCTCTTTGTTCACCTTCATGTCGTTCTGATGTCGTTCTGCAGTATTGATTTAGTACGTTTAGGGCTTTCTGTGCCATTACCGCCGTTGTGGTGAGAATTACCAAATCATCTGCATACAAGATGGTCAGTATGTTAGTGTTTTTGTCCACGTCGACTCCCGAGACTCCATAAGATCTTAGATATTCCGTTATGTCGTTAATGTATAGATTGAAAAGCGTGGGAGACGACGATTCTCCCTGCAGGACTCCCTTGCTAGATTTGAATTTTTGGGACTCGGTTCCATTTATGCAGATTGAAAAGGAGGCTTGATCATAGAGTGATTTAAAGATTTTTGTAACTTTAGTGCTGACACCAATATTTGAGAGCTTCGCAAATTGATATAAGAAAGTTGCAAAGCCCTAAAAATCATAATTTTTAACAATCAAGACAATAAAAGAATAAATTGCTCTAACTGTCCCTTACTGTACCCTATGTATTCACAGGATACAATAATTAAAGATTACAAGACATTACTGCTCTTTGTTTAACTTTAAATACTTCCAAAATCCAGAGGAATGATATGACGCAAAATGAAAGATAACTGGAAATTTAATAAATATACGTAAATTATTTCGGAAGTAGTGCAAAACCCATTAAAAAGACTACTTTTGTTTGACGTAATGTCAGCATTTAATTTATACTTTACTTTTCATGGACCCGCTTATCTGTTAGGGTCGCGGGGTGAGGGAAGCAATCAAAGACTTCCAGCTGGCACGATCTTCCGCTATTGAAGTCAGAGAACCCGGGGTTATCAGGCGGGATTCGGCCAAGGCCTTCACCCCCCTGAGCTACCCCTGCCGCGGACGGCCACGGGGCCGCTTTCCTCCCGGGCACTCCGACAGGACCCGACGAACCAGACGTTATGGGGGGGAGCCTCTGAACGTGCCCAAACCATTGGAGTATGGATCTCTCGATCCGGACAAGAAGCGGCTCGACCTGAAGCCCCTCGCGAATGGCTGTGTTACAACATCTATCCAGCCTCGATACTCCGACCACCGCTCGGAGATACCTCATTTCGGCCGCTTGTACCCGGGATCTGATCCTTTCGGTCATCACCCACACCTCATGACCATAAGTGAGGACAGGAACATAAACGGACCGGAAGATACTGAGCTTTGCGCATTTAATTTATAATTGATTAAAATAATGTTCTTCAATGATGTAGACACGAACAAAATTTTAAACTAAAGACAATATCAACAAATAAAAATTTAACTGATTAAAAACAGCATACCTTAGGGCGATTGTAACGTAGAGTACTCATATATTTTATTAACAACAAATTTAGGAAGTTCTAAATTGACGCTAGACAGTAGTAATTCAACGTGGGGTCATAACAAATTTAAGAGTGGTAATTCACAAATTGCACTGGTTCAAAATCATTTATAAAGACAATTTGTGCCCTCTGTTGTGTCATTTCCTTTTGGCTGAACAAAGCATAAATAATAATACCATTTAATTCATTGTAATCAAAGATTTTAATTCTATGAACTTTAAACAAGGTTTTGAATTTTTTTTTGAAGAGTCAATACAGCTACAAAAAAACACAGAGGTATGTAGTACTAGCATTTCATTGGATAGCTGTGTAATTGACCTGATACACGAAAAATTTAGGAAAAAAGTAGGTTGAAAAGAGGGCAAAGTCAGGTTGATTCAACTGCTACTGATCCAAAAGTGACTGCCAAAGAAATGTAATTACATATTTAAAAACCCAAACCTTACAGTCAAGTGTCAAAATTAATATTAAATACAGAACCTCTTATAAATCGTATTATATTAATTCTTAAATGCTCAATCAAAGTACTGAAAAAACACTTACCATATGAAAAAATTCTGGGAGAAGTTAATTTAACAGTGGAAAGAGCACCTAAATGATTTAACACAGCACAACGGTATCCATGACACTGAGCATAATGTACAAAAGTTCTTATGTAAACACTTTCAGAAGTATTAGCAATTCCAGGGCAAACAGCTATGGTAACATCATCTAAGAAAAAATATAAATATGAAATATTTCAGTTACTAGTAATAACTTGGGTTTCTAAATTATGGCTTGCTCTTTGCTCTGATTTAAATATTCAAGTGGTAGACAATTTTATCATTATATTTGGAATAAATATTTGGTGACTATTTTACCCATATCACTGATCCTAATTCGTATTCCTCATGTTACTTAGAAATATGAAAAGATTGTACTTAATTTTTAACTTTCAAATTCTTCTTATTAGAATAACAAGAGTTAATACATATTAATAGCAAATTGTAGGACAAGTAGTGTAGTGGTTAAGTTCCTGACTTGCAATGATCATGAGTTTGAATCCTTCTCCCATATCCAGTTATACCCAAAAAATAAGGGTGAAAACAAAATTGAAACCATTAACACACTTAATGACAACAAATTTTAAACAATAAGGAATTACATTGGAATGTTAATTATCTAAAAATGAAATAACACCAACAAATGAAGAATTAATTTAAAAAAGTAAAGTGAGAATGTAAGGCTACATATGATGTAAAACTGAAAAGTATGATTCAAAGAGTATGAGATGGGTAAAGTAACAAGCTGTTATTTTTAATTACAACCAAAAAACTGACAGATTGTTTTCTCCTTCATAGTGTCTATATTAACATTTTAATTTTGTAAGGCTGTGTAAAAATAATATAATTATATTTTGACAACAATGCAAAGGCAAAAGTTACAAAACAAACTAAAAATATAAAAAAAAACCACAAACTTATTTTTTCTTAAACTTGCCTCAGAGAATGCCAGAATTAGTAATAACATTGTTTTTATGAACTTGACAGAGTGAAATGTAATTTGGGAAATCAAACTGACACACCACAGTACAAGTAAAATCCACACAAAACCTTAAATATCACATTCCAAAAATAAAAAATTAAAATACATACTACAAATAAATTATTTATAAAGTAAAAAATTCTATTTATAAACTAACCATCAAAATTAGGTCCCAACGACTGGTAAACATCATATGTTAAAGTAGATCCATCTGGCAAGTAAAGGAAAACCCTTTCTCCTATTGGCCAAGGGCATCTTAACCTTCCTAAAAGACTGTGAAGGATTGTTTGAACATGTCCATTAAAGCCCCAAAGCCTAGGTGGTATATACCTGTAATCATAAATCATGTCTAAGAACTTAAGAGCTTAATGATAAAACTGAAAACAACGAACTTGACCCGAAACTGCATTAAACTTACACAAATATGGACTATTCTCAATGCATTTTTTGACTACCTGTAGTACATTTTGGAAAATCATTATGGAACAAATTTTTTTTAATTTAACAAACAAAAACAAATTTATCTTGAACTAAAATTTTTATATTACATTTTTCTATTAAAAAAATATCTGAGAAACAGGCTTGAAAAAAACCAATCATTATGTGCAAAAAGCTCGATTTCTTAACAATAATACTTACGGTTTTTCGAAAATTGGGGAAATTTTTAAAACTGTATCCAAAAAAGAACTGTCTTTACATACGATGACCGGTTTTTGAGGTTGACTGTTAACGTTTAAAAGCCTGAATAAAATGCATAATATCACAGCTATAAGTGCTAAAACTGCAGTAGACATGATTTTTCTTCGTCATATAACAAATAAACACAATTACTCATTAGGAAGACTTCTTCAGCAAAAACTAAAACTGTTCTAACCACTCCCTACTACAATCCTTGTGAAATGATAACAAATCGGGAATACCAACCTATATGAACTTGCAAGCTTCGAGATATGATGTTAATAGTCTTTAACTTCCGGCGTTTAGAGCTGTTTCCGTCGCAGAAAAAACTCTTACCGCTTGGGTCAGGAATAATTCGATATTGTACTTGTTTTATTTATTATTATTTTTATTTTTATTTACTCCTTCAGACTGGTTACCATCCAAATTCAACGACTGACGTCGATTAAAAACACAGACCTATTGACTCCACAACACGCTTACAATCCTATTGATCATTATATTCTTCTTTGATTGTCTTTTAATCAGCGTTGATTAACAGTTAAGTAATTTTCTCACCACTCATTCCTGTATTCGTTAATTCTTGTCTGTACCAAAAACATTTGATCTCCCACACCACTCTTGATTGATCTCGAGTGACCTTGATTCTATTTCTTAAGAAAATAATATTAATGTAATAAAAATCGATTCTACGACAGCCATACGTTGAGTGTTTTTTGATTCTTTGTTTTAAATTCATTTTATCCCTCTCTATTCTTCTTGCTTTCCTTTCCTTCTTAAAATCCCTACTCTTCATTTGTCCTCACAAAAAACACTCAGTAGTCGGTTACCACTGACAATGATAACAGCCCTAAATGTCTGGCGTTTTTTATAGGTTTTTCTTCACTGTAAATTTCGCTTGTTTTGTGCGTAAATTATTTTGCAGTGGTTCAAATTTATTGAGTGGTTGAAAATATCAAACTACGTGGCTGGTTAAAACAACAAAATTGCAAAAAGTGTAAATAGCTTAACAAAGAGCCGCCACGAAAGTTTACATAATATCAAAACCAAATCATCATCAGTTGTCACTGTAACCAAACAGTAGTAGTAAATGGCCCTGCATTTTTCAGGATTCCTTGTTACTGGTTTCGGCATATTCTGTGTTAAAAGCTGTAATTTTTGTTCTATTTTTCTTCATCATCGTCATGATGTGCCGTCTTCGCGTCGGAGGTTGGCAATCAGCAGGGTTATGGTGACCTTGGATGTTGCCGCTCGGAATAGGGCGGCTGATGTCATATCGAACCATTCCCTTAGGTTCTTTTGCCACGAAGTTTCCGTCTTCCGGGGCGTCGCTTTCCCTCTGTTTCCCCCTCCCTAATGAGCTGGAGCAGTCTGTATTTGTTGTTCCGCAGTACGTGTCTGAAGTATTGTAGTTTCCGGCGCTTGACTTCGTACAGCAACTCCTTCTCTTTGCCCATACGAGTTAGCACTTCCGCGTTAGTCATTCGTCTAGTCCAGGCTATTCTGAGCATGCGGCGGTAAAGCCACATCTCAAAGGCTTCAAATCGTTTCTCCAGGGGTTTCGTTAGTGTCCATCCTCCACAGCCATCCAGAAGAACCGGGAGAACGTAACATCCGAGAATACGCGTTCTCATTTTGATGTAAAGGTCTCGATGGCAGAGTAATCCCTTCACTCTAACGAACGCGCTTCTGACTTGCTCAATTCGGGCTTTGATTTCTTGCCCGACATCCCATCTTTCGTTTAGGCAACTGCCTAAGTACTTTACGTATGAAACCCTGTTCACCCCTCTCCCGTTGATGCGCAGGGTTGCCTGGACCTCACTCTTACTTACTACCATGAATTTTGTTTTCTTCGTATTTATTACTAATCCGTACTTGTTGCTGGCTCTGTTCACCTGATGCAGTAGCTGTTGCAAGTCTTCAGCAGATCCAGCAATTAAGGTCGTATCGTTCGCGTATCGCAGGTTATTGATGATTTCTCCGTTCACCATCAGGCCCTCTGTCCTTTCCTCCAAGGCTTCCCCATGACTGCCCCCGAGTAAAGATTAAACAGCACGCAGCCTTGCCTAACTCCCCGTCGGATCTCCACCTCCTCCGATGTTGCGTCGCTTAGGCGTATTGTTGCCTTTTCATTCCAGTATAAGTTTGCGATGATCCGGACGTATCGACTATCAACGCCCGCTTGTGTAATATATGAATCATTTTGTCATGCTCCACTTTATCGAATGCTTTTTCATAATCGATGAAACAGAGAAACACATCCTTATTCATATCCAGGCACCTTTGTACCAAGACCTGCATCGCGAACCAGGCGTCTCTGGTTCCCAGACCCCCTCAAAACCTAATTGTGTGTCAGTGAATTGCTCCTCAAACTTTCGATATATTCTGCCGTGTATGATGTTCAGAAAAAGTTTTAGGACCTGATTCATTAAGCTGATCATTCGATACTCGTCGCACCTCTTGGCGCTAGGCTTTTTTTGGGATTGGCACAAAGGTTGATTTTAGCCAGTCTTGTGGAGTTACGCCACTGGTGTAAATTTCGTTGAAGAGAGATGTGACGGAGTCCAGTCCAGGTCTCCTTCTTTTAAGGTTTTGAGGATTTCAGCGTGAGCTTTGTCTGGTCCAGGAGCTTTTCTGGATTTCATTGTCCTGATGGCCTTCTTCACTTCTGAACGTAAGATGCTTGGCCCACTGTCTGCCGCCCCTACGCCATGTCATCAAAGAGATTTTTATCATATCGTTCCCGCACTTTCAACTGGTCAGAGATGCTGACAATAGGGTTGTCATTTTCATCCTTTAAGAGTCCTACGTGGCGTGATGTTCTTTTGCCCGTTAATTTAACTATTTTATTGTAAAGTTGGAACGTATTGTGTTTACTCTGAAGGTCTTCTATTTCTTGACATTTTTCGGTCATCAGGTCATCTATTTTTAATTGAATACAAAAACGGCTTAAGGTAATTTTTTTCTTCAGATCTCGAATTTAAGAAAGAAACTTTCTCATTGCAAATAATTTCGACCAAAGGTTTTTTTTTAAATAGACAAAATCGACAAACATTTTCTATGAGAAAAATTTGTATTCTTCCACAAAAAAGTCACTTTTTTCTGTATCTTTTCATTTCTTGTAGCACAAATTCCGTATCTTCTTCTTCCAGTGGATCATCATCATCATCTCTATATGGTAGGTAGTGTAGATAATCGACGGCCTTACTTTTCTTAGTGTTAATTGTGGTCTGCATAAAAAGAATGGGTAATTAAATTCTTTTAAGCCATATCTCGGGTTTAATTCTGCGAATGAAAGAAAACAAATATAAATAACGGTAGGTATAATTAAGATACAGAGAAATAGACTGCTAAAGAAAGGCCAATACAATTACTGAAACAACTTCTAACAAAGTACCGACAAAGAAATAATAGAACTAAAAATGACTTGTACCTTACCAAGTTATAATTAACACAAGAAGACTGGAAGTTCTTTTCAAGAAGAGGGCGCGAACATTTATGATCATCCTCCCCATTGTCATCATGCCTGCAACAGCCGTCGCAATCGGCACAAAATGCTTTACAGCAGGGAAATGATAAAATTAAAAACCACATTCCTCTCAACGGATAAAGAAAAAAAAAAGTGACATTGATGATAAATTCTAGCCATCTGTAAATTACGAAAAAGTTTATTTTTGCGTAAACTTCTAGAAACACAAGGAAAATTTCTTTATTTGAAAATCTATTCTAAGTACTTTTCATGTAAAAATTTTTTTATATCTAAAAAAACTTTTAAAACTTTTTATATAAAAAATTAACTATCACTGAAAGACAATCATTTAAAACAATTGTCATACGGTTTGATTTTGAAATATTGCTCAAATCTTAGGAAGACGGCAAATTTTACTCATTTTACTCCACACCAGACAGTTTGCGGAACTTAATTATGTTAAATAAAAAATAAGGAATACGTCATAAATATAAAACCAAGACTCTTACATTGGAACTATTTGAACGGGTAAACAAGTTGTTGGATGAATGGGAAATCCATATTCATCAAAAAGTACCGAACAGCAGCGCAAGTCGTACTCGTAATATGTGCACAGTTTTCTTGGTCCCACTATTACTCTTGTTCCCGAAATTCCTAAACGTCTAAAAAATATTCCTAAAACTGCTTTCAAAACCCCTGGAAAAAAATAGTGGTCTTCTACACAATAATATTCAAGAGCATTAAACTAAATTTTGCCAAATGAATTACCCATTAACAACAGAAGATAACCCGCAGTGCAAAAAATTATGATAATATTGCTTAAAATGCTTTCAGAAGCAGATGTGGACCCTCCACGAAATGGAAAAGAACCCACATAGCCTGCCCCTCTATATTCTTGTAGACTCAATCTGCGGCAGGTTCGACCTTCCATTAAATTTCCTATGCAACTGCACCTACAGTGAAATGCACATAGACATCGCTCTCCTTTTTTAATCAATATTTTTCTGTAAGCTATCTTTCTATTCAGCTGATTCAAAACTTGAACTGAAACAAAACCGAATATGACAAATACAACAAATAAAAATTAAAATATTGGCCACAATATTTGCTAGGATAAGTATCAATTACGAGGTTTTAACAATACTTTAGTTTATTGATGTCATTGTCAACGATTATAAGAGACTACTTAAAAACTACAAAACTAATATTATGTATGGTAAATGATTTATTACCGGTCACATGTATTTTATATGGTGGTAAAACTCCAGATAAATCCAATTTAAAATCATGTCGCTGCTGCGGAGGTATTATCACCAGTGGTCCCTCTAAAGGACACCAAACCGGATCTAAATCTGGAGGACAGTCTCCTAACCGAGGGCGGAAATATGCCGAAGTCAAACCAATGTTCAGAACTGACAAAATAATTCTTGTTTTTTTTGGATAAGTACTATCTATGTACACGGCGGGTATTTGAGCATTTGATCTATTAATTAAAAATAAAAGAGAATGAATTGTTTTTGCACCCAAACAAGTATTTCAGAAAAATACATTAAGTTAATTGTAATTTATGTTTTTCCTCAAGTTTTGCATTTCATAGGGTGTATTGTTATTTTCAAAGCCTTTTCAAATCATTCTCCAACTAAAATTTGGAAACGCACTCATCTTGAATTTTCACTTTTCACTTGATTTTCTTGACTTTTCAAGACAAACTTTTTGTTTGGAAAGCGTTTTTCCATCTAAAAAAAAAGCAGTTTGCGGTTTGCCCTTAGCTATTTCTTCAAATTGCAACATTTTATAATTTGCCTCTAAAAAGTATCAATTTGAGAAGATTCTCTTATAATCTTATGTTGTTTTATATTTATGTACCTTTATATTTCTCGTTAGGCTTGAAATGTAAACAATATTGTGTATTACTGAAATTCTTCGGTAAATGTCAACACACACCAAACACGTTGGGTGAAACACCGAAAATTGGATTATATTTTTATAAATGAAGATCATTACCGGTGTAAGTGGACAAGCACACTTGTGCTTGTTTGTTTGTAAGCATTGTGCTTATTTGTTAATAGAAGCGACAATTTATCTCTTATTGAATTTTAAAATATAAAAGACCATACATCTCGAAATATTAATCTATCAAAATACGTTTCAATAATAAAGTATGCCTTTAAGAAGTAACAAAAATAAGGATATATATCAAATTTTCGGACGTGCATCAAGCGAACCTGGGGATCTGAAGATTCGCCAATTTCGATATTTCACAGTAATATATACAATGCATATTTAAATCATTCAACCTCGATCAACTATATATTTTTATCAAATGGAGAAATTTTAAGTATTTCACTCTGCTTCGGTAAACGGTAAACGGTAAGGCAAACAGGCACAATACAATTTACAGTACAGTATTTAAAAAAAAGAAAGAAAGAAACTGAATCTACATTTATAAAACTCCAAATGATTTTAGTTATCTTACCCTTTCCTGATTACTGCGTTATAGTCTGCTTTGACTTCAATTTCAATAGTGCTTGTATATTCGCCATAATACTCGAGAGCTAAATACTCCCCAGTGAAATTTGTGAGCGTTTTAACTGGTGAATTCGGAACTGTTCCAAAGTTCTCCACAAAGTACTTCCCTTTTTTCCCTTTGATTCGAGCTTCCTTAAAAATTGAAATGCAAGACCTGCCACCATCATTAGGACATGGAACAAGGCGGTGTCATCACCTTTAGATTAATGTGAATTACAATTTTTATCTATAAGTCCTCACCATGTCTTCTCTCCATAAATCCACTGGCTGACGTTTTAAGCAACTCCCTCTCGGCTGAGCACAACGATCAGGTTGACGAGCAAAAGCTTCAAACGAAGTTCCTATCATATTACAATCTCCACCAGAAGATATGTCCTTTGATTTCACAACCAAATATTCTTCTGGTCCACCATCAACCTAAAAAAAAATATTGTTATTTCATTTTTTTGTATTTAAGCAATTTTTTTCCACCAAAACCTCCACATACCTGCGGATAGAAACTAGCCTTTGAAGGATCAGACAAATGTGAAGGAATTAATAGTAAATAATTATCTGGATTAATCGCACTTTCTACTTTTTTCGATTTTTCTCCCATGAAAGTCATTGAAATTGTCGGTAACTCATCTTCTGCCTTTGGAAGGAAAGTGCCTATTCTGAAATCATAGTACCACCGTTATTTGACAAAAGAGAGGAAGAAGACAAAACTTTGCGGGGAGAAATGAGGAAAAAATGAAAATAGGAGGAGAAAAAATGAGAGGGGAAATTAGTAACATAGGCTAAGCAGAAAAATAACGAGGGAAAAACAATATTGTGAAAAATAAGTAGAGAAAACCCTTGCGACATGGCTACACACAACAATGGACTCGCCATCCGTTTTGGGGATCGCGGGGGTAAGGCGCAATGCCCGAGGGGGGGCAATATGGGACGGACAGCTGGACGACGAATGCGACTTAGGACCGGAAAATGGAATGTTTTCTCGCTGATGGTGGAGAAGCGCCTGGAACTGGTGGAGGAGGCCAAAAGGTATCGTTTGGATATCCTGGGTGTCTCCACCAAGAAGGGCTCCGAGACCGTGGATCTTCCGAAGGATGAAAGCTCTTCTGCTCCGGAGTCGACCCTGCAATGGTGCCACAGGCAGGTGTGGGGATACTCACGAGCCCCCGGCTGTCGGACCGGGTGACTGAATGGACCCCGTTGGGGGGAAGGATGGCGGTACTGACGCTTCAGTTGAAGACGTCAACTCTGGCTGTTCTCCAGGTGTACGCACCTAACGACCAGTCAGAGGATACCGCCTTCCTCTTGGACGTGGAAGCCGCTATGAAAATAGCAGCTAAGGCGGACAATTTTATCCTGATGGGGGACTTCAACGCCCATGTGGGGAACGACTCTGAGACGTGGAGGGGCGTGGTGGAGAGGAACGGCGACCCCGACTGTAACCCGAACGGGAAGAGGTTGTTGGATTTCGGCTGTGCCCATGGCCTGGCGATCATGAACACCTTCTTCCAGCACCGGGACGTCCACAAGTACACTTGGTGCCGTGACACACTTGGGCAAAAGTCTATTATAGACTTCGTCATGGTGTCAAAGCGCGCGGTCGGAGTACCGACTCGTGTGATGTGGGAGAAGCTCCAGAACGAAGAGGTTCGGGAATCTTTTGTGCACCACATAAAGGATAGATTCGAGCAACTTCCACCGCTCTTGGCTGAAGTGGAGGAGGAATGACGTCTGTTTAAAACAGCCGTCACCGAATCCGCGGAGGCAGCTTGTGGGGTGAAGCGGCTTGGCGTGGCGGCCGGTGGCTGCAGGCGGACTCCGTGGTGGGGGAGACCCGGAGGTCCGGCGGGCCATTAAAGAGAAGAAAGAAGCCTTCAAGGTGTGGTTACACCGGAAGGACGAACTCTCTCGAGACCGGTAAGTTGAGGCGCGAAGGACTTCCAAGTTGGCTGTGAAAGGAGCCAAGGAGCGGGCTTGGAGGGAGTTCGTCGAGCAGCTTGAATCCGACTACGGATCTGCTCGGAAAAGGTTTTGGCAGACCATCCGCCGCCTCAGAGGGAGGAATCCGGGTACCGTTAGAGGGGTAAAATCTAAAGACTATAAAAACCAAAGACTCCTCTTCGAGGAGAGGGCCATCCTTGCTCGTTGGAGAGACTACTTCTAGGAGCTGCTCAATCCAACTCAGGGCACCGAGGGTGGCAGAACCGGCGCCACACTTGGAGCGGAGAATAGGGCGATTAAATCGCTCAAGAGCGGCAAAGCTGCTGGTGTGGATGAAATCCGACCCGAGATGTTGAAGGAGCTAGGGGAAGAGGGAGTCCTTTGGCTCACTCGCGTCATTAAGGTGGCCTGGCAGGAAGGAACAGCGCCGGAGGATTGGCAGACCGGGTTGATTGTCCCAATCTTTAAGAAAGGGAGCAGGAGTGATTGTTCCAATTATAGGGGCATCCACCTGGAAAGTCTTTGCGAAGGTGAGGCCAGTTGCAGATCCGTGGTCGAGGACAGGCTGGGGGAAGGTCAGTGTGGATTCCGTCCCGGAAGAAGCACGACCGACCAGCTCCTGATCCTGAAGCTCATCCTCGAGAGGTCTTGGGAGTACGCCCGACCAGTCTTTTTCATCGACTTGGAAAAGGCCTACGACCGGGTCCCTCGCGGGAGACTCTGAGAGGTCCTCCAGACATATGGAATCGGTGGATTCCTCTTGAGGGCCATCGGGTCATTGTACGGGGAATGCAGGAGCTGCATTAGAATAAACGGCGCCACGTCGGAGCCTTTCGACGTGTCCGTTGGACTCCGCCAAGGGTGCATGCTGTCGCCTCTCCTTTTCATAATTTATATGGATTGGATGCTACAGTGCAGCCGAGGAAGTGAGAGTTTCAGATATGGGGACCTGAAGGTGGGGCATCTTGCTTATGCGGATGACTTTATCCTTCTGGGATCCACCCAGTCTGAACTCCAGCGGGCACTTGACGGTTTCGACGCCGCATGTGCCGAGGCCGGGATGAAGATCAGCGTGACCAAGTCGGAGGTGATGGTGATCTCGAGGAAGCCTGTTAAGTGCGACATCCGCCTTCGCGGAGCCGCGCTGGGGCAGGTGGAGAAGTTCAAGTACCATGGGGTCTGGTTCTCAAGTGATGGCAGGACAGACGCAGAGATCGCGTCGCGGATCGCTCAGGCTGGGGCAGTGATGCAGCAGTTGGGGCGGTCCGTAGTGAGGAGGACTGGGCTGAGCACCCAAGCAAAGCTCAGCATCTTCCGGTCCATTTATGTTCCTGTCCTCACTTATGGTCATGAGGTGTGGGTGATGACCGAAAGGATCAGATCCCGGGTACAAGCGGCCGAAATGAGGTATCTCCGAGCGGTGGTCGGAGTATCGAGGCTGGATAGATGTTGTAACACAGCCATTCGCGAGGGGCTTCAGGTCGAGCCGCTTCTTGTCCGGATCGAGAGATCCATACTCCAATGGTTTGGGCACGTTCAGAGGCTCCCCCCCATAACGTCTGGTTCGTCGGGTCCTGTCGGAGTGCCCGGGAGGAAAGCGGCCCCGTGGCCGTCCGCGGCAGGGGTAGCTCAGGGGGGTGAAGGCCTTGGCCGAATCCCGCCTGATAACCCCGGGTTCTCTGACTTCAATAGCGGAAGATCGTGCCAGCTGGAAGTCTTTGATTGCTTTCCTCACCCCGCGACCCTAACAGATAAGCGGGTCCATGAAAAGTAAAGTAAAGTAAGTAGAGAAGCACAATAACAACGCTACTTAAAAGCAAATAAATAATTGTAAAAAAGTACCTAAAAATAAATTTTAAATTCCTATCCATATTTCCAATTTTCTAGTTCCCTAACCATGTCGATTTTCCAAACTTTTCCACTGACCTTATCATTTTTCCTTTGGTGAGATCTCGCCATTGAGTTGTTCCATCGCAAAGTGAATGTTTGTCAAAGAGCTGTATTTCAACAATTTGAGCGATGATGGGTTTCTTAATCAAATACACACTGTACCACAAATCGCCAAACCTCATGCAATGCGCTGTGTCTTGTGAATATTCCCCATCGAATGACTCCTTTTCACACTTATGATTGCCTCTGGAAAGATCTACTTTATTTTGACCATTTAATTGTCGTTTTACTTTCAAATCAGCTTCTACTTCTTCCAAAACGTAATTCGGGGCATTCATATACGACCGAATTAACCTCTGTTTATCGCTTGTTAGTTTCACATTCTGCTCTGTTTGATCATTTATTTCTTTTTCCTTAACCTTTGACACCTCCAAAATTTTATCATACGTGAATAACGGATATTTAAATTTATTTTGCAACTGATACAATCCTGCTATTATGTCAGCACCTGAACTCAAATTATCGTGTTTCATTTGGGGGAACTGCCAGCCAGTGATTTTATTCGTCCACTCTTCCTGGGCATTTTGGCTTACTCGTAATTTTTTGGCCGGGCAAGTTTTGAGTTCATGTACGATCTTGTTGTCCTTCGATTTTTGATTATCTTCATTTTCAATGGATCCTACCTCAGATCTAAAAAAACCCTTAGCTGGCTCAAAAGAGTACCCTACCGTTCTTTTAACTCTAATTTTTTCGTAATTTAAGTCTTCTACACGCTCACTAGTTTCTTCATAAGGATAACCTTTAACATCACTGGGGAAATTTTCGGGTTTTTGAAGAAATATGGCGGGGTAACTCTGACTTAGAGACTGAAAATTGTGACCTTTGTTTTCATCCTCATGATTGAATAACATGTTTTGTTTGGGCCTTTGAAAATTTGACTTTTTGTCCTCAATATTATAGCTGGCTAAGGGTGGATAATAGTGTTTTACAGGTTTTCTGTAACGAAATGTTTCGTACTTTTGTGGTAATCTGTTTCTTATTCGTGCAGGCTCATAATTAAAATTCGCCCGACCGACCTCTTTCAACGCTTCAGAAGGATAATAAGGGTGGTTTTTTAATATCTTCTGGGACTCGAAGCCATTCTGTAAGAAATGTCCATCTTCTGAATTTTTGTTCTCTTCATTTTTTAAACTATAATGTTTCTGGGGAGGTTTATAATAGAGCATGGGGTTCTGACGGTTTTCTACATATGGTGTTCCTTTCTTTAACTCGTTTGTCATATAATAAAAATCGTCTTTTAGGCGGTCTTGTGATGTTGTTATATGTTGTCCTAAAAACTGACGATCTTCCGGAAAATGCAAACTGGCGTAATGGTCTAAACTTGTCTCAGGATATTGTTTCCGTATGACTTCGATGTTGAAAGCAATCCGGTCCGGTTTTCCCCGTGAAAAGCTACGTAAGGGGTAAACATTTTTATTGGTTTCTTTGTAATTTTCTTTTTTTGCTTTAACGTATTTGTTTTCTCTACTTGGTTCGATTTCTCCTTTAAATCCGTTGTATTCCAGGGGTTCTTTGTTGAACTGCGGCTTTCTTCCCAAGTTGTACTTAAGTATGTTATTGCTCGAATGTAATATTTTGGGTAGGACTTCAACGCTTTTGTCACTCTGCTTATAATCATTCCCATTATCAAATATCTTGGATGACAATTCACTTTCTTTTTCTTTTCGATCACCCAAATTATTTTCATTTAATTTGTCTTTTTCAATTTCTGGCTCGTTTACATCCTCCTTTGCAGGGCCCTCAACGGGCTCTTTAAATTCTTTCTCTTTTTCCAATATTTCATTATCGCTTACATCCTTTTTATCATTTTCCGATAAATCAGACCTGAGCTTTTGTCTTTCCCAGGTTTTGGCTATCAAAAAATTTCTTATTTTTGATTTCGACGATTTTTTATCATTTTCACTCTTTAATATGACATTCTTAACATTATTGGCGTTGAAACGACTTTTCTGAGATTTTGGGCTTTTAATGTTGTCGTTCACCGAATTGTCTCCGCCTTTATTCAAAATTTCCTCGTTTAAAACATTTTTACTTATATCTTCGTATTCTTTGCCTCCTTTTTCTGAACCTTGAATTTCAATTTTAAATCTTTTATCATTTCGCAATGAATTTCTTTCCCGATAAGAAGACTTGTCGTTTTGAATTTTTATTTTACCACCACATAAATTATTATCAATTTTACCTCCTGTGTTATAAGTTACTCCTTCATTATTGTTGTTTATTTTTCCAACGAGATTGACGTTCTGAAATTTATCTTTTTTTTGTAGTTTCTGATAACTTTGAAAAAAATTATCATAAGATGGTTTTTCATCCTTGTCCACTTTAACATTCGTTCTTCGTCCATCTGCTAACGGTTTGAAGAATTGATAAGACTGCTGAGCGTTTTCTGAATTTTCCAAATCAATTTGATCCGTACTACGACACGTTGAATTTAAAATTGCTTCCGAGGACTCTTGAGGATCAATAATATATTTATCATGAGAAAAGAAGTACTTTGGTGGCGGCGCTTTTACGTAATCTTCCTCCGGAAAATTCGATGGCATACCGGTTTTAAATTCTTTTGTATCTCTGCATCTAATTTCTACTTTTTTGGGTCGCTTGTGAGATAGTTCAAACAACCTCTTTCGATGATTACTTATAACATTTTTAGACCTATCGAATTTTTTTAGGTTGTTGTCTTTGCCCAAGTTTTCCTCAGATCTTGAAAAGTATGGTTTCTCTCTATTTTCACGCTTGCGGCGAATAAATTGAGAGGTCTTCACTTTACTAAACGCATCCGAAAATTTTTTCCTCACTAAAGAGTCAGCCCTTCTGATGTGATCTGTGTTTACTGCTCCCACCGAATTTTTACACATCAAATCGTCGTTCAAATTATTGGTAACAGGACTGTAACTTGGATTATTTTTTCTAAAATCCATGGTGATTTCAGTAGTACAGTCTTGCAACATATTAACAACATATTTACTATCACTCTCTCCAATACGCTTGTTTTTATTGATATAATCAGTATTCACACCAAAAATTAACTTTTTTTGATAATCAACATTATTTTTATTAATTGAGTTAATAGACCCGTAACTTGTTTCCAATTCTCCTTTATTTTTTTCATTTTGCAATTTGCATAATTCACTTAAGAAGTCGCCTTTATTGCATATTATTTTACGATCCTGCTCTAATAAGAAATTTGGGATTTTTTCAAGTGACAATTCCTTCGTGGAACAGTCGTCTTCTTTCTCGCCCTCTTTGTCGACTCTGCTGTCCTCGTTCGAATTTTTTGAGCTTATCGCATCTTTCGTAGGTTTTACCCTAATCAGCTCTGGGTTAACAATTGCGCTCGAAGACTTTTTCTGCCGAGTAAAATGGCTATTTTCCTGAGAAATCAATTTTGAATCTCGGTAAAGGAAAGAATCTTCATGTGCTAGGGGAGATAGTTGGCGCTTTGCATTCACGAACGGATCACAAGAACAGCAAAATCCCTAAAAAAAATTATTCTAAACCACTCAAAAAATAATTAATAATCAGAATTATATATTATGAATTTTACGAATTACACGTTTTTTCTATCCGAATAAAAACGACCACCTGTTCCCGGGGAAGGAACCATGAGTTATTATTATGAAATACGAGTTAGGGGTTTTCGTCGGGAACAGACCAATGTATCAATCCCAGGATTGAAGAACTTTAAATTACACAACCAAATGAATTAAAATTTTGAGACAAAAAAAAATCTTACCTCACTGAAGGGTATGGGTTTGCCATCATACATTGCGATTCCGCAGGTCGGATTATCGGGGTTGACAGAACACAATTTTTCTGTTTCCTTATGCTCTTCGAAAGGATCACTGTTTACAACCTAAATAAGGGGGGGAATCTCATGTTTTTCATTAATGTATTTTTATTGAGAGAGTACAGGCTTTACTCACCCTCTGGAATTGGAGTTTGTAAAGTTGAATCATTTGCTCCTGTCGAAGTTTTAAAACCAGTGGAGAAAGAAGACGTCCTTTGCCACCAGTAATGGGATCAAAGACGTGATCAACAACAATGTATTCGTCGTCGCAAGGAATCTAAATGAATTATTCATAATTAGTTATTGAGAAATTAATACTGGAAGTTCAAATTTGATAAACCATCGTTTTTTAACATTTTTCTCGAAGCAAAACAGATTTTTTTTTCTTTCTACATCGTGCACACAATATCTGAATGAATGTTAAAAAAACGTAACTACAGACATATACTAAATATAGCTAAATGTAAGGCTGTTAAGCTCTACTTGTTGAATGTCAGTGATACAATGCTCTTTATGAAGAAAGAACAAGATGGATAAACACACAGCAATTTAGGGATACATTGTAGGTATATATAATCATGGATTGTAGAGATCAGTAGAGTCACAAAAAAAATCTCAACAGGCGCTAAGCACTTAGAAGTCACATTCTTTTTTGCCATGAACAAGCGATTAAAATACAATGATCAGAGTTAAGGAAAGGGTTATAATGATACCAAAACTAAAAAGAAAAGCAAAAGATGGTTAAGAGAAAAAGCAAAACTTTATTTTAATAAACTTTCAACCGAATCAGCTTACTCTGCCAGAATTTTTAACTTTCAATGTGATAATGAGCTTTCTTTTACATTCTTTAATTGCGTTTGGAAATCCTCTTTCTTTTTCTTCTCTCATTGATTCGAAATTTTTTGAATTATCTTGAAGAATTTGGGCTTCTTCAGCTTTCATAGCTTGTGAAAGAGGGTCATCATCATCGCATCCTGAATCCTTTACTGGGCAGGATAATAACACAGCTCTCAATTCAATCTTCGATTCGCATTTGGTAACTCCTTGTGCCATAAAAGATTCAATTAAAATTATGTACAAAACATGTATAAAAATAACTGATTTCATTCTAAATATTAGTCGACTCCATTTTATTATAAAACAGATGTAAACATAAACAACTGCAATGTTTTCAAACAGAGAAAATATGATGTCTTCACAAGGATTGCAAACATGAAGGCTTTGATGCAGTTAAATAAAGAAAAATTAACTTCCAGATGAACAAAAAATGAATCGATTATAGTTCAGGAATGTATATAACTTAGATCATAGACGTTATGATTCATATTAGTTTGTGAAAATACAGCTGCAAAGGGAGAAGAAAACCCACATAAAGAGAACCTCCGAGAACTACAGAATAGTCATCTAGCGTTGACAATTAATTTTTACAAAAAAAAAACGTTTTTCAGCTTTTGAAATTGTTGAATACCAACTCAGTGGCAAACTAACGTTTAAATACTTAGAGAAACGATCTTGCTGTTCTTTCAAAGTAATTAAGAATCATAAAAAGAAGAAATATATTAAAGACTCAATTCTTGTTTAAAAAAAGGGGGGAAAGGAAGGAGACTAAAATAAGAAAAAAACACAACGAAAAATATTCCGACAAGTCGACAGAATACCAGAGGTGCAAGTAGATGAAGAACCATTCAAACTACAGGGTTTGAGCGTTTGCCATGAATCAAGATGATGCCAGAAATTATTTACCAAAAAAGAAAGAAGCTTAAACTCTTTTGTCTGATTCTACTTGTATGAAAATGCGTCGATCAAGTGAACGCTTTTTAGGACCGTTTGCATTTTATACTACCTAAGTGCTATCCGCACTTAATCGGAGTGCTGCTACTTATTTTTGAAGCAGCTTTGGTATGGGGAAGTTGTTATATAAACCGAATATAGTGAAACCTCTCATAACAAGTTTAATTCGTTCCGGAGTTTTCCTCGTAATGCAAAACAATTTTTCCTACATAAATTAATGTGAAATAGAATAATTCCGAAAGAATAAGGCTGACAAAAACCTAAAAAAAAAAGTTTAGCATTTATTAAAGAGAAAAATACATATAAATTGTTGTCAAATATGATTAATAATACCGTATATTCTTACTTTTGTACCTGTGAACATGCTAGGTGCTTTGCAAAGGCGATATTGGGAGTTCGAAAAACGTGTGCAACAAGCGGAGCGCTGCTTGATGTGGGAAGGATTCCTACTTCATGGGTTGCCACGCAAAAGTTGCTGGCTTATTTTATAAAGCTAAACACGAATGAGGAGCGCCCTTTTCAGAAAGAGTATATAAAAGCTCAACTAGCAAGGTCCAAGCTCCTGGGCAAAAAAAGCAAGGGCAATGGCTCTGGATTTGGGACTGGAACAACTATTGGGGGCGCCGTACACCAAAGAACCCTTTAAAAGGAGAATAAAAGAGGCGGTTCTACGGAAGGCTAGGAAGGAGCTCTGGGAGGAAGCGAAGAAAAAACCACCCTCTCCTTCTTTATGGGTCTTCCTCAAATGGTATAGCTACACCAATCTCCTCTGAAAGGAAGACAGAAGAGCAATCGGAATGTTTCGGATGGGAATATACTTGTGTAAATGCAAGGTGGAAGAGGGTTATATTTGCAAACTGTGCAACATGCCGCTGAATTTCAGCCATGTACAACTGTCTGGGAAATCCTTGGGCAGAAGAAGAGTTTGCCAGCAGTTGCCGCATTCCCTAAGAAAATTTTTCAAGAAGCTGGAGAAAGCTTAGTGTGTTTCATGTAGTGTGTAGTGGGGTGGTGAAGGGCTAGTATGGGGCACAGTGGTGGTGGGGCATGTGTATAGTTAGTGTTAGTTATTTGTTGTATTTGTATTTGACATATTTGTAGAATAAATCTGTACATAAAATCAACTAAATATATAAATAAATTAAAAAAAAAGCCTGTACCTAATTTCTTTTTACTATAAAGCAATCTAGAGTCATATGTCTTTGCCGATGCTTCAAAATTTGATAAAAATGTGAGACCACTTTATCATTGAAGTATTTTGTGGCGCTTGGCTTCTGTCTTATTCAGCGTGATGCTTCTCAATGTACAGAGCAACACTTTCCACTTTGCTTTGAGAATTTCTCTTATTTCACAACATCGTTGCTTTGCGAATAAATCAATCATATTAAAAACTGTTCTAATTCGAAAGGTATGAACAGAATTCGAGATGGAAGTCATGGTTTAAAAAGAAAGGAAAAGGAAAAAAATAGCTATGAAATTTATTAATGTGAAAATGGATAAATGTGGAAATGAAAGAATTTTGGGTGCTGGTGAAGAAAATAAGAATCTGGTAGAGAAACTTTGAATCTGCCTAGACTCACCTCCCAGGACAACCCCAGGAATAGGATTAGGCCTAATGAAAAGTAGTTGTAAAAATGTTTTTTAATGGTCAAAACTAGTCAATAAAATACCACTAGCCCTTGTGTATGATGCATATTTGTATTTAAATATTTTAAATGTAAATTCTGTATATATTATAGTAATTCTTATACGCGGAATCCTTTTCAAACGTGTCAAGAAAAGGATTTCAATTGCAAAGCAATATTGTTCTCAACTATTAATAATTTTTATTTGTAAATGCCTTTTCTAATCGACCCTTTAATGCAATCGAAGCCATTCACATACTGTATTTTTTAGAGTATAAGGCGGTCCTCGGGATTTAGGTACGATTTATATAAAAATATATTTTAATGTTAATTGACGGACCAAAAAGTTGGCCCTCTTTTTGTAAAAAATGCTACAGTCCTACAGTCGGAAAAATACGGTAAATTTTCTTTCTAATTTGATCACTTCTCTGTAAGAACTAATTCAATTTGTAAATAATACATATGGCAACTCATTTTGCCCCTAAAGAAGTATATACAAAACCCATCATATAACCTGAATGAGAACTGATCATAAAAGAATTAACGACACAATTCATATCACAAATTTTTTTTTGAGTTCGGTTACTTACATATTGACTTTTATTGATAAATTACATGGAATGATATCGACACAACTAAATTTTTTATTAATCAAGGCCATGTAATAATATACCCTCAACTATTTTACTTACCTCAGAAAAATTTCCCTAATGACGCACTAATAAGAACTTTTTCACGCTTTACCCAGCAACTAGTGATTTAACCCTAGGATGCCCGAGCGGTTCGGCAAAACATATTCACACAACGGGGGCCTCTAAAGCCCGACCATATCAATTTCAAATTTTTCATATTTTAAGCTTTTTTAATTGATTTTTTTCTTGTTTATTTTTAACATATAGTTATGAATAATTAATATGCCTTAATTTATAATCTCTCGATGAATGGGCGACTCATCAAAGACATTTTGGTGGTGAGAGGTGGAGGAGTTGCACCTTCCCGGGCGTAATAATTGTAAATTTTTTTAATTTTTACGCCGTTTTTACTAATTTTTTTCTTTTAGTTATTTTATACAGTTTATAAAGAATCACCACACCTTAACCGGTAAGGCGGTGAGACATTAAGGGAAACTCAAAAAAAGAATGCGCGTGGGCGCGGACACGGGCCAAAAGACCTGTTTACGGCTTTTGTCATCAGAGATTTTACGGAATCTGTATTCGGCAAATACGTAAACTGTATTAATAGCATCAAAAAAATAAGTTATAAGTTTTATTACAAATTAAAAGATTGTAAAAAACATGTGAAAAAACGTCATAGGCCACCTTTCTGTCTTTCTTTGGAAATTTATATTTCGGCTTTTCTCATGAATTTCCAAAAGCATACCTATTGTGCCATGGAAGCTCTCGGAAGACTGTAAAACAAGCGTTGAAAATAAATGTTTCCTTTTGCAGTTCGACTTGAAAATATTTTACCTACTATAATTTGAGATTTGCAAACACTCGGACGTAAATTCACAAAAAAATTTGTCAACTACTCTCAACTGACTTCTGGTAACTGTCAAATCATACGCAATTTTTTTGGTTTTGGATTATAAAAAAAAGGAAAAAGAAAGAAAACCGATTTATTTCATTGGTTAATTATGAGTTTCCTATAAAACCGTCGGAAGAAAACCTCAAGCCGTTTTTTTTTCGAGAAATAGTGATCTGTTTTGACTGTCGGCTTGTGTCCAGAGGCAAAGGAAAATATTCTTAAGCAAAGTTCCCAAAAAAATCACAAAATTTTGAATAAAAATAGGCAAATGAAACGAAAAGAGCGGGGGGGCCTCCCAAGCCTCCGTCGTGTAAATGTGGGATATCGATGCAAATCGTCACTTATCTCCGCTTCCCCTACGAATTTTTAAATTTCGTTTTCAGTTATTTTCCTGAAGAATCGAGAAGAGCGTTCCTGAAAATAGGATTCGTTTAAACGAATAGTAAAGGAGTTACTGAGGTTTGAAGTAGGCACCGGGCCTCCCAGACCATTATCGGGCATCCTAGAGTTAATCATAGAGTTAAAATACCCAATTCAGCAAAGAAAAAATTATAAGAAAAACTATCTTTGACTGTCGTTTACCACATTTTAAACGTTAATTCAAGAATAATTTTTTTGTGGTAAATTTCTTATAGTAGTAACATAATCTAATTTCATTAGAAGTGTACCCTAAATAATTATTTGGACGAATAGATTCAAATTAAAAATATTAGGTGTTCTGAAAAAAAAAGTGACGTCTCTTTTCCTGGCAACATACCAACGCCCACTACTCCAAATTTCAACACAATTAATTATAGAAGTTTGCTCCACTTTATTGTAGAGTACATATTACTTGTAAATGTGACTAATGTGAAAAATCTAACTTTTAATATTATCTGATACCACGAACATAATCCTCAAGTAACAAGAAAAATGGTGGTGGTTTTAACCCCGTTTTTCACTCTTACTATTTGTGTATAACAGGATGCGGGAGGAGGCTTCGAAATCACGATTATTGCATCCAAGTCAGGAACTTAACCACTAAACTATTCCTCCCACAAGTAACAGGAAAAGTAAAAATGATCGAAAAGGCAAAAAACTTCTCGACAAGAAAACTTATCTTCCATTGGGTGGATGTGAGAATTCAGTGAGCTACGAAAACTTTCAGAAACAAGCTTATTTCATCTAAAGCAGAGGTGAGCAAACTAGGGGTCTTCAAATTTTTATAAATTTCGAATTTATCGTCTAACATGGATGAAATAAGTAGAAACTTGCAGCCTCATACATCTCATTAAAGGGCAATTCTACTGAGTTTTATGTTGTATAAAAGGTATTTTCTTAAAATTACATATAAAATGTGTCATATCTGATGATATTTTTATTCGATGAAATGCGCAAACTATACCTCGTATTCGCGAACATCTATCTCAAGGGGTCGCCGAAATTTTTCTCTCTACCGAAGTGGTTGCAGTCAGAAAAAGTTTGCGCACCACTGATCTCAAGCAATCAGAAAATTTGTTTTTCTTAATAATATTACAAACTAACTTCTCAACTATGACGAGTACTAGGTTTGAAAGCTTAAAAATTATCCACGATGGCTGGATGCTCTGTTGAATGAATTGGTAAACAGGCGAAACTAGAAAAGAAGCCCTGTACAAGACGGGCAACACAAGTTCTCGTTGACCACAATTATAACCTAGCTGCTCTAAGATAGCTTGAATGGATTATTTTTACGGGCAAATATTCTACATAAGGATGTGCGAATGTTTTGTGAAATATTTGAATTTGGTAAAAGTAATATTAAAAATTTCAAAAAAAATTACTGCTAACTAAAATTACTGTATTTTAGATAATGTCAGTGATATAAATAAAAGCCATTTTATGATGAGCCTTAGATAAAAATTCATTCCTTGACAAAATTTTGTACTTCATTTCCTTACCAAATTTTTAATCTATAATATATTCACATTTGGGGTTTCTTAGTTGGGAATTCATAGGACTGAGGGTATTCTCACAATTGAACTTCAGATTTTTTTAATAAAATACACTCCAACCAGTCGACTACAGCATTCTAAAAATAACTATTTTAATGATGGAAATATATTCTTTGCCAGTTCATGCACTGATCCCACATTTTGAAGTCTCATTCAAATTTACGTATAAACTTTTTAAAGAATTCAAAAATAGTTTTTACTCAGCGTTCTCTGCAGCTTTTTGTTTTTAAACACTTTTACATACACGAAAAAACAAAACCTTCATTTCAGTAAAAACTTATAACAAGATTAAGACTACAACATCAGGATAATTTAATACTCGATGAAGTTAGTCCCTTGCTGATTTTATTCCTTAATTCAAAAAGTAATGCCGAAACTAATTTCACTTGATCTTAAATATGGTATTAGGCTGTCGAATAATGAAAAAAAAATTTTTTAAACATTTGGTAACAAGTATGGCAATGAGCTATTAATATGTCCAGTAGTACCTGACAGTGGATCGCAAGCATTTATAGAATGAATTCTTAGAGAAAGTGTGCGATATTTATGGAATTTGTTTGACTCCTAGGTCGTAGTTTATTCTACTCGGGATTTGAAAGGTTCAATATCTGGACAAGATAAGTTTTTTTTCTGTCGCCTTCCTCACCAAAAAAGCTCTCCAATATAAATTAATGTAAAATACGACAATGTATTCTATGCCGAAAAAATACTCAAAATTTGAAATTAAAAAGGTTTTATAACATTTATTTAAAGAAGACATGTACCTTGTTACTAACCGTGATTCATCGTCATCTTTTTTTAGTAACACACCCAATTTCCCTTCGACAGTTCGACAAGTTCCATCGCACCATTGGGAGATTTCCCTGACAACGTCATCGTCAAGGAGTCTTTTTACAATTTATACTGCTCTTTAAGCGAATTACTTGTTTTTCGTGGTCTCACCGTAGTCAAGGGGTTTTGGTAACTTCAACAATATCCTTTTAATTATAATTCCTTTCAACTGTGCAATAAGTGTATTAATAAATCTTGAAATATATATGCTCTCCATTATTTAAAAATAAAAATTAGGAAAAGAGGTATACCGGATTTGTATTATTATTATGTGATTCAAAATTTCACAGTTCAGTATAAAAGCTTTTATTTTTTTCCCAGCATATCAGCAATAAATGAATTCATTAAAAAGCATACAGATATAAAATTAAAAACAACTTTTACTTTTAAATAAGTACACAACAATTTGAAAAAAAGTAAAAATCACGCTATTGAAAATTGAAATACTATAAGTCTCTTCAAAATGATTCTTTAATGTATTAAATTAAAAATAATGTGAAGGGAACTTATTTACTGGAGACCAAAGTTGACTGCAAAACTCAGACTTTGAAGGAAGAAAGAAAAAAAGAGAAAAAAACGTAACAAAATATGTTCAAAATTATTAATAGCCCCAATTCCTGAGCCTGTTAAAAATCTGATACATGCGGATGCTTGTCTATATCTTTCCCAAATGTTTAGCTACCTGTATAACCTGACGGCATCAATACTATTTCAGCAATTAAAAATTACAACTTCAGATTAAGTTTCAAATTTCTGACTAAGCGGTGTAATATTCCATAAGTTAGATCTACTAATAACTTAGAGAACGACCTCGGAAGCCTAAAACACACCCAATAAATAAGTAAATCAATCGCCGAATAATTTCTTTCCCAATTCCATTAAATGATGTGTTCTGCAAACATTTAAAGCTCCATGATCTTTGAGTACTTCTACCACATTTTTATTGGCTTCTACAAGATTGCAGAGAAAATCCTCGTAAGCAGATTTGGTGTTGGACGGGAGAGAACCCTTTTTGACATTATTAAGCATGTCAATAATTCCTTCCGCCCAACCACTTTCCATTGCGAATTCCGAAACCCATGGAATCAAAGTAAGCACTGCGCTCATGGTTTGCATTCCTAAAAACCATAACTCCATAAGTTCCGACCAGTGTTCCTTGTATTTCATTGAAATAGATAATGAAGTGGCATCAACTGACTCATCAACACAATATGCGTCCCATAAAAAGCGAATGGTCGATTGTATGAAACGACAAATAGCAAAATCGTTTTTCTTCATTCTTTTGGCTTGTTGCTTCAAAAGAAGTAAACCCAAAATCGACAGATTTCCTCCAAGTACCAAATTTTCAGGCTGATCTTTTAATTCTGTTAAATTATTGAAAATAAATTTGAGCAGTGTAGCAAAAATTGGGCTTTCTTCCGATAGCTTAGCTTCCAACACGGTTAAATTCATAAAGATATTACATAAACTGATAAGCGCAGCTCTCGAGTCTTTCATTTCGTCAATTTGCTCTCTGGTATATTCGGGTTCTGGTAAGCTTTTCATCTTTAATCGTTCTGCTTTTGGTATCTTCGGCCTTTTAATTTGTACGTTTGACCAGTAAAAGGCGAAACATTCGTAAAACACTTCTTCCTCTTTCACTTCCAACATAATTTTTCGAGCCTTTTCTTCTACGGTTAGGTGGCAGAGAGCAGGAAGTAATAATCTCAAAACATCAACTTCTCCCAAAGGATCTAGATCCACCTCCATCGATCCACCAACATTATTTGACCCGTGTGTTTCTCCTGAATTTCGAGATCGAATTTTCCGTTCTCTATAGGCATAAAAACTTTCATTCGCAAGAGTAAGCATGAATGGGAAAATTTCGTAAACAGCATTCCTCATGGCCGTCGTTTCCTGAGCGAGCCAAGCACCTAAAACTCTAACCATAGCGGTTATGAATGTTTTTTCCTCGGGGCTAATAGAACTTTTGATCTTTTCAAAATCCTTTGAGACTTTTGTCAGAGTTCCCATTATAGCACCAAAAGCACCTTTCAAAGCAGTGTATAATGTTTGCTTTTCTTTTTGCTCTAGATCTAATGTATCCTGAGCGATGTAAGCAATTGACAATTCCAGAATAATAAAGCAAGCAGTTATTAAATCAGCATTGCTCATTATTTGTTTCAACTGTTTATCTTCTAGTTGCATTCGAACTTCAATTGAACACAACTGAATAACAAGCAAAAAAAATTGCCTAGGATTTTCTTCATCAGTCAAAGTCCATTCAATTCCACATAATTCAACCATAGTTGATGTCAATTTTAGGGCAGGGTCTCGTTGGTTTTTTCCAATTTTACTTTTTAATATATCATTCAGTCCTTTATAAATACTTGCAGGCCATGATTCATCATCTGTGGCTTTTGAGACATCTTTTTTGCAGCAGTTAAACAATAATGCATTCAGAATACTACAGAGTTCAAACTTTCTCTCACTTTGATCCATTTCAAAATCAAATGCAATTTTTGTCATAATAGCATGAAATGGTTTCACATTATTGTTCCAAACAGATGGACCAAATCGATTGGCTAAAATGACAAGGATGTGAAGTGCTTTATCTGTTTGAAAACTTTGATGGGAGTAAATTTCACACATTTTTGTAACTGCACCAACATCTAACAATGCTTTTTGGCCTGCCTGTGTTAATGCAATGTTGTGAAGGCAAGAGTATGCTTCATTAATAGCCATAAGATTATCATCCAAGTCATCATCATCATCAGCCTGTTGTACAATTTCAAGAAAAACAGGAATATTTGTCAAGATATCAGGATGTATTGCTAATTCAGGCTCAGAACAAAAACTAGAAAGCACTGACAAAGCAACTGATTTATAGACCACTGGGGGGCAATCTGTAGCTACATCAGGACTCAACAGAAGCCTCTTTAAGAACTTGAATCCTATAGCTTCCAAAATCATTTTTTTGCTCTGTGTTGTACAATCAGAACTTTTAACCAACTTTGTAACCATAAACAAACCGGCAAATTTTTCTGTATCACTGGCGGCTGCTCTTAGTATCGCAACACATTTTTTTACTGACTCTGGGATTTCTGACATGATGAAATTTCAATCAACACAAAAAAAACAACTGTAAATAATTTTTAAATGATTAACTAGGTTAAAACAGATTACTGTAATAGCAGAAACACATAATTTACGTTAGGTAACGTTATCTTCCAACAGTATCAGGCCGAACACCTTAGGTAAAAACACGTTCATAAACTGAAGACTTTTTTGTAGTTTCCAAAACACCAAATTATTCAGAGATCGTTTCAAATTGTTGTTGTAAGAGGTCGACACAGTATTGGAATATCGGTATGGATTGAAATTATACACTGTAAAAAATAATGAAAACGTAAAACATTAAATTTAAATTTAGAAAAAAAAAACGCCATGCGCATTCTTTATATCGTACTGTATAACTGACCTTGGTAATTTCTTGAAATTGAGAAAATCAATGTAAAATTGTTTTCCATTAAAATAGTAGTTTTCTGGAATTGCTCTTACCTTAAAACATGCTAATTTATCTCTTACTCTAGTCGGAATCAAGGTATTATCTAAATCGATAAATATTGTAGTGATCATTGTACTCTTCGGACGTATGCTACAGGCCGCCATTTTTTTTCACTTTCATTTCCCTAAGTATTTTAGTTACTGCTTCGACCACATTACGAATCATAAGCCTTTCGCAATTGAGTAGTGTGAAGTGGATTTGGTGGGGCAAAATTTATACAAAACATTTTCTTCGCCTTGTCTAACACTCCTTTAAGAAATGATCATTTTATATTTTGGGGTCTTGAGATAAATGCAAATTTATTATTTAAATGAGTTGTCACTTGTCACTCTTAACCCTTACCAAATTCTTGGTTGTCCCAAAGCCTACAAGAGTGGTCGGTTGCCCCGTTTGCCCGATGGGTCACCCAGTCTCATGTTTTCCAATATAATATGTCCAATGTATATAGTGTGCTCCAATAGGTTTTTAAGTCAAATTTAAATTTAATAAAAATTGATATAAAAAGTTCATAAATTTTAGTAACAATTTATTAGTAACATGCCTAGTGAAACTAAGCAGAACAGATTGTTATACAAAAATTTTGGTTGGTCAGTCATACAACTACTTGCAATAAGTTGTGGGCTGCCGAGCTCTGGCTTGCAAAACTGCAGATCTGATTTAGAATTTTTTACAGGATAAAATTAAAATAAGAGTATGAGATTCGTGCAATTTTGCCATAAGGGAAGCATCCAAAGAATTGGGATCCAGTTCAAGCTAGGGGGAGATATCTTGGATTTAAATGCTGCAGATTCGAGTTTTCCAAATTCAATGGTTCAGTTTTTAAATGGAGGAAAAACGTTTCTGGAGAAAGCTAATGCGTAAGAGAATACATATACTTTAAATATTTAAACATACTGTACTAATCTGGCTGGCCCATGGTGGGCATGGCCATTAGTCTTTAGCTATACATCAAAAATTTCTATTTCAAAATTTTAAAAACGATTAAAAAGAGCACGTAAAATCTTTCATTACGTTGCCTTGTTTTGTGTGCAACGATTTTAACCTAATTTTCAATTAAAAATTTATACAATTATAATTATTATACCTCAATCATCAGATTTTTTATAAAAACTAAAGTTTGGAGTCCCAAAAAATAAAAACACATAATTTTACATTCTCATCCTACACTTTACTTTAAATAATAGTACTATGATCTACTCAAACCAAAAAATTAATTTAACTCAGAATTTCTTCTCATTCTTATTCTAAGAGTGAAGAATTCTTTTTTTCCTCTAACAGAATTGGGAAAGAAAGTCCTTATACAATTCCACTTAATGAAGTCAAGTTGCTGCCACCAATTACCAATCCAGATAAAATAGCTTGTGTAGGTCTCAACTACAATGGACATTGTAAAGAAAATAATTTACCTGTGCCTAAAGAACCTATTTTCTTTTCCAAGTTCAGCAGCTGTATTATTGGACCTTATGATGATATCAAATATCCAGTAGCTTCAGATGTAAGTTATATATTCCAGATTCTGAAAGGTTATTACATTAAGAGTGAGGATAATTAATTGCTTTTATAATTTTTTTTTTCAGAAAGTTGATTGGGAAGTGGAACTAGCTGTGGTGATTGGTACGAAAGGATACGATATTCCTGAATCCCAGGCTCTTGATCATATTTTTGGATTCACTGTAGCTCAAGACATATCAGCCAGAGATTGGCAAAAAACACTGAACGGAGGTCAATTCCTTCTCGGTAAAGCAATGGATACATTTTGTCCTTTAGGGCCTGCTATCGTTACCAAGGAGGATATTTATGACATTTACGACTTAAACCTTAAAACAACAATTAATGGCCAGATTAAACAACACTCTAATACGAGCGATCTTATTCACAAAATAGACAGAATCATATCAAGATTTTCAAGGTAAATAACCGCTTAACAGAATACAAGTATAAAAATCCAGAATATAAATCAATATCTTATTTTAAAGTTTGGTCTTTTGTGGTTGCCAAAATTCATGTTGTCAATACTTACTGTATTTTGAATAAAAACCCTACACCTCCTGGGTGTTAAATAGACAAAAGCTTCTTGATTTTATTTTAATGCCACATTTTTCCCCAATAAATTTTAATTTTAACAATATCAATTATTGCCGCGTCATTTTTTTGGCTTTTATAATACCTTAAAAGCCTTTTTTCACGCAAAAGAAAAATTACAAAATTATATTTCATCATCTCCATTTATTCAAAGCTGTAAAATAGGAATACCATTTTCTCACTGTGTATATAAGGTTGTGTCATGATACAATTTACATCTCTACCAATGCTAACAAATCACTTTTGGTTTGAACATTTTAAGCTTAACAATGCGAATTCAACTTTATTTTTTCATAGACTTATTAACCTTTATTATACATTTGTATAGCTATTTTCACACAAGTCAGAAAAGAATTGCCACCGGACAACTCGTAATAATTCATGTCACCCAAAACCTTTTAGATTGCAAAGGATCTTTATAAGTTCTGAAAAAAATAACAAATATACAAACAGCAGAGCGCACCTTCCAATGGCTCATGAATTCCATAATTCTTAAAACGTGATTTTAAAATTTACGAAGACAATTTTAAAACAAAGAATATTCACGAAATATGTAAATTTTTCGTTTCAGATGCATTACACTCTTACCAGGAGACATAATTCTAACAGGTACGCCAGCTGGAGTTGGAATTGCTCGCAGTCCGCCTGAATTCTTAAAACCTGGTGATGTAATAGTAAGCGAAATAGACGAAATAGGCTCTATGCGAAACAGGGTAGTTTGATTGTAGTATGACTGTAGGCTAGTTCAAGCAGAGAAAAGAAATGGAATGACTTAAATACACGTCTTATAATCACTTTATATAAATTTTAACTTTTCTAGCATCTATTTGTATTAAATTTAATATTACGTCGCCACAGTAAGAATAATATACGTTAAAGTTATGTTAAACACTTTTATTCCGTAGCGTCTCCAATTCCGTCTGCATTAATAGCAAACTTAGCTTCAGATTCCGGTAAACAAGGACTGTCGTAAATTTTGCAAATTCTGGTTTCTCCTCTTCCCTTTCTTAAATAAAGCCTTGTAGTTGATGAATGAGCCATGATATTTCCTCCTATTGGTTTTTTTGTATCAGCTGCAAACAAAGCTGCCCCATCTACTTGTGCAACCACTTGATTTGTCAGTACAACTGCCACTCCAAACTGAAATTATTTAACTATATAAAAAATCTTCCATGGCAACCCATTAAAACACAAGAAATTTAACTCCCTTTTTTCATTGTATTATATGTATTATATAATTTTAACCTTTTAGAGGAATACCCAACAGGGTGAGCTGCAAATTGGTTATGAATACACAAAAACAACAATAAAAAAAAAACAATCCTACATAGCACAAAAACTAAAAAAAGAAAGACAAAAAGCAAGAAATGCATTTTCCATGATATGTTGATAATGTTTATAAAACTTTATAAACTGGTGGGAGGGAAAAAATTCTTTACCTCATCTGCTAATCTCAAACACATTCTTAAAAACCTTGCTAAATGCATTTGTCGAGCAGCCAACTCTCCTCTTCCAGAATAATCAGTCCGGTATAAAGCAGTAGCACTATCCACAATTAAAAGTGCATATCTAAAAACATCATCAATTTATTAAGATGACATTTTACATGAATTCACATGTTGATTTTTTTAAATTGGAAGCATAAGTTCTAACCTTGACTCAGACATTATAGCAGATGCCAACATCAAAAGTTGAGTTTGATGATCTGTATTGTATGCTCTAGCCACAACAACATTTTCTAACACATCAGTAAGAGATAAATTGTACCTCTGAGCAATTGCTATAAGCCTCTCAGGACGGAAAGTACCTTCTGTGTCTATATAAATGCTTTTACCTTCACCTCCATTTTGATCAATTGGTAACTGTCAAAATTCACAATTATAGGAAAATTTAACAATTATAAGACCCATTAAAGATAAAAAATAAATCTTTCATACTCACCTGACAAGTGATAGCTAGAGTATGGCAAAGCTGAGTTTTACCAGTTCTGAATTCCCCAAAAATTTCAGTGATAGAGCCTGTTTCAATACCACCTCCCAGTAATTTATCAAGTTCTTTGGACCCAGTTGTTAACTGAATTAATTCTGATCTCTTCTGATGAATTTCTGTAGCTGTGGTAAATCCCATTGGTACCAATTTACATGCTTCAGACTGAAATAAGTTAAATCACACAGAACTGAGTACACTGCAATACATAATGTAATTGCAAAACACTGAGGATTGATTTGTGCAGAGAAATAAGTAATTAGGATTCCAATTACTTACAATCATTTTTTCTGCCTTTGCTTCACTAATGCCTTTTATCTGAGTTAAACATTTTTTTGGTGCGTATGCTACAGCTTCAACCGTATAGTAACCTGCTTCTTCCAGTTTTTTTAAGTCACCAGATGTTATTCCTTCCCCCTTTAATTTTTTTATTAGAGTTGGTCCAAATTCTTCATTCTCTTCTTCTACATCTTGTATAGCAGGTTCTGAAGTGACACTTGTCTTTCCCTTCTTTGACAACAACGGTGCTGAACTCATCAGTTGAACGAGTAATTTTCCTAACACCTCGACTACAATTTACCTTAGAAAAACTGTTTTCCCGCTTTTTTAAAGATGTCGCAACAAGCAAACCTTTATGATGTGTCGTGTAAGTAGAGCACAGAGCGTTTTGTGAGAAGGATGTGAAAATGTTGCAAGAATGTTGTGAGCGTGGTGTGAAAAACGAAACCCAAGAACACCGAAAGTGTAAGATGAAAAATGAAAACAAAAAATTCTTTAATAAATTAACAAACTAGTCTGTTGAAATAAAGTCATGTTATGTGTAGATTGGATTTTTTAACACACATAATTATTGACTTATAAGCGCATAATATTGTGGTTTAAACAGGGGTCGGCCACCTTTTTCGGACGGCGGGCCATTTTCAAAATAAAATTTTTTATGCCGGCTGCAACTTAAACAGTGTTTTTGTATGATATACGAGTATAGATATTATTAAAAACAAATATGGGAAAAATTATTTTATCGACATGCTACAATTTACTTTTTACAAACTTGTGAAGTAAAATAAGTTAACACTGTGTTTCTGTTTGCGCGCCATTTTTGTCGCCGTCCATATTTCGGCACACTCACGCTCTAAGTTTGTTGATTTTCGCTAAAATTTTATAGGTGCTTTGGCGGGTCGTGCAAAAAGTTGCAAAGGGCCGCAGGCTGCCGATTCCCGGGTTTAGACACCAGAGCAATTTTTTTAATGAGCAGACCAATTTAAATTTTAAAATTTTTTGTCGGACCTCACAGATTTGAAGGAAAACTAAATTTTGAATATAAAAAAAAACTTTAATACAGTATTACCTTTTGATATTAATATTGCACTCTCGCCTTTCAAGAAATCTAAGAATTGCTAAAATTGCTAGTTAACAGGTTACCAGTCTGACTGATTGTGTGACAGAAGCAAACACAAACCAGCACGAACGCCGTGCTTTCGTATTGGATGTTTGAACAAGTTGCCAACAAGTGTATAACTCGTCAAAAAATTGTTTCGATTTAATAAGTTTACCTTTTAATTATAATTAAATTTATAACAATGTATTGATGGGAGAAAGTCGACAAAATAAATTCAATTTTAGAAATACCTGGCGGGCCGTGTGCTGCTCATCCCTAGTTTAGACGATCGATACGGCCATAGAGTCTCATTAATTTGCAAAGCTGCGATAATGGGTTTGTATTCACAACCTTCACGTTCTCAGTTATGTATTGTCAGCACAGCTATACTTCAAAAATATTAACTAGATAGGGTAGATATTGTTTTTATTTTATTTTTATTTTTTATTTAAATTTTACCTGTACAAATAGTTTGGTTAAACGACTGCTTTTTTATTTTCACTTTATCTTACGCCTCTTAACTATTTTACAAAATGTAATTTACATGTAATTCATTCATAAGGAACCTCGGAGAATATAAATGGAAGAGTTGGAAGTGAGAGCCCGAGCATCAACTGGAAATCACGTTTTGAAAGAATGGAGGCTATTTTATAGTTCGAGTCTGCCTGCTCTGATAATCTCTGTGGCTCATTTAAAGGAATCCCTCAATGAGTTTTTAGCTAGTGTACAAAACCAAACAGGTAAGCTTTTTTTCAAGTGTCAAGCTCTTTTTAAGAGTCAATTCCTGAAATCTCCCTTTGTTCAGTTTGTAACTAATATAATTTGGCCTCCATAGGTTCAGCTACAGTAGCTCCAGAAGATGGATTAGTAATTTTTCATGAAAGTTTTGAAGATGATGAAGGGAAAGATGTGTTATCAGGAGCCATTCATGCATTAAGGAACCTCAAAGAACCACTAAAATCAATTAAAAAACAAAATGAGGAGGGTAGATACTGTCAGGAAGCAAAGAAAATAAAAAAATAAGATATTATGTGAAACTTGAATGACAGCATTACATAAATTTTGGTTTGCTTAACAGTTTACTTGTTTAGTTTTTGGAGGGGGATTAAAAACTTAACAGTTCAAGCAGCAGTATTGAGCAAGTATTAAGCTTTATTTAAGGGGTTATATGCTTGCCTAACCATTTTTTTCAGTTGTGCATAAGCATTTTCTTTTCATAATTATGAAAGTGGTCTAAGTCATATATATCTTGTTTCATGATATTTAATAAATTGTATTTGAAACACTAAATGAATTCCATAAAACATTGAATTACAACCCTTATCTGAATGTTTATTTTTGACTATATGGTAAAAATTACATTGAATAAATTTTGTTTGAAAAAATGTGGTATGAAATAACTAATAAACTCATTTTCTTTCCTTAAGTTCATCCACTTTCATAATTTTGGGCACATTTTTCTTGACATCTTCCATAAAATAAATTTTTTCACAAATTGCCCTCCAAGGTTTATAAGTAGTATTTAAATGCTTAAACACAATTTAACCATCATATTTGCAGTATAGAACTTGTTTGAGAATAGCGAAATCATGCAACCACTGTTGTAGGTCTCTTAATTTAAATAAAGTCATCTGTATCTTAAATTCATTGCACTGCCCTAGCCATTGTAGGGATTCTTCTCTTTTGACTTTGCTGGAGTGCTCCTTATTCTTTTCACCACTGGTTTGGTCTTGAGCATATTGAGCACATGATGGGAGGGGACCTTGTCTCATAATCCTCAAGCTTTCTTCAGTGTTTTTTTAGCTTACTCCTTTATTTGTATTCATCATAGTCTTGATTGTCAATGCCTGGGTCTTTTCTCCCTTGACCTCATCTATCTCATCCTATTAAATCAATCATAGTTCTTTTTCATATATGTAATATATTATCTCAGTGTATTTACTGTAGAATACATCCAATCTGGACTTGAGGATTTTAGCCCAATATACAACTTAAATTTTCTGTGAAATTTTGTTTAATAACTAAATCAAATGTAAAACTTAAATTAGTAGTTGATTATAATCAGATTTCATGTATTTATAATTGATTATACAAATAAGGATATCATTTACTACAATTGTGACTGTGAGACAGGAGGAGATTAAATTTTCTCACTTGTTTTGGTAATATAAATTTTATCATTAGGTTGTGTTCAATTTTACAAATTAATTTAAAAACATGTTGAAAAGCTATAGGCAGATAGAAATAAAAAATATAAAAAGCCAAGTTTCATTGTAAAGGGACTCTTTTTCAACAGAACTTAATTTCATTTGTTTCTTTTCATTATTTAATATTACAGGGTGTTTAAATGTTTAAATCTTTAATAAAAGTTCTAATGTGTAATTATAAGGCGAGTTTAGGTTCATTGCGTCACAGAAAAATTTTGGGACTGAAATATAATTATTAAATACTTATAGTTTTTTAAGCTCGTTCTAAAAATCCAAATGTTCAAAGGTGAAATATTAAACAAAGCCGAGAGCTGGTAGAGGAGCACTTTCAAAGTATTTTGCATTAAATTGGAATCACTAATTATTATTGTTATCGTTATTGTTATTTTTATAGTTTTTAGTTGTTATAATATTTGTTTTCAGAAATTATAAAATAATTGAATTAATCATACGAGAATATATAACATTCGCAGCCCGCTCTGAACTAAATGTCATTGAAAAACATTTTTTTCTTCAAAAAAATTATAAATTTTTATGTTATTTGTATTTGTTGATCCCACATTATGTCTCAGCAAGGAGACAGTCAGGATAAAGTAAAATGAGGGACAGCTCAGCCTAGAAAAAAACAAGCACGTTTTCACTCAAAACTCTATTAACCGAACCGTAATAGTAACAGAAAGAAAGTAGGTCAATCACTGAAATATTTTCCAATATTTTATAATAAATAAAAATTATCTCAAATGGTACGGGAAAAAGGTCCTGCTTGAACATGTTGATATTTTCACGTTAGCCAGCATTCAATCGGCAGTCGCATTGGAGCTGGCGTGAGCACTTTATGTTACCACCTTTTCATTTATTTCAAATCTGGAATCTTTAGTTTTATAATTTTCATAATTTTTTGTAAAGTATTTTCGTTTTCACCTTTCAAATTTTCAGAAATTTTTTTGAAAGGTCGAGTTCCAATATTTCTTTTTTCTCGAAGTGGAAACTTTAAGTCTTCTAGGGGCAAGGCTTTCGGTTCTTCTCTTTCCAAAGTAAAATTTGTAGATGCTGAAAAAAAGTAATATAAAACATTATTTTTACACTAATAACACTTGATTTTTGATTTTAAAAAAACATTTATAATTCATTTTAGCCTTTTTTTGAAAAAGTGTGTTTCCACAAAACTATTGGCTGAGAAATTTTAAATAACTATACTTTCCAACTACAAGACTCACTTTTTACATAGAAAAAATTTGAAATGTTAAAATACTGTATTATGTCACCTAATCGTGTTTAATTTGAGTCAGAAAAATGTGAGATGCTACTGAAGATAGACTTGACGCAGGTCTTATTTTCAAGTGCGGCTTTTAGTCCGAAAAATACTGAATGCTTTCTTTTGTAAAAAAGACTTTTTAAGAGGGCCTTAAACTTTCAATTCAACCATTAAAAGGTGCCGCTAATTTCGTAAATGTTTGATTCGAATGTAGAATGGAAACCTTGAAATAATTGAAATAGTGCCAAATAAGCGTTGCATGCTTACTGATCTCTTTTCAAGCCGGCATTATTTACATCTTCGAAAGCCGGTGAAGTAAACAAATGTTAGATTTAACGTTCTTTTCTTCCCATAACAAACAGTTTCTACTTCATATACTGTGTTGCATCTTAATCTTCTGAAGTTATTCTTAACTTTGATAGGGTTTTTAATTCAGTAGCTTGTGCTTTAATTTAGTAATCGTAACTTAGCTCTACGCAATTGATGTTAATGTGTTTACCAAATATAGGTACAGTATGTCACACAAGACACTTATCAAAACAAATCATTACTTAGTTTTTTGATATTGTAATATGTAAAATATATGTATTTTTTAAATCGATGTTTTAGGCATATTACTAGAATGTTTGAAAAGTTTGTGCTGATTTTCAAAAGCGGTATTTGAGGACGTCTAAAAACATCAAAATTGTAAAAAAAAATTGCCCAATGTATTCTCAGATACGACATTTTAAAACATTTAAAGGGTTATTAGATGTTGATTTAAAGTACGCTAATCTATTTCAAGGACCCTCCCAATTACCTCGGTTACTAATATTATTATTATTATTTTTTTTTTTAATTAAATTTTTACTCGGCTGCTCTTCGCCGTCTCCACCCCCTTCGCTCTTCCCTTGGGAGTGGGCTTCGCTCTTCTGCCGCCCGGGCCACATCAGCCTGTTCGGCGTCATAAGCACTTGTGCACCCGAACGGCGAGAGCTCATCCTGCGGCCACTCTTCCAACAAGGACAGTTAGTGACCGCAGGGGATTAGGGGACCGAGGATCACTGCCTTCTGCATCCTGCAGGCCAAGGCCTGGGCACCCGACCTGCAGGCGGGGATGATGTTAAGTTCCCCCAGGAAGCCAGCTTTCATGCCACCCAGGCAGCCGATGACCAGCACGACACGCAAAATGCGCCCGCCCAAGACTGAGGTGAAGATCTTGTCCCACATGGACAAGATCTTGTTCCACATAGATCTCCCTCCCTCCAGTACGTCTCCGTTTTATTATTATTATTATTATTACTTGTATAGGCCACTCTCGTTGGGGTAAATGGGGGGAGGAAAAAAAATATATATTTGAATAAATATATATTTTTATATTATAAATATATATAAATATATTATAAATATATTTTTGTATTATAAATATACACATATATAATACCGGGCTTATATATATATAAGCCCGGCATGCCTTTTAGGCTTAAATGGGACATATATTATATGTATGTAGTATTGTATGTATATTATAATTGTTTTGTATATTTGTATTATATAATTATTGTACTCATATTAGTATTTTAGATAAATATGAAAATACATATCTATTCACCATCTGCTATTTTTTGAACGGCGCTATGAACAACCAAACTGACAGGTTCTCTTGTTCCTTGATTTTTCCCATTTTCTACTGCAGTCTTGGCTGGATTGTAAATGAATATATAAAACAAAGACAGCATTATTGCTGCCAGGCTCACAGAAAAGACATACGCAATGACTGTTAAAACTCTGATTATTTTCCTCTTGTGTTTCGGTTCATACATTTTGTCTTTGCTCTCGCTTCCCGCGAATTTGATTTCGGAACCAATCGTTCTGTTGATGGATCCACGACTCACCGAATTTTCGCTCATTTTCTTTATTTTACTTGAGCAGTGCAGTTATTTTTTAATCGCGAATAGAGTCCTTTATTGAGTTCGATTTCATATTTGTTTCTGCATTAATCAATTTTTATTATTTATTTTCTGAGCAAATTAGTATTTGAAGGAAACAAAAAACGTGTCGTTCTTAAACACATGTTTTCTTCATAAAATATTTCTTAATTCATTGCAATAGAAAAACAACTTTAGTTTATGAGTTTTCACAGTGAAATAACGGTTTACAAATCATAGATGAGAGAATCTGATCAGGCAGACAGATAGCGGTTAAAAAAGTGCTCAGCCAAAAGGTATAAGGAAAATTCAATTTATATTTATATCTTTGAGATTTAATACTTTCCGAATACTTTTACACATAATTTTCGATACTCCGTAGTTAAGTTTCTATGTTATTAGTATGGTGAATTCCTTTTAGGAAAATACGTTTTTTAGTGTTTTTATGTTTTTTATATTGATCGACCTACATAAAACAATGTATCATAAAAGAAGAAAAACTATAAACATCACTAATTAAATTTGTAATTAATACACAAACTACTGTTAGAATTATTTATTTAAATTTTGAAAACAGAAATCGTCCTCATTATAACAACGCGATCGATATACTTGAGCGAGAGTTCCGCAGAGATTCACAACTGACTTTCAACAGCCCAGGTTTTTCTTAATTGCCAGTTCTCCCGCACAGAGGTGCTGCTTACCAATTCCATTGTTTTTTCCTTCTTTCCATTTTTGCCCTTTGTTTCTTTAACTCCTACTGTTTATTTTGATGAGAATTAAAAATATTAAAACCAAAGACTAAGAATATTTTACAAATATATTATTATTTCCACTAATTTTTATTGCATAGTTTTATTTTTGCTTATTATTTTTTGATTTTCTTATGATCCCATCGTACCTTTAATGTTATGATTGTAGTGTTGGCCCCCGTTTTTATTAGAATGATGTATAGTCAGTGTTTGGTCAAAATACTGTATACTTTCTATTTTTAAAGCAAACAAATATATAGCCCCTTTTTACTCATATAAGGCTTCATATTCAATTTGAATTTATATTTAAGGCTACATTAAGCACGTATACATTGACTTTAAATTTTCTGCGGTCTTTTGCAATTTCCCTGAGCACTAAATAAATGACGCAAAAAAGTACATAAATTTTCTCTGTTTGGGAGGTCTGTGGTGTAGTAGTAAAAGCGCCAGACTACAGAAGTTATGGCTGTGAGTTCGAAATCTCTTCTACATCCCCTCATACTCAAGGATAGAAAAAAATTAAGCTCAATTATAATGGCTCATTAAGTAGCCTTCTGGTTTTTAATTTTACATTTTTTAGTACTTCTGGACACGAATTTACAACTGAAAATGGCTTTTTTCCTGCTTTAAATATACAGTATATATAGCACCTCCTCAAATACTGACCTTAATTTTAGTATTAGAATAAGTATTTTAATGATTGAAATTTCCACTATAAGTTAGTTTCGTTGTTCCAAAGAAGCAGTTGAATTCCAGAAAAATAAATAATATAGAGACAAAATGATGGCGGCTAGGGATACGAAAAAAAGGTAAGTGATTACCTAGGACAATCAGAAAAAAAGTAAAATGAAACAAAAATCCGTAATAGTTATCATGCTTGAAATCACGATATTTTAAGTTAATTATGAGAAACCAAAACCCTTGGACGCAAAGTATTAACACTCTGAGGACGGTGAAAAATTATATCAGTTACAGACGGTTCGGGTCTTTTTAACCCGAGGTATAGATATTTTTAATTCTTCGTTCTCAAAAAGGTATGACTTTTTTAAGAAACAAAAAGGAGCTTAACTGTAATCAATATATTTGTTAGTATTAAGTAAATTTACAAAAAAAAATTATTAAATAAAAAAATTAATTAATCTTGGCACCTCTGACAAATACAAATAAAATGCTTTGAACACACACGTTTTTTGCATTCTACACAAACTGTCTGAACTTTATTGTCTCTGCTTGAAGAATACATACTGTATGACACCTCTTTCATACTTAGAAAAGTTTCAACGAAATATTTGTTCTGGCAATACGGTAAAATTGTCATGTCGTCCTGGAATCCGAATAACGATGATCCTACTGCACGTTATTTAGAAGTAGTAAATTTAAGTGATAGTTATGGCTTATTCGTTCTAATGGTGCTATCTAAAGTCGGTTTTTCTTAAAGGAGATATGTCGCCAACAGTATGCTTGTAAGAAAATTGTCCGTAGTAACATTTCGTCCACTATTCTTTAATTATTTTATCAGTCTTCTTATCACCTTCTCCCCTTGATTTACTTCTCATTTGTCACCCGCACCTCAACTTTCCACATGTACGAAGAATCGCAACACATCCACACCTATATCCCATGTTTACCCTATTTCGAGGGAATATATATTGCTTTATAATATAGCTTATAATATTATAATAGGTACATAAAAATTGCTTGCTAATATATATACTTTGATTTTCTTCTTCCATCTGACGGCGTTGTCGGAACCAGGTTGTGTCGTCGTAGATGAACGAATGATGGATAACACTAATTCCGAACGTATATGTATATTGAGATCTAAAATATTACTATAACTATAATTTAGAATCAAAATGGAAAATGCAATGATCCTGATGGTGTGGACCTCCGGGACTGAATGAATTTAGCTTCACTGTATCAATTCCGGAGTGATGAATGTGGCGAACGCCACAACGTATTGAAGCCATCTGATTCGCTCGTCTCCTTTTAAAGACTTTTCTTCAGATCTTTGCTTCTAAGTTTTCGTGACATTATTCAAAATTTCATAAAACAACTTACCATTTCAAGAATTACTAAGGAATGAATTACGAAAACTAATGCAGAGAAAAGCGACGAGCGGAAAGACGAGGAAGAACAGAAGTTTGCGCACAAACGATGGACTCTTCAAGTCCGTTTTTTTCTTCTGTGGCGGTTTTTAGGGTTAAACCCATTAAAACTCACATCTCAGGATAATTTTATGACCAAACAAACCCAACAAAAAACAAAAAGCAGAAAAAAATTAAAACAAAGGCTTGAGTTTTTAGATCAAGTCAAAAAACCCGAGTCGTCTGTAAAAGTTGCCCCAGTTATATATGCGAAAATAATGAGTCTAAAATTCTGAACAGTCCTTTGAAGTTTTTATGAAAAGTCAAGAAATTTCAAAAATCAAACTTTATTACAAAAAAAAATTATGATGAAAAATTTCGGGTCGATTAGACCCGTTCGTCCTCAGCGAGTTAAAGCAGTAAATGGCATAAAAACTGAAATATCCTTCCAATATAGAAGATATTTTAAAATAACAAAACAATATTATTATAAATTACTCACTGTGAAAATCCTTATAATTTTTTTGGAAGCTTCTTTTGTTTCATGACATTTTTTCGTGTTTTCCTTCATCCCAACACCAAAATTACTATCCTTATTTTTAATGACCATGTCTTGGTATTTTTTCTCATTAATATTTCTTATATTATGAATTTGCCCAATGTAAAATCTAAAGTGTTATCTTGAATAAGAATCAGTTTTCTGCGCATTCGTTGTAAAAAACTAATTAAATTAAATAAACTTAAGCTTTGACCCCGTGTAACTCACATTTTCTACCAAAATTTTAAGAAGCCAAACTTGTTTTTATTGGATAAGCATTCAGTAATGTGTTAAAGGACGAATTTTGCTACTGATTGCCAGTTTTTTTACTTCTAAAACACTATCCTTCAAAAAACTTTGGATGAAATTTTTATTAATTGTTTAATAATACCCTCAGTCCGTGGGTGAAGTAGTGTTGTGGTTAAGTTCCTGACTTGGACACAATTGATCATGAGTTCGAATCCTCCTCCCCCATCCTGTTATACCCTAAAATTAAGGGTGAAAAACCGGGATTAAAACCACCACCACCAAATTTCCTCAGTTTTTACTTTTCTGGAAAGTAAATACTTCAAAAAACTTATGCAACAAAAAATTAATAACAGGCAAAAAAATAAATAATAAAAAATTTATAGTAAATTTAGAAGCAATTTTACTTTTTAAATTACAAATGGTCGTCATTTACCACCCAAAAAATGTTGACACTCGAGCAATAATATGAAGCAAAAAATTCTCAATAATTTTTCATATCATATTCAGAAGAGTAGAACACATCTGCGCTTTTTCCGTGACTTGTATAAAATGACTTCTACAATTATCCCGAGAAAACAGAAGTGTTTAAAGGTAAAAATTCAACGTCTATCTAATTTTTCCACACCAACATTTTTATAAAACAGTTTGGGTTTACAATAAATCGCAATTTCATGATCAGTATTGTTGCACTTATAAATATCCACTGTCATAATACAAAGCTAAAATCAAGCTTTACAAAGAAACGAACCTAAGATAAAGAATAAACATTTGAGTTATTTAATTGTCCTTTATTTCCACGTTTTCTTTTTCGCCGTCTACGTCTTTTTTTTTTAACTATCTTCTCCTCAGGTGATATTTCAGCTAAATTTTCAAGGACATATTGTCTTTCTTCGGATGTATGTTCTAAAAAATGACTCCCCTCATTGTTCCTCACGCCAGCATCTATAGAATCTTTCTTCATTATTATTTTTTCAGTTTCTACTAATTCTAATTTGTTTTCTTCACCTATCAGTAGATTTTCCGTTCCGTTTTCACCTAAACGCTTTTCATCCGCCACTTCAGTCTTTTGTTTTGATATGATAACTTTTTCGCCGCTTTTTTTCAGGCGTGATAAATTAAAATCATCCTTTTTTTGTGAGCTTGTATTTTCCTCTTTAAATAATTCAAATCGCCTTTTTAGATTTTCTGCCTTTTCTTCGATTTCTCCTTTAATATTTTTTTGTTTATCACTTCTACTTCTTTTTTTTTCATTCCTCTTTATCTCTTTTTCTTTGTCTGACTTGTTTGATAGCAGTGTTGAATGTAAACTTGAAATCAATTTTGACTTTTTCTGAATTTCTGTGGTGAATCGGATAGTTTTAACTGGTTTTGAAACGCTTTCGGTTTGACATTTTGATTTTTGGTCATACTGAGATTTTTTTTTTAGAATTGATTTGGGAAATTCCGGTTCGTTTATTTTGTAAAATCCTTGAGGATTCATTTTTTGGGAACAGATTTTTAAAAACTCATACCCCAAACCATTTACTGAAGTTGCTACATTAGACCGTCAGTTTTTATAAAAACTCCGACCCTAAAGCAAAAGAAAACTGTAATTTTTTATTTATCAAAACTTTTCAATTGTAATTTTTTAGTGATCCTTTTCGAGTGCTAATCACAGAAGAAAGCACAGGGTGACGATTATAATGGGCTTTTTAAGTATGTAAAAATATTGATTTGATCAGTTTTATTATACATTAAAAAGAAACTACAATGTGTTTATCGGCAGACTTAGATCGAGTTTCTGTATTATTAAGGAAGTTATATGGTTTAGTAGCGCAAATGTAAAAAGGAGGTCTTACAATTTTGAAACAAAAAGCAGAGGAAGAACGAAACAGTTAAAGAACGGCGAAACACGTTTACGTTCCTATCGTGAGAATAATGAAATGGCAGAATTGAAGAATCAAGAATTGCTACACAATATTATAATAAAAGACTGCAAGCACCTATCGAGATATAATATTACTAAATATTGTATGCCTTGGTTTAACTAACGTTTTCTCGAACAAACTTTGGTATCATACTTATAGAAATATATTATTTGGTTAGTAAATAATACTCCAAATATGCACTAAACATTTTGTGGAAACCCACAGCCAAGGACTAAATGAGTCACATGCGATTCTGGAGCCACAATTTGCCAACCTCTGCTCTACTTTGCCATGTCTTCGTTACGTCCATGGGTTCATGCTTATGGCATTTCATAGGTAACTCGGGCACCCCAAACTCTTTACAGATGTGCCAATACAGATAAGCGCAGATGCTGTCATGGCCCTTTACATACTCGTGCTTGCCCAGTGTGGGACAAACAGATACTGGCTGGTCAATCGTCTCAGATTCCCTGAGATTTGGAGGTTTTGAGAATCACTTTCATGTAATTCCTTGTCTTAAATATCTGATCCTGTGACGCTATTAGAAGAGCCTCGGTGTCGGGCTTCAGTTTACTCCTTAACCGCATGAACGATTGAAGATGTTGTTTCCCAATCCTTCCAGAAATTACACGTGAAACGGTATCTCTTTTCATGTTTTTTGAGAGTCTCTTGTGAACTGATGTCATTTTTCTCCTCGAACTTGTTGGCCAACTCCAGAATGCCTCCGCATGGACACTTCTTGTTGAATTTGCCGCATGTTTTATTATTATTATTATCATTATTGATTATGACTACTCTCTCTTTTCCCTTCTCACCCTACGTTCATTTTTATTTACACCGTTTCTTTTCCTTAGTTAGCTCCTGGGGCTTGGAATTCGTTTCTCCCCCAGACAAGCCCCTAATTTTTATGCCATAATAACAACACTAGTCGTTTTTTATTGATAACAGAAAAAAGAGAAATAATCGAAGTAGAAGGGCCTGTAAACGAGAAGTCTCAGCATCGCCTAGATGGTAAAGATCAGTAATTTTTTTAAATATCCCAGTTAACAGCCCCTTATATCAAAAAAGTAAACACTCTTTTTGTTCCAAAAATTTAACTTTCTATTTAGAGACTACTAATACTATTAAAAATTGTCTTAGAAAAATGTCCAAGTAGAAGAAAGATTTTTTCAAAGTTTTCTTTCGTTCGTTTAATTTTTCCACTATACTGTAATAAATAGTTTACCTATTTTTATAGATAAGTTTTCTCATAGTTGAAAAATTGATACAAAGTGTACTCCGACCTAAAGATTTGCGAACAGTGAATTGCAATAACTGGCACAATAGCGTTTTTTAGGTAATATCCATACAATTATTACTAATTCATTAAATTAACCGTTTTAACATGCATGTTTGTTTTGAAATTTAAGTCACCACAAATTAGTTAAAACATAAATTCGGACGAGACCATTCGACCCCCTCAAGTTTAAAAGGAGAATTACTAAAAATGGAACATTTTTTGATGAAATGTTACTTTAAAAATTCCTTCAAAATGTTATAACATGAATGCACTAATATTTTATCTTTAAAAAATTGGTGGATTTACTAAAGAATGTTCAACGAACCTATAAATTTTCTTATTTTTCATTAGCTGCCGCAAATAAATAGTGAAAACTTACAGATAGTCAAACACTTTCCGACAAACAAAATAATAATAAAAACAAAAAAAAACATTACAGAACTAAAACCCAACTGAAAACATTTCTTAATATGTTTGTTAAAATGTTGGTAGCAATAAAATTTCTTTAGAGAAAAAAATTATGATCAAAAAAGAAATCAATCGATAGAGAAAGCACTAATATGAAAGCCTATGAAAAAGTATCTGAAATATTTGAAATGTCACAAGACAAGAACTTTGAAAAATAAGCTTAACAAGAGTATCAAATTAGTGTATCTTTAAAATTTTTTTCCTAGTTAATTGACAACTGTCTCCAAGTATAAAACATTAAGTAGTTGGCCTGGGTATAAAGGGGCTTTATATATAGGAAACAGACCTGAGTCTTAACTCCAGGAAGTAGATAACGGATATAACTGAAGATACAGTCTTTAAGATAGAATAAGGTATAGTAAGAAAAATTTTAAAAGATAGTGATAATAACAAAATAATAATAATAAGGAAAGTAAAAAGAAATAGAGAGGCGAAGTTGTGGGAAGCGTGTTATGGAGTCAAATGGAGTCAGAGAGGTAGCGGGATTGGGAGGGGGAAGGGTATTTGAGGAAGAATAGGTCAGTTTCCTTCTTTACATGATATGGATAAGGAGGTTTTAGACTGGAAGATCGGGGAAAGTAGTGTAATAAGAAAATTTAGACTTTATATTTTAAAAGAAAGAAGAGCACTACTACTACTGAAGTTTAGGTTTCCGCGGCAGTCAAACTTGAAACTAAAAAAATGGGCACTGAGTTTTTACACGAAACGTTGGTTTTCAGTTCTAATATGACGCGGTGTAAAAACCCAGTGCTCTACGTTTGCAGTTTCAAAGAAGTGCATCAAATTTTATTGTATCATCCTAATGTAGGAAAGAGTTCTCCAGCTTATTAAATACAATGTTTTAAGTTAAGTCAAGTCGATGTATAATCTTCTTAAAATTAATCAACTGAATCAACTCCAACTGTTTTGAATGTCATATACAAATTAATAATAATAAAAAAGGGGCACTAAATGTATGAAATACATTCTGGCGGGAAGCATTTACGTCCGATAAACCCATTAAATACGTACCTGTTTTACAAATTTGAAACGACTGGGAAAGTTGAAATGACATTGTTAAAGTATTTTCTTGTTTTATTAAACATTTGAGAACATAGTAACTTAATTTCTCTCATGGATTTTTACAACAAATTTAATAATAAACCATATTGTCAGTTTTGGAAGGAAAAAATTCTGATTCGGCGTAATGTCGTTTAAATTGGTGAACGTTTTTGTCAAATCCTTTACACTGTAGAAAAGATTCTAGACACTGAGGCCTAAATTAAATGGCGTTTTCAAATTCAAAAAAAAATGTAAATAGTCAGAAAACAAATATGGTAAATTGCTATTTATTATGGAACTGATTTTCAAATTGGACTTAATAATTTTGACATTATATAACATACAACACAAATTTACAAATTAAAAAAAATTATCTACGTCCAAGCAATACACAGGAAAAGAAAAAAAATTTCATAATGAAAACTGACAAAATCTCGAGAATGGCTATAAATAAACTAAAACCTTCAATTTAAAAACATTCAAAGTAGGAAACGTTAAATTCAATTGAAATTAAAGCTCACATTTTTTATCATCATGGAACCAATAGTAAGAAATTCAGTTAATTTAAAAGAATGTTCTAACGAATATTTGAGGATTCAGAAAAAAACGCCCTCCATAATTATTCCTACATATCACAATAATTCTGAAGTGAAGTTCATGAAAGTTCCAATTTATAAACTTAGTAAGAAGCCAAAAGCTCGAGAAATTGCAGAAGTGGGTTGTAAAAAAATAAATATATTCGAAGGTGCCTCATCAGAAAATCTAACAGAATGGAGCACCAAAAAAATAGAGCTTCAAAACTGTAAGCAACTAGACAAGAAAAATAAAATCGGAGGTAAATCATGCGTTGTATTTTCCACGGCTTCATATATCGATCAATCAAAGACAGAATGGAAATTTAAGCCGCCCGAACAATCTGAAGGCGCAACACTTCCTCAATATTTATTAATTAAAATGTCTAAAGAAGTTTCGCCTAATTCTAGAGTTCAAGAACAGAGTTTAATTTTAGGAGCAAATGAAGGAAAATATTCTGTAGACTCGGAACACAACACAGCTTCACGCAAAAAATTAGATTCACAAATTGTTGCGGACGCTGAGAAAATATCTCTCCCAGAAGGCTCAGGCAATTTAAGGCCTTGGTCCTACGCACTTACTCTGAAAAATCGAAATAATAAATAATATAATCGAAATAATAATGTTTTTAGTCTAACACTTAAACAATGTGTACATTTATTTTCTGTAGGGAGGACAGAAAACTTTTAAGATAAGTCTCATTATTGTCTTTCGTACTTATGCTATAAACGTAGAATTTTTCATAATAATAATAATAATTTTTAATTTATTGATTCAAGCAACTGAACATCTTGTTCATCCAGCTTATACTTATCACACTTACAAAATTATAATAACATAAATATTAAATATTACACTATGAGGACGTAGAACTTCTTCAGATCTAGTCCTCGTCCCGTAGCAGGTCGATGAATTTTCTTCGCTGAAGTCTCCTTGCTTCTGGCGACTGAGCTAAGTTTCTTAATTCACCATTTTGGTGGGACAGAAGGCGCTCTAGATGCCTTCTTGCCTGCTCACGAATTTCTTCCTGCACCGTCTTCATTTTTAAATCCCGGTGGAGGTTGTCATTTCGTACCTGAGTTCCTTAGTACTTTATTTTGGAACCTTTGGACCATCAGAGCATTGCTCTTGCTGGTACAGCCCCACAACTGCGCTCCGTATGTCCAAACCGGTTTTAAAATTTGTTTATATATTAAAATAATAATATAATAATAATAATAATAATAATATATAAAGATACGATATTTTTACTTCATACTTCACTTCTATTACTAAGGTATCAACCTATTAGTAACCACTTAGATTCCTTTACAAAATCTTAGGGAGTTGTATTTGGAGTTTATAGATTAAAACGTTTGTTAAAAACTAGTAGAATACATAGGAGGCAATGGAAAGTTTTGACTTTTTATTTTTTGCTGCCTGTTTAATTCTTTTTTTTTTCATTTTATACTTAAATGTACGGAGACATATAAAGTCACTGACCTGTAAAATTATCCCCTCTTGCTTTAAGGGTTGCTGAAGAAGCCGGTAAGTCGTAAATTTTGCAACTAAATTAATAAAGTTTTTTTTTAACTATCATTTTCTTCGTTTATTTTGTCTTTTCTGTTAAGGCGGGAGCTGGGAAAATATTAGGTGAATATAAGGATCCATGGATTTCCCTTACCACACCACCTTTATTGCTTTTCTTTACTCATCACTTTTATTATCAAAAAGATAAAGTGTATTCGATCTCACAAGGACAACAGAACTCACAATGAGTCGAATGTTTAAATAAGGCGGGTCAGGTAAAGCGTGGACAACGAATAATTTTTTATTATTCTTGCTTCAAAAGAATGGTTGTTTCAATATTAAACCGAACTGTTCAGCTTTCGATTTTAGTCACGATTTGTGTGCTTTCATAAAAACGCAAACATTTAGAGTTTTTAATAAACGGGTAAAACCATACAATAGCCTTGAGATATGAACTGTTGTTTCCCTGAGAACACCTTACTGTGAAAGATATTTATAATAATGTACAAGTAGTTTTTTTGTGAATTTCAAACCTTTAATCATAAAACATCAATAAAGCAGTTAGTGTTAATTATACCTTAATTACTGTTGAATAACTTTTTAATTTTATTTCTACTGACAATTTTTATTTTAAAATTTTGGTATAGTAGCAATAAACTACTCAAATTTTGAATAAATAACCATTCATTTTAATTTTATTACTACTGAAAATTTTTATTTTAAAATTTTGATATAGTAGCAATAAACTATTCAAATTTTGAGTAAAGAAGACAATTTTTCTCCTAGTAGCGAAATCTACAAATTATCCTTTAGTTTTGTTACTCCTATATATCCGATCACTTCAATTGGTTTTTTTTCCTCGGAGAGTGGAATTTTTTCATTAATAACATCCACTATTTCTGACTGGTAATCTTTGGCACAAGCCACAGCCACTTCTTCGGCTTTTTCTGGTGGTACGGATGCCGTGGCGGCTTCAGCTGCCCTTACGGCTGCATTGAATCGGCAAAACGCTTGAGCCTAAAACGATTTTTTTGTTTAAATTTATTAAAGCAAAATTCAATTTTTCTTTAAAATTTTTTCAAAATTTACCTGAGCAAGTTTTTCTATGGCATCCATTAAAGCTGAATTCTGGACTTCTGAGGGATCTCCTTCTCGTACTTCTTTTTCCAAACTCTGAAGTGCTACTCTGCTAACTTTATTATCAACAGAGATTTTGCTGCGGCCGAATTCTGATAATTTGCTTCCCGTAAATTGCAAAGTGGACCATTTCTTTGAACCTTCAAAGGATGGCATTCCTCCTTCTTCTGAAAGACGACGACTCTACAAAATATAAATGCATTTAAAACTGGACTTGACCATTGTTTTCTTTGCCTCTAAAGTTAATTTTGAGTCTGGTTCAAATTCGCTAATATTGTTTTTGTTTAATAATTCTTGGCAAGGAGCGGGAAAGAACAAAAACGTGTTTAAAGAGAAATTAGGTAATGTTTTCTAAATTTTCACAGCTATTCGTAGTACGATTATTCATAATGAAAATGAAAAAGGTTTTTGGCTGTCTATTAATAAAAACTTGACAGTATACTAGTCAAAAGGAACAGCACATTCACCGAAAAATGGCGGCTAAGCAAATAAAATCATCCAACAATCATCGTTTAGCAAATTAAAATAAAAATTCATACTCTAGAAAAATTTTAAAGCTTTTTTACCCTACCTTACTTGGAATAACTAATTGATACCTAGAGTAATAAAAATTCTTTAGCATTAACTTTGGTGATGTTTCTTTTTGCCTATTTCGCTACGTCAAATATTGGGAAGAATAAGAAAATTTACCCGCACACATGTTTCGGATATGTTGGAGTCTGCAAACAATTATTTAGCCTATTTAAACTATGGATAAAAATATCCAGATTCTAAAATTATCCGGTTATTTGAAAATATATTTGTTCAGTCAAATAAGTACAATACATAAAGCAAAATCTATAGGCAAGATATATGAAAAGAAATGGGTAGGGCCAAATCATAGGTAGCAATGCCAATTAGGTCTGATTTCAGGATTTTGGAAGGAGCGGCACCTAGAAACAATTTAATTTGATAAACTAATCCAAATGATTTTGACAGTTTGGTACGTATTGTTAATCAATATAATGTGTCTGTGGTTAAACAAATACCCAGAATTGGTTCACGACTTTAATTCTTGTAGTTCGGCCGATCATCCCGTGCCATTTCGCAAACTAACCGACCAGAAACTCAAGGCAGAGATGAACTGACACTGATCAACTGACGGAGAATATTGTGTGTGTATGTGTGTGTGTGTATTAGGTTGAAAACTATGAAATGTGCGTTTCTTGTTTATGTTTGTATTTATCCAATGCCTGTTTCATACTTTCCAAGCTAACATGTATATTCATATTTTCTTGACTATATATAACTCCTATTTTAACCAGAGTAGGAAGTGACTGAAAAGGTTGAGAAATGACATTTGGATGCGTCCATTAACAGCCAACATCCAATCATCTCTGGTTTTGACCTTTTTAGTTTCTGGTCGGTCAGTTGTCAATAGGCGTTCTATATATTAGGGTGTCCCACAAATTTATTTCCCTTTTCTGATATGAAATAAATACACAATATTTCCTGTTTAAGATATTGTTTATATTCTCCTATTTATGCTTAAGTGATTATATACTGTTACTATAGCAATTCTAGTGGTAACCACAATCTCCTGCACACTATATCATAGATTTTCATCAAGCATGGCCTTGATAATGGTCGTATACGTCGATTTAAGGGTGGCCACCATTTTTATTTTTATTTATAAATCTTTCAAACCAACAGTTGTAATAGTTATAACACCATCTCCGTCAACGTAAAAAATCTCGTCGACACTATCACTTTTTTCAACACAGAGAAACATAAAGTATAAATATGCTTTCTCTGCCCGTCTTTAACGCTGTGGGCTACAATAGATAAGCCTGCCTGTTTGCACAAGCAAAGACAGAAAAAAAAGGTCATTCATTACGCGACGAGAAAGAAACTTTTGTGACACCCTTATATATATATATATATATATATATATATATATATATATATAGGTGTCACACGTTAGGGTAAGTTTTATATATATATATAATATATAAAACTAAAAACAGGAACAAAGTGGACCACAGAGAGAAAAGAAGAACATAGCAGAAAAATGAAGGAATATTGGGCAAAGAGGAAGGCAGAAGAGGCAAGAAAGCGGCTGTTGAAATAAACGTGGTCCTCGAAGGCCGAAACGAAAAAAAAAATACACATACACATTACTAATGGAATATATGCATTTGACCCTATAACGCTCGAAAATAATTTTTTTACATTTTTGAAGTGCCGACTGAATATAAACAAACTGCATCAGAGGCGAGTCACGTGTTTTTTAATTTATTCTCGGTTTGTGGGGTAAATAACGCAAATATTTTTTTGTGTTTCTAATATGTCCATGAAACTAATGAACAATAAAAAAGAGGATTTTCTTGGTTGGTGAAATAAATAACCGAACAAAGGGTGCGATATAAGCGCCTATTCATCAAGTTCATGCAGTTCTTTTTTTTAACATACGCCAAGTTAATATAACTCTTAGTAAAAGCGCTAATCTCGTCAATCGGAAGCTCATTTTAGTCTGGAAAGGGCTAGAATAACTGCTAGAAGGGTTTCTAATAATGCTAAAAAGCTCATGGATAGGATATGTACAAAGTTTGGCAAGAGTAGCTGATAAATTGCTGACAAAATCTAGAAACAAGGTTAACAGTTTTTGCTTGTCATCATCATGTTTAGAAACCGGCATTCAACAGTGTATTTGAAAAAAATAAACAAAAATCCAATAACTCGCTGCAATCCCCAGTCTAGATTCACTAGATACTCAGAAAGTTTGGAGAAAACTGAGTGAATATTAATTTTAGCGCTATACGGAGCATTTTTAGTAAGCGGTTTTTGGAGAAAAAGCAATTTTTTAAAAAATTTTGGGCGTGACTCAATATAAATGTAGGGAGTGAAAGTTTTTTATTTGAATAAATATTTCTATAATAAACAGAATTAGAGAAAATGAAAAAAAATTAAATTAGAGAGGTCTGTTAAATTAAAAAAAAAATTTTTACGGATATAAGGGGCACCCTATGTATATAATTTTATTTAAATGAGATAATTAGCTTTCAATGATTAATACTCACAGTCAGTTCTTTAGTAACTATTTCGTCAAATTCCTGTAAGGGAGATTTCCTTTTCACAACAGATTTTCCTTTTGCCAATTTTTTTTGAATTGACTCTAGTGGTGATTTTTCCGCTTCGGCATCGTAAGAATTAAAATTTTCACAGGAATCGTGAGTTCCAAAGCGAACTCCACGTCTGCCACTATTACTTAAATCATCATAGTCATCCTGCAGAAAAGACTGCTGAACATTAACCCTCGGCGAAGACAGTTTCTGTATAGCTCTTTCCCATAAGCGACTAATATTTCGGTGTTCTTGTTGATTTATAAATCGGTCGTCAGGATTTGCTGAACGATTATTGCAAGTCATTTCATAATTTCATAAAATACAACTTAATACATCAAATTAAACAATTTGAAAACAAAAAATTAAATAAAAAAACCTATACACAACTTTTTACATCACATGTTTACATCATTACAATTCGATTCCATTTCAACCGCCATTTTGTCATTGTTTATAGAGAGGAAGCGGATCTAGGGAGGTTTTACTACGGTTAACCCAAAAATTTTTTAGCAGCACTGATAGCTATAAATTTTTGTAATCAGCAGCTTTAAAAATCAAATTCTTAGTAAATCTTAGTTTGAAATTATGGAAAACGTGTCATACACTTTGTTTGTATGGCGACAGAATACTTTGTTCTAATCAAAGCAATATTATCTGCTACGTAAAAATTTGCGTTCTTTCAAGATGATTTTGGGGGAATAATTTCAATTTAGGAAAAAAAAATTATCGGGAAAAAATTAATTTGGCGGCAATATATATGTCCAATACAAATTTATGAAGGATTGACCATGCGTAGTACTGTAACTAAGCCATTTTGACGTGGCAGTAGAAAACCATTGTGAGTGTTGTATGAGAAGGCGAACCGTAAACGCATTTGCATTCTAGTTTAAAATTCAGCTCTATTAGTAATTTTACAATTAGTTGAAAAACCCTAACGTGTACTTAGTAATTAAGCTGTCGCACCATGGCGGATGCGGCGGCCCGTCAACTTCAGTATGAATATAAGGCGGTAAGGAAATTGTTAATTTAAAGCCAAAATCGGCGTCTCACAATACGCTTTAATTTTTTTCTCTTTTAAAATTTCAACAGAATTCAAATTTGGTTCTACAAGCTGATGTTCGATTGATTGAAAGAAGAAGTAGAGATGAAGCAACCGGAGAGGTTATGTCTCTTGTCGGTAAACTGGATGGAACAAGAATGGGTGATAGATTTCAGCGGACTAAACCTGTTAAGGCTGAAGAAAGAAAAGTAAAGTGAGTATGACTTATTTTGAACAATAACAAACTTTCAGTGTTGAAATTAATTATTTGGAAAATGTCTAAATCTTTTAGGAGGCAAAAGAGAGATGAAGCTCAGTATGATTTTGCTAGAATGAAAGGAGCAACACTTCTTTCAGAAGGAGTTGATGAAATGGTTGGCATTATTTATAGACCAAAAACCCAAGAGACAAGACAAACTTATGAGGTTCTTCTTAGTTTCATTCAAGAGGCATTAGGTGATCAGCCACGTGACATTTTGTGTGGTGCTGCTGATGAAGTTCTTCAAGTAAGCAGTTTATTTAACAAGTTTAAAATATTTTGTGCATAAAAAAAGTACTCATTATGAGAAGTTCCATTGTATTCATAGGTGATCTAGGTTTTTATATGTTAAATATCAAAATATCTAGTACAGTGTTGGTCATGAAATTAAGACACCTATAAATTTTTGATTATCTATTTACTGAAGTAAGAGAAATCCTTCAAATTTTACTATAGATGTAGTTGTCCAAAACCCTCATTTTAAGGTACTTACTGGCCATTTTGAATTTAAAAATTTTTTAATTTACTAGTGAAATTGATTTTGCCCTTGTACATAAATTACATATGATAAATTACATTACATGAAATAGACACCAAGAAATTTTAATTTATTTTCATATTAAATACAACTGAAACTAACTTTAATACTTTATCTGGATCTCTTGCTTCTAATAACATTAAAAATTTGTTTTGGCATACTCTCAATCAATTTTCTTAGTTCTGGTATGGTTATCTTAACCTATTCCTGCTGTATAACCCTTTTGAGTTTGGTTTGGAACTGATGACCTTCAGCATAAACTCACCTAAACAAGATCCCAGAGAGATTCTTTATAAAGTTTGAATCAGGACTTCTTGGAGACCAGGACAAAGCTTCAATAAAGGGTAGTGTGCTTTCCATTTTGCACCAAAGACCAGTTATACCTTTACTGAGCCATCCCCACAATGATGTTTGGAGAAAAGTTTTGGTTCTGTTCTCAAATTATGCCAGCAGTAGTAAAAACCGTCTAGGACATTTTAACCCTTCCTTGCACAATGATGGAAATTTCAATCATAGTATTTAGTCAACAACCCTTGTACTGCATGTGACAATGCATGATGATGTAAATTTCCATCATATTGTTTTTTACATAATACATATTGTTATTTACACTAGGATTTTTAATATTTTTAATCTAGAGCATTAATTACATCACCCTGATTTATTTTTAAAAAATAGGAAAAATCATGCAAAGAGGGGTTAAATCCATTTCTTCTTGTCACTGTAGACAATTTTCGTTCACTTTTCTGTCCTGGACATCCTCTCCTGGTCCCATGTCAGCCTGGCCAGCTTATGTTTTCTTGCCCTGAGGGGATTTACACTGCAATTTTTGACGGTTGTTGACTTTGTTGGAACTCTTGAAATGGTTCTCTTTGACATTTTTAGACCTTACTTAGCTTTAATTTTAGCAGAGGAAGTGCTAGAGTTGCCGACTTCGCGGACAATCCTACTTTTCTCCCTCTCTGTTAAGGAACCTTTACTTTATTTAAGGTTCTTGAGCCATAATTTTCACTGAGATGAATATGATTTTTGACATGCCAAGATCTTCCCATAGCACTTGCAATCTGAGTTATATTTTGGCCATTACTTTTAAGAATTTCAATTTTTGGTTTTCTGACAGCGTTAGTCTTGATGTCCTTCCCATTACGCCCAGTCAACAATTATGAACATAAAACTAATTTTTTTAAATTAAAAATTACTTAACATTTTAATTTACACCGATTTTGCCTGGAAAAAACTGTAGGTGTTCAAATTTCATGACCAAGTGAAAACCTTCATTATTTGACTTAACTTCTCACTTGTTCTATACCTGTGTATAATTATTTTTAACTTTTCCATGCCGAAATCTGTGTTTGGTCAGCAGCAAGAAACAGTAAAAATTTTGGATCGTTTCATCGCAAACCCAAAAGTTATCGTCAAAAAACTCAGGTGCCTTAATTTCAGGCCAGCGCTGTATTCGTTGTGTTTCAGGCAGTAAATACCCCTGATATACTATCAGTCTTATCATTTATGTTTGATAACATTCACAAGACAAACTTTTGAGGTTCATTAAACTTGTTTCTTTTCTTTACCCAAACTTAGTAAAATCCTAACAGGTGGTCACAAGATGCTTCTTCTTGTTATTTATTATGCCATCTGTTTCTATATCTTAACATATAATTTATGGATATGAATGAAATAAAATGAAATTTTTATAAATTTATTTACCTAAAAGAACCAACTTAAAATCACTGGAAATCAATTGAAACTTGAATGATTTTCTGCAGATTTAGTGTTAATACAGTCTTATTTTGTACATACTATTTTAGGCATTTTTAAAGTTAATTTTTAATGAATTAGGAATATCGCTACATGTTTTTAATGCAAGTCATAGTTTATTTTATGATTTTTTATGGCCTCCATTTGTCTAACCTTGTTAAGAACAAATTGGAAATGGTATCTTGTTTCAGGTCTTAAAAAATGACAGGTTAAAAGAGAGGGAGAAGAAAAAAGAAACTGAATTGCTACTTGGTAGTTTGGCTGATGAAAGATTTGCCTTATTAGTAAATCTTGGGAAAAAAATTACTGACTTTGGCTCTGAAGAAAAGTCAAAAGAAATAGTAGATGAAGCAAACATTGATGAGACATATGGTATCAATGTTCAGTTTGAGGAGTCCGAGGAAGAAAGTGATGAAGATGTTTTTGGTGAGGTGAGGGAAGATGAGGATTTGGAAGAGGAAGGGGAAGAGTCTAAAGTTGATTCAGCTATAAGAGCAGAAAATGTGAGTTTTACTAATTCCAAGTACTGGAGGGGGTTGAAGTTAGTAGTTAATACAAGTGTCTCTTTTTTTATTTAATCTTGATGAAGTAATGTTAAAATGAATTCATGTATTACATTTCTAAAATTCAATATCATCTGTTTCTTTTTTATATCATAATGATACTAATTCGCATGCAGTGTATGATTGTTCAAATTCTCACTAACGATGACTATCAATTCTTTATGTCAATCGCATGTTTTATTCTACTAAAAATAAAAAGAGGAGAATATCATATTAACACCATGACGTCCGCTGGCCCCACTGTGGGGCCATAAAAAACGCCAATCGTTGACCGCCGACTACCCCACAGTGGTGCCATGAAATATTCACAAACACTATTGGCTGAGTGCTGGTTACGTCACATTCGGAAATTATTGCACATGCGTCGCCGGCGATCTTATGGTTATTTACACATGTGGACGATTACCACTGAAGTTCATATGTTGTGAATTTAAAATATTGGTGCTCAAGTAGCACGAGAGTCAGATCCACTGCCACCGGAACAAAAAAAAATTTACATGAGACTTGCGGACGTCATAGCGTTAATGTTTAGTACAGTATATCATTTTGGCTCTTATCATAATAATTTTTATGTCATCGTGAAAGACCGAAATTGATGAATGTTGACATTCTTTGGTGAATGTTCAGATTTACATGATCGCTTCACCTACTATACCATGTTTTTTATTTTAGACAAGATTTATTGTCCCTATGTAGTGTAAAAATGCCTTTTTTAGGATTCTCTTGTTAAACTGGTATCTTATCGTTTAAAATAAATTTTTTTATTTCATTTTAATTTATAATTTTTTATTGTTTTCAAAAAAAAAGATAAAAAGTATAATAGATTTTTTTAAATTTTCAGCTTGGTATTACAGAAGAGATGAAAAAAGAAAAAACTCTGCACCCTTTAGATATAGATGCTTATTGGCTTCAAAGGTGCTTAAGTAAAATTTATGACGATGCTATGATATCACAGGCTAAGGCCGCAGAAGTTCTTTCAGTCCTGAAAAACGCAGGTGATGATAGAGAAACTGAAAACCAGCTGGTTTTATTGTTGGGTTATAACTGCTTTGATTTTATTAAGTTACTTAAGAAGCATCGACACATGAGTAAGTATTTTTTATTAAAAATTTTCTTTTAAATGATTTTAAAGTCACACGAGTTTAGAGTCAGTTGCGAGTACTGAATGTTTTGCAAGATGGGAAAGAATGTGTAATAAGTTTTATCTTGAAATGGGAGAGGTTTTGCAGGACAATTAGTAAATTAAAAATTTTTAACTTTAACATTTTTGTTATAAAAATAAAGTAAAAACTAGCACCAATTTTTTTTGAGTAATTTTGGACCCAGTGTTTGTTTAGCATTAGCTTCAGGGTTGAAATTGCTTTCAATGGTTTTATTTGCAATATAGCTTGTTTTTAGATAACTAAATGTACTTTTATTAAAAAAACATAAGTACCTTAGTATTAAGGTATTAAGATAAAAAAAATTTATATAAATTGAATTAAAATAGAAAAAAGACAACAATTACAAAACTATCTCTAAACAAAAACAAATTGTAAGGAAGGTTTTATGTTGCAAGTTAAGCCCTTCTTGTTGGGCTAGAAAGATTTTTCTTAATTTTCTTAAATTATAAAATCAAGAGTTTTCTGCTAAACTGTACAGGAATGGATTGATGAAAGAAGTCTTCATTTAAGTGAGTGAGAAGTTTTTGATAGAGGGAAGTGAGGGAACCTTCAAAGGGCATCTGGGAAGTTGGCCCAGATAGTGTGTAATTTTTACCCACTAAACCCACACTCCCCTTGACACATAGGGGACAGACAGACAGACAGAAAGCCCAGCCTATCCTGGCCAGGCAGACGTACGGAGGACAGACAAGAAAAGACAGAAAAAGAGAGAAGTGAAGAGAAAAATTCTTTTTGAGGCTGAAGAAGGGAAGAAAGGATAGCTATAAGGTGATACGGAGATTTATAACGGGCAGGTGGGTGATGATGGTCTGAGACACGGAGTTGAAACGGGAAGCAAAGGCGGGATCGTAAAAGGGGGGGGAGTCGGAGCTTCTAAGAAATGGGGATAGTGTAGCGTAGGAAGAGAGGACAGGCCATCAGGACATGGATGGAGGTTTGAGGAGAGGAGTTTTCACAAGGACAGTTTGGGGTCAAGTGAGAAGTGTTAAAATATACATGAAAATCACTGATGCATTGATAGGTACCAAATTCATACGATTGTACGAGACGCAAAATGGGCCATCTAGTTTCTTTTTCCAAAAATATGTAGCTGCTAATTTATAAGTGGCATTCACTTCACCTTTCGGTTGAATATAGTTTATAATAAATAATTTGGTGAACATCTCGAACGTCGACAAAACATTCTTTTCACTAAAACTTCTTTCCCGGGTAAAAAGCCATTGTCACTGCTTCACTGCCCGTCGATTTTTTATCACCTTCAGAAATTTTCATTTTTTCTCACTTCACCTAATGGTTTTTTATATCTACCGCTGTAAAGTCCGCTTGAGTTGTCATTTTTGTTCATACATATTTTGCTATACGAAATCATAATCATCTTCTTGTTCAACTAATAGTAAAATTTTTCCCTTAAAATGGAAGGAGAGAACACGAGTAGAAACATGAACCTGTTAAAGATGATGTTAAAACTTTTATGAATAAAACACCCAAGTTTGGTGTTAGTGGTAAAAGTGGGTTTCGTGTCCAAAAATACCCAGGAACAATAGATGTGTCTGTTGTTTTTCTCCTTTGTAAAAATTATTTGTGGACTTCGGAAAGCCCAATTTTTATAAATCAATGCTCTTGAGGAAGTCTTAAAAGCAAAATTTTGAAATATTGATAATAAGGAAGAAACGCGCGCAGAGAAAATAATATAGAAGTTGACTACTGGGTCCATAAGTGCCCAGAAATAACGCAAACTTTAAATTGATTAGATTTCTTGGCTACTTTTAAAAGAAAGTCATCGTTAAAGATGGGAGCTATTAAATGAAATTACGTTTTTTGAATATTTGATTTTCCATAATTAAAATGTTTTTGCTTTTTTATCAATGTTTTTATAGTTTCCTATTGCACAATGCTGGCCTCATCACAAAGTGAATCTGAGCGTCAAAAAATTCGAGATGAAATGAACGAAATTCCAAATCTAGCTCGAATTCTTCGTCAGTTAGATACAGGAAAGGGGGAAGATGACGTTAGAGAAGACAGTGGAAGTTTACGCGCAGTTCGCAGAAAGGAGCAAACTGATGACGGAAAAGACAATATTCCAGGCTCCCGACAATTAGTTGATCTCGACGACCTGGTTTTTTCACAGGGCTCGCATTTTATGGCAAATAAACGATGTCAGCTTCCTGATGGCTCTTTCCGAAAACAAAGGAAGGGCTATGAAGAAGTTCACGTGCCTGCGTTAAAACCTAAACCTTTTGGTTCGGAAGAAGTACTTGTTCCTGTCGAAAAGTTACCAAAATACGTCCAGCCTGCTTTCGAGGGTTTTAAAACGCTAAATAGAATTCAGAGTAGACTACATAAAACTGCTCTTGACTCTGACGAAAATCTACTTTTATGCGCCCCAACAGGAGCTGGTAAAACAAATGTGGCCCTTCTATGCATGATGAGAGAAATCGGAAAACACATTGATCAGGATGGAAGTATCAGCGGAGATGAATTTAAAATCATTTACATTGCACCAATGAGATCTCTGGTGCAAGAAATGGTTGGAAATTTCAGCAAACGATTAGGCTCCTATAATTTAGTTGTCTCCGAATTAACGGGAGATCATCAATTAAACCGAGAACAGATTCAGAACACACACGTTATAGTCTGTACGCCTGAAAAATGGGACATAATTACTCGAAAGGGGGGAGACAAAACTTTTACACAGTTAGTACGGCTAATTATAATCGACGAAATTCATTTACTTCACGATGAACGTGGTCCCGTTTTAGAAGCCCTTGTCGCGAGAACGATTCGTAAAATGGAAACAACACAAGAAGAAGTTCGCTTGGTCGGTTTGTCAGCAACTCTGCCAAATTATCAAGACGTTGCCACTTTCTTGCGAATTAAACCCGAGACGGGTTTGTTCTATTTTGATAACAGTTTTCGCCCGGTCGCATTAGAACAACAATACATTGGCGTGACCGAGAAAAAAGCTTTAAAACGATTTCAAGTTATGAATGAAATCGTGTATGAAAAAATTATGGAGCATGCCGGAAGAAATCAAGTTTTGGTTTTTGTTCATTCAAGAAAAGAGACTGGCAAAACGGCCAGAGCGATAAGAGACATGTGTCTAGAAAAAGACACATTAGGACAGTTTTTGAGAGAAGGTTCAGCTTCTATGGAAGTTCTTCGTACAGAAGCGGAGCAAGTGAAAAATATTGAATTAAAGGATCTTTTGCCCTACGGCTTTGCCATTCATCACGCTGGAATGACGAGAGTTGACAGAACTTTAGTTGAAGATTTGTTTGCTGACAGACACATTCAGGTAGGGAATGACTTACCGTTCGCTTAAATCAATTGTATCTTAAGGGTTTTTTTATCGGTGGGTCTTTCTGAAATTTAATTTTAATACTTAGGTCCTGGTGTCAACGGCAACGTTAGCTTGGGGTGTAAATCTGCCAGCTCATACAGTTATAATAAAAGGAACTCAAATTTACAATCCTGAAAAGGGACGATGGGTTGAATTAGGAGCATTGGATGTTCTTCAGATGTTGGGTCGAGCCGGTCGTCCTCAGTATGATACAAAGGGAGAGGGAATCTTGATAACTAATCATAGTGAGCTTCAATATTACTTATCTCTACTTAATCAACAGCTGCCAATTGAATCACAGTTCGTTGGTAAAATACCAGACATGCTAAACGCCGAAATAGTTTTGGGTACTGTTCAAAGCGTTAGAGATGCTGTAACCTGGCTCGGCTATACTTATCTCTATATTCGGTGAGTTAACAATAATAAAACTTTTGCAGTTATACTCATACACTCATTTGAGTACATATGTGCCGTTTAAATTTTTTTAAGGCATGGTCTTTTATTTGGAGCTGTATTTGTGAAAATGTATTTATTAGTCAAAACGACTTTATGTGATTACGTTTAAACAAAATCCTTAAAATTTGTAATCAATGATTATGTTATTATGGACAAATGCAACATTCTCTTACAAATTTTTGGCGGAATTTAAAATTCGATTATGTTAATTAAGAAAACATCAACTCTAAAGTATTTACTCTAATATCATATATAGGCTTAATAACAATATACTGATGCCATTAAAATTTGTAGAAAGGAAATAGTCAGAGATCAGGCTGTGAACCCTTTGACTTCGGTTTGAATTTTTCATCAATCGTCTACTGCAATCTTGCCCGAATTTATCTCTTGACACTGACTTTCCTTTCACGGTTTTTTCGACCTGTCCATTGTAAGTGGGATCGTCCGAGAAGGGATAAAAAATTATTGGGTGTGTGACTCCTTTAGTAGGGCGACATATTAAAGGGCAGTAAATATTAAAACTACAATATAATATGGAACCGCCATTTTATAAAATATAATGATGGTGTATTTTTTCTGGGTATGCCATAATGAACCGCTTATTAGGTTTTTAACTTCAGTATTTCTTATTTAAATTTCAGAATGTTGCGATCTCCCACGCTTTATGGAATATCTCACGACCGCTTAAAGGAAGATCCTTTGCTAGAACTTTTTCGAGCCGACCTAATCCACACCGCCGCTTTACAGTTGGATCGAAGTGGTTTGATCAAGTATGACAGAAAAACTGGACATTTTCAGGTCACTGAACTGGGACGGATTTCTAGTCATTATTATTGTACGCATGAAACAATGGCCACCTACAACCAACTTTTGAAACCAACTCTAAGCGAAATAGAACTGTTTAGAGTATTTTCCCTATCTGGAGAATTCCGTAATATAAACGTGCGAGAAGAAGAAAAGTTAGAACTGCAAAAATTAATGGAAAGAGTTCCAATTCCTATCAAAGAAAGCATCGAAGAACCTAGTGCTAAAGTCAACGTTTTGCTCCAGGCATATATTTCTCAACTGAAATTAGAAGGTTTTGCTTTGATGTCGGACATGATATATGTAACCCAATCAGCTGCAAGGTTGATGCGAGCTATTTTTGAAATTGTTTTATTTCGAGGTTGGGCCCAGCTTGCAGATAAATGTCTGTCGCTTTGCAAAATGATTGATAGGAGAATGTGGCAGTCGATGTCACCGCTTCGACAGTTTAGAAAAATGCCCGAAGAAATCATTAAAAAAATAGAGAAGAAAAATTTCCCCTGGGAAAGATTGTACGATTTAGGTCCTAATGAAATAGGAGAGTTAATCAGGGTTCCAAAACTGGGTAAAACTGTGCACAAGTACGTTCATCAGTTTCCAAAATTAGAATTGTCAACTCACATTCAACCAATAACTAGGTCCACCCTAAGGGTAGAATTAACCATTACACCAGACTTCCAGTGGGATGAAAAACTTCACGGGGCTTCTGAAGCTTTTTGGATACTCGTCGAAGATGTCGATTCGGAAGTTATTCTTCATCATGAATATTTTCTCTTAAAAGCTAAATTTGCGGCCGATGAACACCTCATTAAATTTTTTGTACCAGTATTTGAGCCCCTTCCACCTCAATATTTCCTGAGGATAGTTTCAGATCGATGGATTGGAGCGGAAACTCAACTTCCTGTTTCTTTTAGACATTTGATTTTACCCGAAAAGAACCTTCCACCATCTGAATTGTTAGATCTTCAGCCATTGCCGGTCACGGCTTTACGAAATTCAATATATGAGAGCGTTTATTGCAAAAAATTTCCTCAGTTTAATCCCATTCAGACCCAAGTTTTCAACGCTGTTTACAACACGGATGATAACGTATTCATTGGAGCTCCCACTGGATCGGGAAAAACTACAATAGCTGAATTTGCAGTTCTTAGATTATTGGCTCAACATCCAGATGGTCGTTGTGTTTATTTAGTGTCAAAAGATGCTCTTGCGGAACTCATTTTCACTGAGTGGCAACAAATTTTTACTGGAATATTAAACAAAAAAGTGGTTTTGTTAACTGGAGAAACGGGTACGGATTTAAAACTTCTAGCAAAGGGACAAATTATTGTGTGCACAGCGGAAAAATGGGACGTTCTATCGAGGAGATGGAAACAAAGAAAAAATGTTCAGAACATTCATTTGTTTATTGTGGATGATCTTCAGTTAATTGGAGGTGAAGACGGTCCCGTTCTTGAAGTTGTTTGTTCCAGGATGAGATATATTTCGTCACAGCTAGAAAAACAAATTCGAATTGTGGCATTATCAGCATCTTTAGCAGATGCTCGAGATGTGTCCCAGTGGTTGGGTTGTAATTCGAATGCAACATTTAATTTTCATCCTAGCGTTCGACCGATACCTTTGGAATTGCACGTGCAGGGATTTAATATAACCCACAACGCTTCTCGTTTAATTGCAATGACTAAACCCGTGTATAATAATATTTTGAAACACAGTTCTCATAAACCAGTCATTGTCTTTGTACCCACTAGAAAACAAGCTCGGTTGATTGCTATTGATTTGCTGACCTTCGCTGCAGCCGAGGGACAGCCCAGCCGGTTTTTTCACGCAGAAGAAGAGGATATTCAACCATTTTTAGACAGGATGACGGATAAGGCGAGTTGAAACTTTAGTTTATTTCCGTATTTACACTAGTCACTCAGTTGAGGTGTTTCCAATGAATTTTTTAAGAAACTTAAAGTTAAAATTAAACGTACACACATTTTTATCGTTAGTTTTATCGAATTAGAATTTTTTTGTTTTAATCCTGATCAGAAGCTCACACCTAAATTAAACTATATTTTGTTTAAAAATATAATTTTTATTGGCTCAAATGTATTTGTAAATTAAAGACCTTAAGAAAAATTATTACTAACAATTCTTGAAAAATAATTATTTATTTATTTATTTATTTATTAAACATGTCGAAAATCTAATGAAGTACAAAGCTTAAATGCACAAAATTGGTTTTTTTTTGCAGACATTAAAAGAAACTCTTACTCAAGGAGTTGCCTACATCCACGAAGGTTTAACGTCAACCGATCACAGACTAGTCGAACAGCTTTTCGATTCTGGGGCTATTCAGGTGGCTGTAGTTACCAGGGATCTTTGTTGGGGCTTGAATATTCAAGCACATTTAGTGGTCATAATGGATACTCAGTTTTACAATGGAAAAATCCACGCCTATGAAGATTATCCAATAACTGATGTCCTTCAGATGGTCGGAAAAGCCAATAGACCTTTAGAAGACGATGATGCTAAATGCGTTTTGATGTGTCAGAGTTCCAAGAAAGATTTTTTTAAAAAGTTTTTAAATGAGTCGCTGCCAGTTGAGGTGATTGTATATTACAGATATTCACCTTTCTCTCTTGAATTTACCCACCATTTTCCCCCTAAATACTTTAAATACACATGCAAAACTTTTTTACCACCAAAAAGTTCATCACCTATGTAATAATGAACTGTAAAAAATAGAGCTAATTTCATAATTATTAATGCAGTTTAAAATAACATATAAGTATATTGGAGTCGCTATGAACATCGTTTCTTGTACATTTAATTCATTATTCAGAAATTGATAGTGAGACACGTCATTGTCTTATTTATATTATAGAATGTATAAGTGTGGAAGTAACTGATGAAGTATGATTTTTACAATTGTGTACTCTTGTGAGATATTTTCCTGATGATTTTGTGTTAAAAGATCTTCATCATCTAATCAGTTGCAGAGTTTTTTTTTATTGGCGTTTTTCACCTTGGTATGTAACTTGAAAGTAGCCATGCCAAGAGAGGACTTGATCTCTTTATCGTTACTTTGATAATTACCAAAATAGCAGGAGGCCTGTAGTGCAGTGATTAAAGTGCCAGACTAAGAAGTTATAGTCACAAGTTCAAATCCATTTTTCGTGTCCTGTTATACCCAAGTCTGAAAAACGGCAATAATGCTGAAGTAATGATGTATGGTAATGATTAAAGTCGCTCACTCAATCAGCACGCCTCTTCCTAGGCAAAAATTATTAATATTAGTAGAAAGCAAGAAAAGGAATCAGATAGCTTATTGAAAAAGAAAAAAAGGAGGGCAATTTAATTTGTTTCCATTGTGAGGTTTTTTCTTTAATTTTTCTAGAGTCATTTAGATCATAGGCTACACGACCATTTTAACGCCGAAATTGTCACAAAAACAATAGAAAACAAACAAGATGCTGTCGACTATTTGACTTGGACCTTTCTATATCGACGATTGACGCAGAATCCCAACTATTATAATCTGCAAGGGGTCACTCATAGGCATCTTTCGGATCATCTGTCAGAATTGGTAGAGACTACTTTGAGCGACCTGGAGCAATCTAAATGTATAAGCATAGAAGATGAAATGGACTGCATGCCACTGAATTTAGGAATGATTGCAGCTTACTACTACATTAATTATACGACCATAGGTATAGTTAGGTCTTCGTTTTAAGTTGCTTGTCATCCTTTTCAGTCATTTTTTAACCTTAATTCTTTTTAGTAATTTTTAATTAAAAATATTTTTAAATTGAAATCAAAACATTTACTTTAATATTAAGAAAAAAAGTATTTATTCATTTATAGCAAAAAAATTACTACGTCAACACAGAGAATAAAATTACCCATCAGTTTTCAAAATTATATTGTCATCATATTGTTGGGACCTGGTTCGACCTAAATTTGAGTGAATTCTTTATCTTTCCCTTATTGTATCTGATTACCATTGTATTGACAATGAAGTACGAATTTTCTTTCATTACAGAGTTATTTAGTCTCTCGTTGAATAGCAAAACAAAAATTCGTGGTCTCTTGGAAATAATATCATCTGCAGCTGAATATGAAGATGTGCCAGTGAGACATCGAGAAGATTCAATCTTACGGGCTTTAACTGCAAAACTTCCTAATAAATTAAACGCCAACGCAAAATTCAACGATCCTCATGTTAAGACAAATCTTTTGCTCCAGGCTCACTTGTCAAGGCTACAGCTTAATGCTGAGTTGCAGGTAATTTTATTTTACATTTGAAATCATGAAAAATAGCTTTTTTGCACCCTCTTACAGGAATTTTTGTTCATAGGGTGATACAGAAATGATTCTAGGGAAGTCTGTGAGGCTTATTCAGGCATGTGTAGATGTTTTGAGCTCGAACGGTTGGCTAGCTCCTGCAGTAGCTGCTATGGAATTAGCCCAAATGGTGACTCAAGCAATGTGGTCAAAAGATTCTTATCTTAAACAATTGCCTCATTTCACGCCTGAAATTATTAAAAGATGTTCGGAGAAAAATGTTGAAACGGTTTTTGATATTATGGAACTGGAAGACGACGACAGAATAAAACTTTTGCAACTTACTGATGCTCAAATGGTAGATGTCGCCAGATTTTGCAATCGATACCCCAATATTGAACTGAATTACGAAGTCCAAGACAAGGACAGGTAAAATTATTAATATTCAGAATTAGTGAAAAAGCATTGTTTACTTTCATTTTATTGTGTTCGTTGTACCGCGTTTTCCTTTCCAGAATTCGAACTGGTTCCTCGGTCAACGTTCAAGTTACACTGGAAAGGGAAGACGATGTGACTGGACCTGTCATAGCTCCATTTTTTCCTCAAAAACGGGAGGAAGGTTGGTGGGTTGTTATAGGTGATCCCAAGACTAATTCTCTATTATCTATAAAGAGGTTAACTCTTCAGCAAAAAGCAAAAGTGAAGCTAGATTTTGTGGCTCCCAGTCCAGGACATCACTCGTACACCCTCTACTTCATGAGCGATGCTTATCTTGGTTGCGATCAAGAGTACAAATTCACCATTGATGTCGGTGAATTTGAATCTTCAAGTGGCTCTGAAAGTGAATAATGAATTTTATTCTGCAGTGTGAAGAAAAGTGTTGAGGTTAAAGCCTCTGTATTTTTTATTATGATTTTGTAATTAGTGTGGTTTTGACGGTTTAAAGTTCTTTGAAATCGTTGACACTAAAAAGAATTTTCATAGCCGATGTTCGTAACACATGAAAATTTTTTTATAAATTTGCTTAAACAGATTCTTTACATATTCATTAGTATCAGACTATGTAGTTTGCTATTTGTCCAAATAATGTTTTTTAAATCTTAAAGGAGGCATTCAGTTTCCAGCTTGACTTATTATTATTATTTTTGTTATTATGCCAAAGCATCTCAGATGTGAAATTTGATCTTAAACTTGATATACCAAACCCTTTTCTGTCTTAAGTCAGTAGGTACTATTTTTCAAAAATTTACCAACTAAGATTACAGGTTTTGTTGTCAAGGGCTGTTTTGCTGTTATCACAAAAGAGACGTGGACAAAAAAAAAACAATTTATTTAGGAAAGTATAAAATGGCATGTCTAAGCTGGCAATAAGATGTCCTCGTATTCGCATATGTAAAAATTGTGAAGGTTTAGTGAATTTGATGGTTGTATGTAAATTACAATTTACAGCCTTGAAAGGCAAGTTAAATTCCAATTGTAGAAAGTAAAATAATAATTTTTTTGGGGGAAATCTATCAAAGAATTAATTCTTTTAAGCATCAGTGTAAGAAATAAAATGACCGACCACCGGATGACAAAGTCAACAAGAAAAAACCGACTATTCTCAAATGTCATATATTTCACATTATTACTCTTACATGACAACATTACATTACAAACTTTGCGTCTCTGCCAATCAACTGCTCTACCCGCACCAAGCATAATCTAAGGATGAGGTGAGAAAAGAAGGCATTTATGGCTTTCCCTAACTTACCTTTTCACTAATCACACAGTTGCTAGCCTAGCGGTTGAATAAAACCAAAAAACACGTCAGTTATTCTGATGATAATACGCGTGTTATCAGTGGAAACTTTCTACATTCTTTCTACTTTGTTTTCCTCTTCCCTTCTATACCTGTCCTATCTCCACTCAACCTTCCTGGTCCGTTGACCCCATCCCTTTCCTACCTACTCCCAAGTAGTCGTTTGCTCTGCTCTTTTCAGTTCAGTCTTCGCCCTGACGATGTCCACAGCTCTCGAAGTGGACGAAACGTTGGCTTTGTGCTCTAATATGACGCGGTGTAAAAACCCAGTGTTTAACGTTTTTAGTTTCAAGTTCGACTGCCGCGGAAACCTAACTTCATTTTCATTTAAAAACCAGAATGGTATTCAACTCCTAATAAATATACACTACCAGCCAAAAGTTTAATATCGCTATAAGGAACGCGAGAAAACAAATGTAACTCAAAAACTTGTTAAAATTGCCAAAAAAAAATTCTTGGTAGCCGAATACACGACCTGTTCGCTTCGCTTTCAGGAATACGAGCTGTTGGCCTTGATTCCAGGAACACAGCCGGCCAGACATAAAGCTTCTGCCGAAGAAGGCTCACTGGCCGCCAGACAAAAGTTGAAATACTATTAGCTTATCTAAAGTTCATTTTTGTAAGATTCGTCAAGATGGTTGGCGACATTCTTTTTGTCTATGTTTATTTTGGGATTGGTTTTTACATGTCTCTTGTTTTTTGTCAATTTTTCGTTCTTATTTTACAACTTAACCCATTAACGCTCCGTGTCCTCAAACAAAGACACTAACTTTAGGATTTTTTTAAAGCTCCTCCGGTTCTTTTTTTGGTGGATTTTTTTTTAAACATCAATAGCCATCTTTTCCTTATAAGTAGGTACAATTTTTTCACTTTTTTCATAATCGGGAGTGGCAGAATCGTTTCTGATAGAGCAACAAGATTTTCACTAAAATGCATTGGTTCAGAAAATATTTTTTTCTCACATCCTGTTGGAGTTACCGCTGCGGAAAAAAATTAGCAGACACTCAAGATGTTCTAAAACAATTATCACTGAAATTTCAACCAGTACCAAGTGAGCAACAATCAAATTTTGGTGTCCTCATTTGAGGACACAGGGATTTAATGTGTGCAACTCATACGTAAGAGGGAAAACAATAGTTTTGTCAAAATTTTCATAAAAAGTGGATAAAAAAAGCCAATTTTCAGTTATTTCTTTCTGTATTATAGGAAATAAGTGATGTGACCTCAAATTCTCAGTTTTGATGGGCGGGTAGGCAATCTGAGTGTTCCTCAGTGGTGAAATGTTCTTGGTGGATGATAGTTTGTTTTTTATAAATAGTATGATTTTTTTACGTCGGAAAATCTTCTTATCTACCTCAGAAACTTGGGCTTTCGGGCCACAGGCACGTTACAAGAAAATTTAAGGGTAAAGTGTCCACTGAAGACTTCTACAGTTTAAAAAAAAACAGCCCAAAGGTTCATTCGACTTTCGATTTTGATGCAAATTTTGAGATTTTGATGGGGGTAAAATGCGTTCATTTTGCCAATTATTGCAGTTAAGAACCTATTGGTAAAGCAATGAGATACAACAGGAAAGAAAGGAAGAAAATTGCTGTATCTCATACAAAACTTGTGAACTCCTATAACATCAATATGGGTGTTGTGAACCAGCATGGCTGGCTGGTGAGTAGATACGTAGTAGTCATTTAGGAGGAAAAATGGTACCAAGCTCTTTTTTAAGAGTTGTCCAAATGACAGTGGTAAATAGTTGGCAATTGCACTGATACTGACAGACTCACGGACCATATTTAATGTGTTTGATAGAATACCCTAGGTGATTGGCTATTGACTATTTGAATTGTGGCAATGACCCTTTCGCCCAAAACAAAATGCACTACTCAAAACCGAGTATTATATTAAAAAAGGATGTCAGTGATCATATTATATGTAAAAGAGCAAAGCAACGGCAATGCCAATTGTAAAACTACAGGAGTAAGCCAAGTACGTATTGTAAACAGCGCAATGCCGGTTGCCTTGCCTTGTTCCTTTTAATGGTAAATGAAGTATAAAGTGACTATATGTGAAGGTTCTTATATGTATAAATAAATAACTCAAATTAAAAATGGAAAAAGTTATTTTAAACCCCGAATTTTCTATTACCTCTAGTATTTACATTAACGTTGAGTTGCATACATTAGATCCCCGTGTCCTCAAATGAGGACAGCAATTTCCCGATAAACGGTGGGAAAATTTTGGGAACAACTTACAGAAACATCATTTTTGATTTTTTTTAATGCCAGACCTCAAAAGGATTTCAAAAAATTTCTACGATTTCTATACCTGGGTGTTAATGGGTTAAAGTCAGTCTTTGTTCATGTTCCGAACAATATACATCATTTTGTCAATCTAGGCAGTGTCGATTTTTTTGGGTTTATTGAACCGCTATAAATAGCTCTGGCATAATATGGAACTAGTTTAGGGTCGTTGCTTTGTTGAAAAACGAATCCAACGCCAAATAACTAGTCCAGAAGGAATGGCACTTGCATCGAGAATGCTTTTGTATTCTACATTCCTCATTATTGCCTTAGTTCTAACAAAATTTTCGGTTCCGTGCCCAGACAAACAACCCCAAATTAACACTATTTGGTAACATTATTTCTCCAGGGGAACGTCGATCCAAAATTCTACTGTTCGTTTGAAGCCTTACAGTCTTTGACTCGTCGGTTTAAAGAATATTTTTCAATTTTTATTCCCTCTAATCTCGATGACTCAGGGTCCATTCCATTCATCATTTTCTTCTTCAGCCACTTTAACTGCTGTTTTCGGACGACAACACACCCAAACAAATGACCGTCCCTCAATTGTTGCTATACAGCTGTAAGTGACACAACTTTGAAACGTGATCGGTTTACATCACCGTGAATTTGGGGGGCGTATTGACCAAAAAATACAATTAACAACAAAATCCGCCTAGAACTTGGACAAAATAGTAGAATATAACCTGAAACTACTTGTTTTGAGTCCCTTCACAATTTAAAAAGTTGGTTAAAACAAAAAAAGTAGTAAAAATCAAGTCACCAGCTGAGAAATATAAGAAATAAGAATGACTACCTGACTTGCTCATTCCTGAATTCGCAGATATTGGTAAATATTGCCTGTTCTGGACCCTTTCTCGAACCTTATCTTCATAATTAAGCAAAGAAATTTGTTCTCCAGACATTTTCCAAAAATTATAAAAAGCGATGCATTTTACAACTTATTTCCAAATATTTTTTGATTATTAAAAGATGATGCGAAATTTTTTTTGATGGTCTTAAACTTTTAGCAATGTACATAAACAACTGGTATACACAATAATTATGAAATGAAAATTAGAAAAAGATTATTCATAAGAAAAGGACTTAGAAGGAAGAAAAAGAATGTAAAAAAATTGCCACCGAGCAACTCCACTAAATAAGACAATATTTTTTTTTAGTGAGATCTGTTTGGTTTTCAAGTTACTGAAGACGTAAAAATATACATCTAAATTTTTTACGATGTTTTGGGTCCTATTTTTTAAATAAAATAAAGATTACAAAACACCATACATATGCTTTAAAATATTAATTTAGCGTCTTAAAAAAGGCACCTTATTTGAATTGAAACGGTTAACCTGAACATTTTATGAGGCCTTACATGACGCAATACCCATCACTTAACTGCCACCTGTTTCCTGATATGAGACAGATGTTAGTCTATCTTTAAAAGTTTCTAGCGAAGAGACCATAGGGTTAACCCCAAGAATAGAAATTACAATAAAAAGAAACAACCTTGTGCTACATTGCAAATAACAGAGTTGCATAAAGTAACTCTGTATTTCTTTAGTATTTGTAGAAAAATTAGATATTAAAAATATATATAGCTTTCAATAACAAAGGGATGAGAATATAAAGTATATGTGAACAAAGTCTTTTAAGTGCTGTTAATTCTTCAATAGTGATAATTACATATTATAAAAATTGACAATTACGAAATACCTATATATTTTTACGCATTCTACCCTTATTAATGAACACATACAAATAAGAATATTAAAAAATTTCCGAATTAGACAAAAATTATTAACTATGAAAGTTCTAATAACCTAATATTTCCTACAAGAAATACTAGAAAAATATTTTAAGTGATCATCAAAGCCCAGTTGAATGTCAATTCATATTATAAAACGTTAAGAGTTTTTTAATCACATCTGCATTGTACTCTTGTAAAACTGGCCTTCCCGCTCTATATTCACAAGCTTCATACAGAGGAATCCTTGGTGAATTCCAAAAAATGTTTTTAATTTCACTCTTATGGTCAAGCTCCAAAGTATTTAGCTGGAAGATTGTAAAGTGAAACATCCTACCGTCAACTTGAACAACGGGTACGACAACAGGATGAGGTAATTCATTAATAATATTCTGAAAAGTAAAAAAATTGTGCACTTTAAAATTTTCAAATCTTCTTCACCTTTGCAACATAGGATTATTTTAAACAAAATTTATACTGCAGTCTTATTCTGCATTATGGTATAACATACTCACCCCATATATGGCACGTGCTTGCCCAACTGCTATACTGAAACCCTTTAAAAGGCTTCTTGCATAAATTTGTGACTCAGTGACTTCTTCTTCAAAAATGTTTTTTACTTGAGTCTGGTTATAATGAACTATTGCAGTTTGAATAAATGGCCACTTAGAATTCATACTAAAAGCTGCAAAATTATGTTTAACATAAGTAAATTTAACTAAACAATTAGGAATCTATGTGAAATAAAGACTTATAAAGGCACCATTAGAAGTATCATATTGCATATATTTGGAAAACTCAAAATGTCCCTTTTTGTTTGTTGTACATCTTTGTAATCTTAATGGTTCTTAATTTGCATAGTGCAAAGTTCAAAATTACCGAGCAATTATTAATTAACAAACAATTAAGTTAAATAACTATTTATTAATAAAGAAAAACTTTAACTTTTGTTTCTTTTTATTTTATCACATGCTCAGTGAAGAAGCAAAAAGCATGTAAATGTGTTTCTGTGAAAAATTGAAGTAAATGATGGCAAACATTCACTGGTAAATGTCAATACATACCAAATGTATCAGTGAAAATGGAAAATTTGATTATATTTTGTGAAATCACACCACCAATAGTATATGTTGATAAGCACACATATGCTATTTTGCAATTATTCTCTTAATGAATTTTAGAACATACTTTAAGTTTTGAATACAACACCTTATTCACATTTACCTTTTGTTAAGCTTTATAAAATATGTTTTAAAACAAACTAGTAAATAAAACAAAAAAAAATTTTTTAATTCAACATTAAAGATTGGTGCTTAGCCACTAGTATGAATATGCATTAAAAATTATAAATCCTACTGAATTAAGAACATGTTACCTTTATAGCATTAGCAAAAAGTTTGAAAGGGTACTTACGGTAAATATCTTGCATTTTATAAAAGTTACAAGGCTTTAAGCTAATAGTACAATCCACAGGGGATAAATCTGGTAAGGTAAATGGCAATGTTGAATCTTGTTTAGCCATTGCTTTAAGTCTTTGTCCCGAAGTAACAACTAATTCACTAGTCAATTCAAACTGGATTCTTTTATTGTGAGCCTCAACTGGGGTGGAAAAAAATGCATCAGAAACTACAGCTTTGTTTTGAGAGCTTGAAAACTGTTCACAAACCCCCATTAAATTCTTACAAAGAAGTTCACTAAAAATAATTTACAGTTCATTAACAAAAGTTATAGGAACATTTACTAAAATAAAATCTTCATATATTTAGTTTATACTTTTTTCTGAAATCAGGCATTCCATAATCTCTGGGAAGATTATATGCTGGTCTTGATGGATCTATCCTTTTGGGTAATGTATGTTGTGTGGCTTCAAATATGCATGACCGCATAATCTTTCGCCTAACTTCTGAATGTATTTCATCTGGCAAGCTTAATTTACTCTCAACTTCAATTACATTTTTGGGAAAACAGTTAGATATTTCTACAGTGTTTGTCAAAATTTTGGATTGATCTAAACCCTGTACAAGCACATCATCATCTCTGTACATAAAACAAGGTTCGACTTGGTAATTTGGATGATTTTCGTCAAGAGGTAATTCTTTGTCTTTAAATCCAACAATTTCGATTCTGAAAACACAAAAAGTACGTTATCTCTACAGCTTTAAATAATAATAAAAGTTGAATCGTGACGTCAGAAGTGTGCTAGTAAAATTTTTACTTTTCTTTCTGTACAGGAGGTCTTAGCAAATTTTCAACTTCAATCACATCAAACCCATTCATTTGCAATCTTTCCGCAGCACCAGTAGGAAGTATTTTTAATTTTCCTTGAAGGAACCAGTGATATTTTATCATTCGACCAACATTTTGGGCACATAAAACGGCTGTTCGTTTCATGATTGCATTATTTTTTTTAATTACCCTTTTTATTTATTAAAGTACACAAAACCATTTCCCACGTTCAGTTCACTCGAATTTTTTCTTATGAAAAATCACGTGACAGTTTTACATTCTATGGAATTACAAGCGGAAATACATTTTTTTAAAATTTGGTTTAGATTTCCTTTGTTATTATTTCTTTTTGTTGAACAGAATAGCCTCAACATTTTAAACCTTGATTGGAACTAAGGGGTTTACGCTATAGTTTGCACTTCATGATTTTTTCATTTTTGAAACACAATATCTTTAAGACAAATAATTTGCATTTTTTCTTTTGGGAGAGGAAAAATCCAGATGGGGTGGTAATTTTCTTTAAAACTTATTAATATCTGCTCGATATGTATTGTTTATTAATTAGTGTATGCCAAATCGGTCTAATACTTAGTAATGACTAAAAAAAAAGATTCCACGGAGTTTATTTCTCTATACTAATTTTTATTTAAAAAATTTTTTTGGCGAATGATGACAGCAACACGTTTCTCACAAAAATTTGTAATGAATCTAAAAAAGAGGGATGATACCTTGTATGATTCCTATTTAAAGCTTTTTTAAAAATAAGTTTTCATCATATTAAAAATATTTTTCACAAAAACGTGGGTTCTTTTTAGAATTTTTACTGAAATGTTAATAAAAACAGTTAAATAGCAATGTGACAATTTATTAACGTGTAACAAAATAATAATGCGACAATTTTTTGTGAATCCAAGTTTTCAGTTCCTGGTTGTAAAGTAAACGTAATAACTATAACGACGAATCATCGAACACAAAATTACTATAAATCAGGTCCAAATTTTCCAACATTGTTTACTATCGATAAGGGATAACTTCGACCTTGATTTGCAAGGAACTAAAAAATATTTTCAATACACTGTAAAGAGCATATAAAAAACAGGAAGAAATGAAATAAAATTCGACATGTCCACTAAGGAAGTATTGAGAAACCTCCAGGCAAAGTAATGAGGACAAGGTCTTTCAAGGACTGCGAATTATGGAAAGTTGCCATTTCTTTAGAATTAGAAAATTTTACTAATAATCAATTTAAAAAAATGTTTCCAATTATGCTCCTTTCTTTTAAAAAAAATTAAAGAATAAAGATTGTATTTTTATGTCATTTTCAAATGGTTATTAACTTAATACATATCAAACTCAACTGTGTCACAATTTTTGAAGACATTTTATTCCATATCGCACATCGATTTTACACCTCGGGTTTAAGATTTTTAAAGGACTAAAGATTCAAACAAAGAAAAAAATATCTTTACATCTCTTTCCAAACGATTTTGATATTTATTATTAGTTTCAGTTTATATTTTATCATTCGTATATCGTTACCAATATGTATTATAGATGTTTTAAAATTTCATAAAATTCGAAAATGAAAGTTTTTCTGAAAATTCATTGCCAAGGGGTTCGCTAAATTTTAAGCAAAACATCGCGATCTAATGTTTTTATAGATAAGTTTTGTATTATATATAATTTCAAATGTAAAGAAAGGAGGAAACGACCTTAGCCTAAGACAGACCTTCAAAACCTGTCTGAAAATATGGGTCAGTATGTATTTTAAAGATGTAGTCAAGTTGTTCAGTCTTGTGTCTGATGACTAAAGAAGAAAGAAAAATTTGAGCAAAAATAAATTAATAAGCATCAAACATTTAGTAGCATTTTTAAACATAACTAATAAACTATATAAATTGGAAAGTGAATCGCGTTAATTCAAGCTGCATAATTTCATTCATAAAATTGAAAAAGTAAAGTGACAAAAGTGTACGCATTAAATTAAATGAATAATTATTGATGAAAATAAATTTAGAAAGATAAAATTATATTACGTGAAACAACCGATGACTCTGAGAGAAAACAGGGATTTTGCCGGCTGTAGTAGCGCGCGCCACCCGTTTCTCGATTTATATTTACGTCATCACTTGTCAATGTGGCCTGCGCAACAAATGATGGCGGCAGACTCGGTTATGGAGACGTGTTCGTCCCCAGAAATTACAAATTCGCGAAAAAGACCGTTAGACGGAGATATTGAAAATGGCAAAACAAAAAAGTCACATCATGGCGGAGGTAACGTACTAATTTCATAATACTTCATTTTTATTTTACTTACAAATGGGAGTTTTTTTTTCTACCTAGATAGATAACCCGTGTAAGCAAACTCCAATCGCATCCTGGTACAAAAGGTTTTCACTTCCAAAAAGGAATTGTTCTGTTACAAAATTTTTGTATTGTCTTTCAGTGGGGGAAATGTGATGCCAGTTTACATATATTAGTAATGAAAATTTATAAAATTCCTACAAAATGAAATAGCTGTGAATCAAACATGTGACATTTCTTGTTTTTTAATTTCTTTTTTACATTTTAAAAGTCAAGATAATTTGTGAAGTACTGTATCGCGTGAAGTATTGCAATGTTTGCGGTACAAACAATTTTCCTTGCAAATTTAACTCACTTATTTTTTGAAGAGGTGTTTAATTTCTCTTAGTTGTTGATAAACTTATAGCCTGAGTTTGAAGGCCAAATGATGAGTTGTCATAACTTTTTTGTGAAATGAGTTTATCATGAATTTTTTTATTTTTTTTAATTAATTATGGTATGAATGCTGTCAAACCAGTGATTAGATTAAAATATAAAACTTATAAAATTTGACCTATGTAAAAAATATTTTGTACTAAATTAAAATTAAGATTTCAATGACTATAGAAATAGAAATGACTATAGAATAGAAAATGGTATGATGAATTTTTTTTTCAATAACACTTTATGGAACTTTTTGGCCATCTCATTTAAAGTTTGCTGTAGCTGAGGAGTGTATGCAAAAAAGCCCTTTGGTGTAATTGATCAATGTAATACAATTTATCAGAGAAAAAAGTGAAAAAATTTCATAAACTTTCATTTAAGTGGTTTATTTGTAAGTCAACAATATATTTTTGATAATGTCAGTTTTCTTTGTTTATTCCTGTTAAACTGTATTTAAAGTTTTTTTTGGCCATGAACTTGCATTAAATGCATATTTATTACTTTTTTATTTTATGAGTTAAATGTATATTAAATTTAAATTTAAAAAATTTGTATAGTGATTAAATTCAAATCTCTGACTAGTTAATTTTATAATTTTTTTCTGATTGTCATTATTAAAAGTTTAACACTTATATTTTAATCTAGTATTTTGTTAGTTTATGTTGAAATAAGTTTTGTGAAAAGTGAAAATTTTGTTAATAAATTGTCACAACTATTTTTGGAGTATTATGCCTAATTTGGAAAGAATCTATATCAAGAAATTTTCCTCCAGTATATTTAAGATATTGCAAATGTTTAATTTTATAATATGTAGTCATTTCATTCTTTGCAAAGAAGATGTGATTAAAATAATTTGCTTGAACGTACTCGTATCACGTTTATATTTCGTAGGAAATTAATAAAACTTCAATAAGTATTAATGCTTTGCTTCACTTAAATATTTTATAGGAAATGAAGGAAGTATTCTTCATGTGTAAAAAACCAAACAAGGCATTAAAATGGAATATTGTAGTTATGGAAATTTTCCCCACTATCTAAGACAACGATTCTTATCCTTATACCAAAAAAACTTTACAAAAATCTGTATTGTAAGCTTACGCATGTTATCTCTGTGATGTATGTATGAATATCCTCGTTTTCCAAAAAAAATAAATTTGTTATCTGATTAAGGATCTGTAAGTTTGCTGATTCTTTGTCAAAAAAAGATTTTTTAAGTAAAAAGACATATTCAAAGGTGAAGCCATTATTAGTATATTTTTTACTACGCTCTGTTTGAATCAAATTTCCTATTTGATTGTGAAAAATTCAATTTGTATACTTAGGTAAAAAAAAATTCTTCCAAATTCGAAATTTCGTTTTGGTTTAAATTGTTTTAAGTTTTTGTGAAAATTGCGTAACAGTCTTGCATATGTTTTCTGAATTTGTTATCCCAACAATTTTTGGCAGTGATAAATATTCTCCATTATTGCAATGTAGGAAATGGTAGTTGGATTCGATATATTTCTATTTTGAAATACATACTCCTCAATGTGTGTATAGTTTATGTTTGAACATTTTTATTTTAATTAATATATTTAATGTCAGTTTTTATAGAGTTGGATGTTTTTGTTAGATAAATTTTTTTTTTAATTGAGTTTTATTGATATTTCTATTTAATTTGAAATGGGCGGGGACTGGTAGAGTGATGCTTTCTTGCATTTATACGTCATCATCCTGTACAAAAAAACTCTACCTGTACCCAAAAAAAAAGGTACACATTATTATTATTGCTGTCAGTTAGCTCACATACATTACCTACATGCTTCAACAAAACAGTTGTTGAAATTGCGTATTTCATAGATGGAAAATTTGGAGGAAAGAAGGGTTTAAAAGAACGTATTTAAGCTAGATGCTACATTCAATATATTACAAAACGTCTGACTGTAATAGAAATATTTTGTTACATAAAGCGGCCCGCTGTACAAAAAGGTTGCCGACCCCTTCTCTAAAATATTGTATATAAAACCTTTCATTAAAGAGCAATATTGTCTCTCAAGGCCATGTAATAATATCAATGGAATAATGTAAATTTACTGCGTTGCGCAAGATGTTTTTCGAACTTTTTATGGCAGTCACCCAGATTACAAGTATTTCCGGATTATCGGCCGCTTTATATTCCAATAATTGTTCGTTGTTTTCTTCTTTTCGTATCGTGTTTTAGTCATCTAGAATTTAATTGCGTTTAACAGTAGTTCCAATCATACGGAGATATTGAATTTATAAAAGTCTAAATACTCATTTTATTTTGTAATGTATTACATATTATAATATACATAAGTTGTAAACAATCGATTTAAAATATAAAAACGTAAGAGTACTGCATTTTATATGCAGGTAATTTTCATTTTTACTCAGTTATACTTCTTTCTCTCATTCTGGGGAATGGTCGGTATTAAAAAGTCTTATTCCTTCAATTATTTTACTTTTCAACCGATTTTTATTTTGTTCCCCTGCTAACTAACACCTGTCTCCAACCGGAGACACTATATAGTTGGTAGGTCGATATAGGGCAGCGGTCGGGGAACCGGGGTAAATTACCCCAAATGGGATAAAAATGAAGCTTTTGTGAGTAAAATGTATGCATTTTTAATTTGCTATTTTATAAACCTGTTAGTATTTTTTTTTCAACAATTTAGCGACATATACATCTCACTCCCTGTTAGCTCCGCTCACAAGAATCAAAGCTCCTTGCTTTGGTACTGCCACCAGACGGGTGGCCACGGGCCAAACACTGAGTTTCTATTGAAGAAGCTCACTGGCCGCCCGGCTTTAGATGTTTAGTTAGTAGGAAATAAGATCAAATAAAAAGAAAAATTTTCAAATGGTTGGCGACACTTTCGTCAACTCATTTTTATATTTACAGTTATATGTTACCGTACCCCAAATTGTCAACCCTCAATTGTACCCCGATGGGTTTTAATATGTTATATATAAATACTTGTATTACTATTATTACAGTTATATATTATTAGGTATTACATTGATAAACTGAGTAAATGATGTTTAAATTAAATTTTTAGTTATTGCTTTTTTTCTCAAAATTATCATGGGGGGCTATAATATAAAAGATGATAAAAAGAGGCGATTTCGTTTTTGCTCTTCGCCATGGGGTAATATCAACTTGTTACACAAAAATATTTTGGGGTAATGATTAAAAAAGTTTCCCAACCGCTGATATAGGGGGTTTGTCCGAAGTACGGACCATCGTCGTAACCCTAGGGGCGGGTGGTAGAAAAATAGGAAGTTTGTTGGATTATTAAAAAGACGGGATAGATTAGATGCTATTAGAAGCCTGTTGTTGAGCCAAGCGGTTTGTATCGCTGTAGACGTCGTTGGTCCTGGGGTTCATCAAGGAGATAGCGGTAGAGCTTGGATGGTCTACCAACCAGGAACAGTACTTGAGGGAGAATATGGCGATTACCTGCTTTACAGTGGGAGTCGCCAGATCCTGTCCGATGATGTGATTAGGAACAAACCATGGAGCATTTATTATGATTCTTAAAATTTTAGACTGGAAACGCACGAGGGTTGAAGCTGACGGAGGAGCCCTATAATTGGATACCGTAGGTTCAAATTGGTGTTTTGCGGAAAAGTTTTGTCTCCCCAAAGGCAGGACAGACAACCTCCGAGAGGTTTCCTCTGACGTAAAAAAAGGTCCAAATTGGTTGTACGACCTTTCCATTAAAGACTTTGCTATATATATATTAACGATTATTACATACTTTTTCATGTATATTCAATATTGAATCCATATTTCTATGTTGTTCATTCACTGTTTATTTTTTTACTGTCCATTTTAACTGCCTACCCAGTTGGTGGTATGCCAATTAAAAAGTAACACTTTCTTACCTTTAAAATTATGTAAAATCACAATGTGTTTATGATTATGGTATGTACACCAGGTATGTACCCGGTTTTATTTTCTCATTTTTCACCTTGAAACTTGATATTATCTGTTTTTTGCAGGGGGAAATGCTACTGTTTATCACTTAAAAGTATTAATACCATGCGTGGCAGCAGGTGCCATCATCGGAAAAGGCGGTGAAACCATAGCCCAATTGCAGAAAGATACGGGAGCAAGAATGAAGATGTCAAAGGCTAACGACTTTTATCCTTGTAAGTTTTGAGTAGTATATTTTTTATTTATTTACTCCATAGACATGCTTAAAGGTAAGAATTTAATTTTTGATAATACCCTTGTATCTTCAACTTTGAAAAAAAGGACAGGCAACATTAATAAAAAGTTATTTGTTAGAATAATTGTGGATTGCTATTAAACACTACAGAACAGCTTTTGTAACTTTTACTTTAATTTTATAGATTAATTTGTGTTCGTATATCTCATATAATAAAGTGTATTTATTTATTTTTTGTTATTTTGCCACATCATTTTGTTTTTGTTTTTGTTTTTTTTTTAATAAAACAACATGAAGTAAATGGTTAAGAATACCTTTTCTTCATAAATGTTAAGACCTATTCTTCATTTTTTTGTAATATCAGTGTCACGTAAGGAACAGGTAAGATCGGTTGTCATTTTGTCAAGTGTTAGAGCTATTCATTCAGTCAGATTTTTATAAATTATAAGTATTGGCATCATTACCAAATTTTTTAAACGTCAAAAATCTAAATTTATTGCTGATGTAGAATTTAAGCTATTAATAATTAAATAATTGACTTCAGAAACCATTCAGATTAACATCCTTTTCTAATATGGATTGTTTCAATAATACGATTCAAACTTAGTAGCAATTGTTTAAGTTTGAAGAGAAAGCCCCATTTGTTTTTTTTTTTTTTTAGTATGGAGTTTAAAAAAAACATTTGCCCGTTATACAATTATTTCATCAAATTCACTCAGTTGTTGAGTTATAAGTTTAGTCTGCCTAAAATCTTGACAGCTGAAGTCTAGCAACATTGTTTAAAAAAAAATATTCCACAAAGTTTAAATTGTTACTGAATTGGTACTGAATCGTTCTTATCTTATCTTAAAGACACAGTTTTCACTTAAATCTTAACCATTATTTTTGCTTTCTTTCAATCTTTTGAAATTTTCTATATACTATAATATAATATGCACTTTGTATAATTCTATTTTTTGCTTCAATAGAACCATTTTTTGACGGTCCTTTCAGCCCGTACAGGATAATTGAATTATAATTGTTATCATGTTAAAAATAGGAAGGTCTGTGGTGTAATGGCTAAGTGCCAGACTAAAAAGTTTAGTTGCGAATTCAAATCCTCCCCCGTATCTTGTTACACCCAAAAAGAGTAAAAACAGGATTAAAACTCAACTATAACTATATTAAAAATGTAAATATTAAAGTTAAGTCAACCACACGTTATTTAATGGTTTATTGTGATTCTACTGATTAAGACTTAAACCCAGGTTCTCCCCAGTAACAGGTTTTTAAAACAACTCTTTCGAAATATGAGTAGATTGGAGTTCTGTTATTAATTCTGTCCCAAACATAGCTGTATAAGATGATTTTTTAATCGTTCGATTTGAGGGAAAATTCTTTTGAAATTGAACAAAGCAATAACCTATTGCCCGATTGCCTATTTTGCATATTTCAGTGATCCACAAAGGTTTTTCTTTATCATACCGCTTGTTAAAAGCGTCATTTAATTCTTTCTCAGAAGCAACTCCTGTCAGAGTAAATATTATTACGTATTTCTTATAAAATGTCACTAAAAATGTCCACTTTATTTTTTAAAATATTACCTTTAATATTAAAAGCCTAAAAAATATAGTATAAATATAATATATTGTAAAAATACTAAAAAATATAACCTTTTTTAGTTAATTTGTTTCTAACAAATAATTTACTTCAATATCGATTGTCATGTTACCTATGCTACATATAATAACGCATAATGTCCTAAAAAATGCTTTTAATATTTAAACAGTATTATTTCATAATTACCCTGTGATATAGGGTGATGGGAGTGTATGGTATTTCGAACATGAATCATTCGAGTCGCTGACTGTTGACATTACTCGATTTCGTTCTTTCACCATAACATATATCTATCGTTTATTGTGATGTCAAGCTAACCTTAGTTTTCTTTTCATCCAGGCACAACTGAACGCGTTTGCTTAGTTACTGGCTCAGTGGAGGCTATAATGGCTGTCATGTCATTCATTATGGAGAAAATTAAGGAAAAGCCGGATCTGATGCCTAAAGCAATTTCTACTTCAGACTTAGATTCTAAATTGTCTACCGACCGAAGTAAGCAGGTGGGTTGAAATTAACTTTTAATGGAGGCTTAGAAAATGGTTCATACCATTGTTCTTTTGAACGTGATACTGAATCATGTTTAATCATGTATCAGCAATGGATTGCTGACCACAAGCGAACTTTCGTGTTCGGTTTATCCCTAGTTAAATATTACCTGTGAGCAACAAGAAACAAAATAAATTATTTTTCCAGGTGAAAATTTTAATTCCTAATAGTACCGCTGGTATGATTATCGGTAAAGGAGGCAATTATATCAAACAAATAAAGGAAGAAAGTGGTTCTTATATACAGTTATCACAGAAGTCCAATGATGCGTCTCTTCAACTTCAGGAAAGATGTGTTACCATAGTAGGTACGTTATAGCACCAGTGTGATGATCATCCAGATCATCTTTTTGTACCAGTATTGTCGAAAAAATTGTCACATTGCTCCATTTTTTGCACTGGAGATTTTCTTCTATCTAGTCAATGATTTAGGCTAGGGCTTGGGCATCTCACGGAGAAATACCGGAGCAATGTTCTTAATTTTCACAAATTAATGGTGGTTTTAATCCCCTTTTTCACCCTTAATTTTTGGGTATAACAGGATGCGGGAGGAGGATTCGAACCAACGACCATTTGTGTCCAAGTCAGGAACTTAACCTCTACACTACTCCTCCCACTTAATTTTCACAAATTCAGTCATTCATATAAATCAACTACACCGATTTCGAATTTTTAAATTTTTTTAGTAGACTAAATATATCAGTATTTAGCGAGTAATGAAGATACTATAATCACACTGAAGTCAATAACGAAGATTTAAAGTTTTGTGCTGTGTAGCACCAAAACTAACAACAAGATTTAATGCTTTTTGTTAATTTAATTATTGTCACGCTTTGACAACAAACTTTGATGACGTTTAATGTTGTTTTCTTTATTCTTTTTAAATATATAGATAAAAAATAACTATATATAAAGTGTAAAAAAACAGTGTAAATATTATATTGTAATGTAAACGTGTTCGCTATAGTTTTGTTTTGTACTGTAATTTTAAGAAGTCTCTAGATTAAAAAATTTCACTGTCACTTTATATTAATCAATTATAATTTCTCATTACAATCATACTTGGTTTACGACTAGTTCTAATTTGTTTCTGTATATTAGTAGCCCTAATGTCTGAGTTATTATACCCTGACGGGCTGAAATAGCACATTTCATGAGATTAGAACTTCTACAATTGAGAACAACCACCTCGTGAGTCTTCGTGAGATTATTGTTTCAAAATATGTTATGTATTTTATTTCAAGGATTTATTGTTAGTTTCTAGGCCATTGTACCGCATCAAATATATGCAACCTTACGAGGTTATTGAGCACTTACTTTATCAAGTTGTAGAAAGGAAAGGTTAATAAGTCTTTTAAAAGTATTTTTAAAGTTTTACTTGTTCTAAAAAAGTAATTGATTCGTTTAAAATTTATTTATTTTATTTTGTATTTATAGGTGAAATAGAAAATAATAAAAAAGCCATTTTAAAATTGTTAGCAAAAGTTGTAGAGGATCCGCAAAGTGGTAGCTGTTTAAACGTTAGCTACGCTGATATTTCGGGTCCTGTAGCCAATTTTAATCCTACGGGGTCACCTTATGCTAATTCAACATCACCAGGTTACTGCCCAACGACTAGTCTTACTTCCGGTAAGTGTGAGTTTACCTTGCTCTTAAAAAAATTTACGAAACGTATTTTTAAATTTATTCTCTAAAAGCAATTTCTAGTCCTAAAAGAACTTTTATTTAGTTTAGTACTTTGATTTTATCATAAGATTTGCATTAAGAGAGCAACGAACATGACTCGAGTTTCAAATTTTACTTACAACCTTTTTTTTTATTTTTGACAGAATGATGTTATGAGAAGCCTTTTTCATAAAAATTATTTTCCATAAAAACAAACAATTGTCTTTTCTACTCATATTTTTACATGTATTTTTTGAACGCTGTCAAGTAATAAAAACACAGTAGATCGTGTCACTTTTTCAAAGAGTTGAGTAGAACCAATTTAAATCTTACGGCAAAAGCAACAGACAAAAAATTAAAACAAAAACCATCGCCTTTTATCCTCAAGATATTCTTGATGCTAACTTATATAACTTATATTAACTTTTCATGCTGAAGAATTTGCGTTACTTTTAGTAATTTTGGCAGATATAATAATAATAATTCCACTTTCTTGCTTCGTTTTTCCTTTCTTCCCCTTTTTGACGTTTTTCTTAGCCACTTCAAAAATATAAATAAAAATATTTTTTTAAATGCATAACTTTTTCCTTCATTCTTGTTTTCTCATTCGTCTCTTAATTGTTTTTTTATTTAATTCACTTTCATGCTCATCGGTTTTGTTCTGTACCCCTTTTCAGCTGAATAAGTTTTTTGTCTCAGTTTTTCAATTCCTGACAGTGCTTAAGGGTGAGAAAATATTAAAGGAGACTTAATATTTTAATGTTTTACAGCAGGGCTGTTCAACTGGCGGCCCAAATTATTTTTACGGCCCGCTAATACATTTTACCATGAATAAATTTATGAAACCAAATTTTTCGTTTCGGCCAACTAGGGACCACGATGAAACGAAACCAAATTATTATTATTAATAAAATTATTTTACTAAATGAAAATTTAAATCTAATTTTAATTTAAAGTAGGTACTATTTAGTTTGCATAACTTCACTTAACCTGGCTGAATACAGCAGCAATGCGTATAGCGTCTGACGATGGTTGACCAACCTTATTTGCCCCCGAATTGTTTCGTGAAGAGTAAATGGTCCGCGGGCTATAATAAGTTGGACAGCGCTGTTTAGAGTGTTTCTTCTGTCCAAGCTTGAGATAGTAAGCCATTGGTTTCCCAATACTTTTTGCAGCTGTGGCGCCCATGTTGGTCAATGGTGCGGGTTTAACTTTTTTTCTGAATTTCACATCACCTACCACAACTTCAAATCATACGTTAACAACACAGTTAATAGAAAGTGTAAAAGCGGCATTGCGTGCATCTGGGTATTCAGAGCAAGCCACAACGGAAATCGTAGCATCCATGACCACTCTAGATCGTTATGGAATTTTGCGGATGGTTATTGGACTGACTCCCGCTAGTACTACCCACACTGCTCTCTTTACTTCTCAATACCTAGTTGATAATACGCCTGCTGTGAACGGAACACCCAGCGGAGTGTTCGGAGCTATCGGAAGTGTTGGAACCACCCCAGCCCCTCGGACCGCTGACCGATTCGGTGACAGTTTTGATCCTTTTCGACCTCAACCCGGAACTACTTCTCCTATAACGATCAACAATAACTCTTTTGGTTTGGGAAGCGCTCTCAGTCCTCATGCTCCCACTCTTTCTCCGTCTCATCCTGACAAAGAATCTAAGAAAATCGAAATGGAAATTAACGAAGCTATTGTCGGAGCTATTTTGGGTAAATTTTTTAGTATTTTGTAATTAATTAATAAATAATCTAAAACTCGCGAAATAATTAGTTTTTTTAAGTGTCTAAACCTAGATAAAATCTAGACATTTCGAATTTTTTTTGCTTGAATTTCAAATTATAATTCCGTATTGCATTTTAGGAATTGTATTTGACTTTGTCTTCATATTAAACATAGAGACATTTTATTTAAGGTCCCGGAGGTCGAGCTCTTATCGAAATACAACACATAAGTGGAGCAGTTATTCAGATCTCAAAGAAGGGAATGTTTGCACCAGGGACAAGAAATAGAATTGTAACAATCACTGGATCGCCGAGCGCCATCACGACTGCTCATCATTTAATACAACAAAAAATCAATGAAGAAGAGAGTAAGAGAGCCAGGCAAAGTGCTCTTTCCATTTTACAATAAAAAAATGCTTTATGTGAAGAAAAAACATTTTACAAGAAAAAAATTGTCTGTGATTTGAAAGGGATCTGGGATTTTTCCCAAAAATACGGTTTTGCGAATACTGGCAACACGATAGAATTGATTAGTTTTAACTTCTACTGTCACATTAGAGTAGAATTGAGGTAAAAACCTTTGACGGCAAAAATAGATGTTCACGCCTTATCGTACTGGCAATTTTTACTGCTAATAAAAGTTTGCCTTGATAAAAACCTGGATCTTTGGTAATATTAGTATTATGATCATTATTTAAACTCGCCGTTTAAAAAATATGAAATGCAATATTTTGTGAAAATTTCTTCGAAACCATTACAATTTTTTGTGGGGAATTTATTCAGTCAGCTTTTTGCAAAACTCGTAACAAAAAATTTACCCAATGGTTGTTAAAAAATTTAGTGTAACGTTATTTTATTGATTGAAAATATTAGAACTGTTTTATTTTAAAATTTTGACATGTTAGATTTAAAAAAAATTATATTAAATAAAATTGGCTGTTACAGTGTAAGTTCAGTCAGAAAAAGTGGTTCAGAAAATCATTTAAGTGCTGTCAGTGCCTCAGCAAAAAAGGATTTTAAGGTTTTTAGAAGTATCAGGTATCTTCTAACTGAAATATGTTATTATTTATACTCTTTGACAGTTCTCTTCTCCACTATTTCATCTCATGAGCTTTATTTTGTTTCATTTGGGGAAAGGAATTTTTTTTGCTAAATTGTCAGCATCAAAGATTTTTTGTCAAGTCATAAAAATGTGTTTTGGCTTTTTAAACGTCTCTTTCTGTCTCATGATCTGCCGGAGTGAAATTCAATTAATGTGCAATACTTGTTATTACATGAATCTCCTTGATTTTTTGTATATTAATTAAAAAATATTTTTTTTAGGTCTGCAGAAGAAAAAAACTTCTCATGCGTGTTGCAAAATTACAGACATATTAGCCTTTTACTTATTTTGTGCGTATAATACTTTTAAGTAGAATCTGTTTTTTTCATTGTTCTGCTTTTTTTTGAACTAGTGTTCTCTTCATACTATTTTCCTTGCAAGAACTAAAAGCAGATTCGAGCAAAATATTCTATCAAATTTTTCCTTCCGCTTTTGTTGATAAAATTTAATCCACTTTTCTATCCCTTTATAAAAATTGGGAAGCCAAGCCCAAATTGAACTAGCAAAATAATACGAGTTCAACCCTTTCTCACATCTTGTTATACCTTAATATAAAAACAGGATTTAAACTCTATTTTTTTGTAATCATATTTGACTCACATTTCCGTGAATTTTTGCAACATAAGTTTTAGAAGATGATTTGTCAGTTGGGGCAACCATGTTTTTTTTGTTATGCTGCTTATCTTATTACCGCACGCTTTTATTAGCAATCTATGTTCCTAGTAATATTTCTACTTCCAAATCCTTTTGAAAACTATATATATATATATATTACCTTTGGGCTTTGATATTAATTTACTTTTAAATTTGACCTCTGAGATAACGCTGCTAACGCTGATTTCCATATTGGTTTATTTTAAGTGTAATACTTTTGTAAGAAAACCGATTAAATTTTTTTCCTTTGTTGTAAAAGCTTTGTTACAAAAAAACATAATTTATTGGCGAAAAAGCTAAACTTCATTACTTTTATCTTACGAGGAAAAGAATCTCCTGTTATTTCAAACTAAAAGTGTTTTGTTACGGTGTTGCATTTTGGTTTGACAAAAGGAACTGATTAACTTTAATTTCAAGCAAATAAAAGAATGTACTAGCTGTGAAGTGAATAAGTCAGGCTTTTACAGTTTGTAAGCCATATTTTCAATTTCTAAAAACAAAAAAACAGGTTTTTTCTTGTTTGTTATGCCATAGAAATAACTGAGGCTGTGAGAACAAAGTTACGCTTCATAATATTTTTCTTTTTTCAGTTTCAGTAAAAGGGAGACCTGTCATTTATAAGGTAAATTTAAACTTAAACGACACAAACTGCCCACTATGCAACATATTTTAAAAGTCTTGTTATATAATTCCTATTTATTAAATTATAATTTAAAAAAATTTCTCAGATTGTAATTTTTTTGTTTCTTGAAATAATGTTTTTCTTTTTGTTTTTATAGAACGTTAAGCAAAAAAAGATATTCTTTAGCATATTATTATTGGGGTCTTCCTGTTATTCGTTGTTAATCATTAAAATTTATTTGGTTGTTGATTTTGTTAAATAAAATAAAAACAAGACAAAAAGATAAAGCAATGTTAAAGCTTTCGAGCGTAAATTCAGTGAAGTATGATTTAAAATTTTCGTGGGCCTTGGGGCCAAGAGTCGCCTAATGAATTGGAAATGAAAATGAAAATACAAATTTTAAAAATTGAGGAGATTTAAATTCTATTATTCTACTACCAATAATCACTAAAAAATTAGTTTGTAACTATTCAGAAAATGATTAAAAAACAATATGAGTTTATTTTATTGGATCTATATATTTAGCAAGAAAAGATAAACTTAATGATACATCTTTATGTCAGATAAGTAACATTAACAATAACACGAAGTAAAATAATATGTTTTCACATTTCAGATAGATGAAAAATGTATAAATTATTATTATTATTATTATTATTAAATTCTTCAGTCTCAATGAATGATGTTCTAAGGTCACTTTTTCGGTTCTATTTTTATTTTTATGAAAATATATCTAAAATGAGATGTCTCTTAGATTTGGTAGCATGTAAATTAAGACAAATTGTTGTGATAGTCTGAATATTTCTTGACACTTCCACATCTTATTTTACATGCTATGATTCGAATTATTTATTCGTACACTTTCAAATATTGTCTCATTACTGTATATTTATAAATTCTTCGAAATACGTTGCCATCGTTATTACTGTAAATTTACTTATACGTTGTTATTAAGTTACACCCCATAGAGATTTCATTTTTAATGCTCCAGAAATATATTTTTAAGAGAGTATCCTATTGTTGACAAATGTAGTATTGTGTAATGTGTTGATATAAATTGTTAATAATGTGGTGTTAATGAGAATCACAATATAGTTGAAACTAGTCTCGATTCGTAGCCTCATGTTCGTATTAACAGTAATCGTTATTCTTCGGTTTTTTTTCTTTGTGAAGTGCTTTGTTAAACTATTATTTTTACATTTTGTTTCACTTTTTATTTCAAAACGAATTTAATTTTTAATGGCTTTATACAAAAAACATTGCTTTCAAAAAAAACTAATCACCTCAATCAAGCAGAACGACTGTTTTTTTTTGATCAGTCGGAATAGGTTCAATGAAAAGTGCCATATTTTATAGAAAAGTAAAACGAATCTGTATACTTAAATCGAAAACTTTCGCATACTGTCGTTTTCAGTAATTGGAGCAACTTTTGGTTTTTTCGGCAGTCGATTTGCCCATATATATATATGGCAAATATGCTCATATATATATATATATATATATGGGCAATATGGTGTGTGCGCGTGTGTGTGTGTGTAAAAATTGGTTTTATCATATGTAGTGAAGGTAACTTTAGGTCTTTTATTTAAAAGTTAAAATGATAAAAGGACTTCCTTTTTACATTCCGCTGATGTTATCGACTTGTTATAATATTCTGTTGTTTAAATAGTCCTCAAATTTGTATTAAGCTACCGAGAACATTAGCAAAACGTGTAGGCGACAAAAATTTTTAATGTTTGGCATAAGGTTGGCCTAAGAAACCCTAACTGCAAGCATTTTTATTATGTCGAATGTTAAGACCACTAACGATGACCTGTAGTATATTTTAGCCTAATGATGTATATAAATATAAATTTATAGTTTTCTCTTGGAATTTTGAAAAATAGTCAATTTATTAATTTTTTTATTCTTTTAAAACCAACTTTGCAAATTAAAATTTTATTTTATAGTGGTCTTACTTCAGGATTTTCTCTGTCTCATGAATAAATTCCCAGGCAAATGGCATTCGTTATAATCGGTGTTCTGCTTCCTTGAGTTAAGTTCTTGATTTTTAATATTTGAATGAAAAAGAAATTATTTGGTTAGTAGAAGATACTAAAATTTATTTATTTTTAATCCATACATTATTCTTATAATTTTTCGTGACGTTTTTGTTTTCCGCTCTGACAAATGACTTTTAGTTGCAACATTCTTAAAATTTAAAAGATTTTTGTTTACTTAGTGGAGAAAAAGTATGTAATTTAGATATGCATTCCACTTTAGTTTCGTAATTCACGAAATTAAGTTGGCAATATTTGTCAGAGAATAAAATAAAGTTTTGACTTTTGTGACCTATATTGGGCTGCTTTGCTCAAAATGTTTTTCCGATAGCGTTGAAGTCAATGTATATGTATTTTTACATATCTGACCTCGATATAGCCCTTGCTATTGTTCATCTAAAAATGTCGCTAAGTGCCATGCTTTAAAAACAAATCTGTGAAGAAAATTTTTTTAAACTATATAAGATGGTTAATGTTAAACTCGCAGTTTTCTATGGAGTAATTACTATTGTTGCAAATCTTTGATTCTTTAAATATCATATTAGTTTTTCCGGTAATTCTTGTAATCTGTTTCCAGTATAAACGTCACCCAGTTCTGTATGCATTTTTTTCATCGTTTTTCTTATTTACACTTTGACGTTTTATTTAAATAGTTACTTGATTTAAATGCCTTACCAACTGTTTATAGTTTTCAAAGCAGCTTCATTTTCTGACAAATATTTTGCGAATTTAACAAATATTTACGTAAGTAGCACTCCGCTACACTGATTTCTTGTACCAATTCTCAATAAGATGATACATTTGTTGAAATTTTGATATAGTTATAATTATTAATATTATTGTTAATTAGGTGATCATAGAATTGACATGTCATTTAGGTTAGTAAACAATAGCTCTTTAAAGAAGAGACTTGCCTGTTGAACGTTGAATTACAAATTATAAAATAGTTAAGAATTAGGAGACTCATTTTTTTCACATTCGTGCGTACACCAAGATGCTCTGGAGTTTTAATTAACTCCAGGGTTTTATAATATAAGGGGCGCCAGCGGCATGCTGTTGGCACCCCTGTCTGTCCTCTTTTACTTTATCCAATCACTTGTCACACCTCATCAAATGACCTTCCTTGTTTCTATATATCATCATTCTATTACCCTTTCGTTGCTTGTTTAAAAATTTAGGTCAATTGTCTATGGGTGTTTTTGTATGCAAGATTCACTGAATGAAGTATTGGGCGCTAAAATCGTGTACAATGGTTTTATTTTCATTCGATTATTTATATGATGTTCAATACACTTTTAGATTTAAAAAATATAAAATGAAAATAATAACAGATCTAATCGTAAAGTACATAAGTAAGCCTAAAATCCTTCTCGAGTACGCCGTCTTCTAAAATTTAAAAGCAATCATTATATTATAATGCACTACAATATAATAAAAATATACACTTCACTATATTTTACATTATGCACTTCACATATAAATAGAGTCATACGTCGCTATACGGCCGCTCTTTATACGGCGTTTTGCAATAACGGCCAGAATGTGTCAAAAGTACTGGTGAAGAAGTTAATTTCCTTCCGGAAATTGGCAAAATATTGTGGATCTAGAACATGATCTCGGCTTTGAAGGCTTGAACAAACGTGATGTACTTGATCTACTTAAGGCTGATAGGGAACCTTTTTCATGTGAGAAACTCATTCATTTGCAGAACCGGGATTTGATGAAGAGACAGAGCCTATTGTATCTAAACAGCTAATATCAAAAAATAGTCGACAGCTTTTCCCTATTTCGAACAAGGAATAAACATCCTCCTTGAGAACGATCCTGACGACGAACGTAGCGGTAGTTTCTCAAGGAATTAACTCGGCCATTAACTGTTATAAACCACTGAAGAACGAAATAGACAAGAAGGCAAGACAAATGACGTTGGACAATTTTTTTTTGAAGGCAGGCCCAACCTTACCAAGAGAAAATGATTACGATAGTGATCTGCAGGTTAAAGCCATTTTTTAAAAATTGTGTTCGTATACCTATACATATTTTATGTAACATGAAGTTGTTTCATTTTTGTTTATAAGTTATTGTCAGTTTTTGGAGACTGTTATTATTTTATGTACAAATTTATGTATTTGTTACGTGTGTATTTTTCATTTAAGTGAGATAAATAGGTAAAATGCATTTTGACCATGTTACGTTTTTTTTTACAAACTTGGAACCCATCCCGATGAATTTGTGTTAGAATAATTGACTCTTTATACGGTTTTTCGCTTTGCGGACAAGTTTCTTTGAACCTATCTTGGCCGTAAAGCGAGGTATGAGTGTACTGTCAGTGATTTTTCTTATAAATAAAAAACCCACTTAGTTTGATTGTAGGTTTAGAAGGTACTTTTGTGCTTCTAGGCTAGGAAGTAATACAGTGGAACTTCTCGTGATGGGTGCTTCTTATAGCGAGAAATTCGCATACCGACCAACATGAATTGCAAAAAAAAAGTCTCTCATAACACGCAATTTTTGGCATAATGAGCGACTTGTACATGGGGAATCCCCCCGACAGCTAGAGAAAAAGACGAACCCTAAATCTGGGCAGATTCAAAGTTAAATCTCTCTCTACTTGTCTTATTTTTTTCACTACCATTCAGAATTCTTTCATTTCCACTTTTCTTTCATTTTGTATTCATTTTCATATTCTTAAACTTCTTAGCTATTCCTTTTCTTTTCTCTTCCTTTCTTTCCAAACCATGACTTCCGTCTCTGATTCTGGTCAAACTTTTGGAATTAGAAGAGAGTTTTTAATATGAAGGAATAATTCACAAAGCAACAATGTTGTGAAATAAGAGAAATGCTGAATGTGGAAAGTGTGGCTTCGATTGAGAAGCATCACCCTAAATAAGACAGTAAACGTACGCCACGAAATTCTTCGGTGTCATATTTTTATCAAATTTTGAAGCGTCGACAAAGACAAATAACTCTAGACCGCTTTGTAGTAACAAAGTAACTTTCACGTTGTGAAAATTGGTATCTCTTGGGTATACATTGGAGTGGTCAGGATAAACTGAACTACTGCTGTCTTTCCGAAAGCTGCAGCTAAGTGCTGCTATCTGCCTGAACTATTAATGTCCTTCTGTGACAGGTGCCTCGGCTTTGCAGAGCCCTTCAAGAACGGTATTCAAACGAAATACTGTAATTGTGTGACCTCAAAAGACCATTCAGAGAGAGCGAAAGGGAGAGGTTTAAGTTGGTAGGTATCTCGAACTAATAATATACCAAGAGGAGTCCGAGACTACCGACAGTAGTCACCCAGTATGCATGAGCATTTTCTCTCCTGCAGGCCAAAAAGGATAAACTGTCGTATGCAGTTCAATTTCAACTATTGGTCAGTGGAGAATCGTTGCACAAAAAAAAATTTAGACCAGGGTTCGAAAGTTGCTAAAATGCTTTCGAATCTTGCATTTCAGTTGTCACTCTGCTTAGATGTTCAGCCCTTTGTTCTTTCGCTATTCTACCACTTATTCCGATTAGGATCCAAAGGCAATGGCATATATTGTTTTCATAGGCCTTACTAAAAAATATTTATATAAAAAGTACAAATATTATATATTACAAGCATCAAGTTTACATTTTGTCACGTCAACTCATGGCATGTCAATTATTTAAAATTTTCGACAAAAAAATTAATTTTGCAAATGAAGACTTTATTCTAAATATTAGATGAAAATAAGTTTCAAAATTAAATTTTAAAAATAAAATTAGGGCTCCCAAAGTTTGGGAATGCTTAAAAAAATCCAAGAGCAAAGAGAAAATTCCACAAAAACGACTTCTAAAACACAACTGAATTCCCGATAATGAGTTCTAATTGAACAGTGCTGATTGCCGAACCATCGGAAAGATTACAAAACGCCTCCGCCGCACTCTTTAAATACGCTTAATTATTTAATTAATTTAAAATTATTATTAAACTACGAAGACATATGAAAGACATCGCCAAAAATTCTAAAAGGACCTAAAATATTCGGCAACGTCAAGTTCCAAAACAAAATCAAAATCCGAAAATCAAAAGATGAAAAAATAAAAGATTCTGATCATTCTGAATGAAATCTGAAGATCAAAAATGAAAATTTGAAATCAAAAGAGAAACCTAAAATAATCCAAACTTTGCCTTTTGAATTACTGTAAACTTCATGAAATGGCTTTCTTCAAAGAGGAGAGCACGTTGAAAGTAAGATGCGATGAATGGGAAACAAAAAAAATTATTGTTCTAAACAAATAATAACTAAACCATTTTCATAATTCCACAACTTTAAGACCAAGAACAACTTTTTAATTTTTTTTCAGTGTGATTTGTTACATTTTGAAAAACTTACGCGAGACTGAATAGGGTACAATCAGAGTTTTTTGACATTCCCTAAAGCATATTTTAAAATGTTGATACTCTTTTTCCCCCCTCCATGTAAACATACTAGCACTGAACAAAACAAAACGTCTCATAAACAATAATATTAATTAATTTAGATGAAAAGCAATCAGATGCATCATTGTTGCATTATTAAAATTAGTCTGAGGCCTCTAGTTTTGAGGACCTCAAAATACATGTAAAAAAGGGCAAATATTATCCAAATAAAAAAAGTAAAATATAAGCCTAAAAATAATATGAAAGAAAGGAAAGTACAAAAATTCAAATGACCAGACTTAAATGATGCAAACCTAAATTTAAACTTATATGGCATTATTTGAATTTGCAATTTGAACATGCTTTCTTATTTAGTGGCTTCAGGTGGACAATCAGGTTGATTGGATGGGTGAGCAGCTCTGAAAGCAGGGTGGTTTTCCAATTCTCTGTCAATTCTTAGAATTATTGGGAAAGGCCTCAAATCCACATGAAACCTGAAAAAAGAATAAACTTGTAAATTAATTTTGAAAAAAAATTAGAAAAAAGACGAAAATAAAAGATACTGGAGTGACAGTAAATATTGGTTTGCATCTAGTTTTTAATCCCTTTTTTCATTGTAGGTGAAACAATAGTTTTAGTAGTGGTGATTTTAATCCTGTTTTTCACCCTTATTTTTTGAGTATAATAGGATGCGGGAGGATTCGAACTCACGATCAATGCGGCCAAGTCAGGAATTTTAACCACTACACTACTCCTTACAATGTAAGGTGTAACAAAATGCCAGAATGAACTCAAACACTTAACTCATTAACGCCCAGCGTCCTCAAACGAGGACACTAACTTACGGATTTTTTTAGCTCCTCAGGTTCTTTTTTGGGAGGGACATTTTTTTAAACATAAAGAAACATCTTTTCTTTATAAGTAGATATAGTTTTTCAATGTTTTCATAATCATGAGTGGCAGAATAGATCCTGATAGAGCAGCAAGATTTTGACTAAAATGCATTGGTCCAGAAAATTTTTTTTTCACATCCTGTTGGAAGCACCGCTGCGGAATAAAATTAGCAGACACTCAAGATGTCGTAGAACAAAGCCATAAAACAATTATCACTGAAATTTAAACCAAAACAAAATGAGCCACAGTCAAATTTTGGTGCCCTCATTTGAGGGCACCAGGGATTTAATGCATACAATTCATACGTAATATGAAAACAATAGTTTTGTCAAAATTTGCAAAAAAAAAATAGGTAAAAAAGGCCGATTTTTCAGTCATCCTTTTTGGTATTATAGGAAATACATGATGTGGCCTTGAATTCTCGGCTTTGATCGGGAGGTGGGCAATCCGAGTGTTCCTCAGTGGTGAAATCTTTTTGGTGGATGATAGTTTGTTTTTAATAATTTTTTACTGTTTTTATTTAACTCCCCTTGCTAACTACTACCTGTCTCCAAGCATGAGACACTATGTAGTTGTTCGGACTAGCTTTGAGGGGTAGTGTCTGGGGAGCAGACCAGCGTCTTACCCCAGGAAGGGTTTGAAGGAAGCCAAAGGAGGGCTGGAGTTGTCTGACAGGAGGTAGGATAAAGAAAAGCAAGGCAGGGGAGGAATAAGGGGTTTTGCCTAAGAAAAGCGTGTTTGAGAGTCAAGTGGTTTGTCTTTTGAGACGTCTTTGGTCGTGTGATTTTTTATAAATAATCCAATTTTTTTACGTCGAGGGATCTTATTCATCTCAGAAACTTGAGCTTTCGGGCCACAGGCACGTTACTAGCAAATTGAATGGCATTGTGTCCACTGAAGGCTTCTACAGCTTTACAAAGAGTGCAAAAGTTCATTCGACTTTCGATTTTAATGTAAATGGTGAGATTTCGATGTTGAGGTGGAATGATATTAAATGCATTCCTTTTGCCACCAACTACGATAGCCACGAATCTATCGGTAAAGCAATGAGATACAGGAGGAAAGAGAGCAAGAAAATTGCTGTATCACAACCAAAAGTTGTAAACTCATATAATTTAGTATGGGTGGTGTGGACCAGCATGATTGATGAGCAGATACACAGCCGCCATTCGGGGGGAAAAATGGTAATGGGGTCTTTTTTTTAAAGAGTTGTCTAAATGGCAGTGTTAAAGTTGGCAATTGTACCGATACCGACATATTCACGGGCTTGATTCAATGTGTTTGGGTACTGCCTATTTGAATTTTGGCAATGACCCTTAAGCCAAAAACAAAATGCGCTACTCAAAACCGAGTGCTATATTAAAAAAAGATGAAAATGACCACATTATATGTAAAAGGGCAATGCAACGGCGATGTTAATTGCAAGGCTGCAAGAGTGTGTCAAGTGTGTATTGCATAAACTGTAAACCACTCTCTGCTTGTCTTGCTTTGTTCCTTTTCACAGCAGATGAAGTATAAAATGGTTGTATATGAAGGTTCTTATATGTATAAATTCATTACTTAAAGTAAAAACAAAAAAGGTTACTTTTAAAATCCCAATTTACAATACATTAGATCCCTGTGTCCTCAAATGAGGTCCGCAATTTCATATAAATTTCTATGATTTCTATACCTGGGCGTTAATAGGTTAATCAATACTTCAGTAATCAGTGTTACTGACCACTCAAGCAACAGTCACAATATTGAACAACACAAATATTGAATATTTTGGATTGCAAGAGCAAAACATACTGAATTATTTTAATATAAAGCTTGTTTAACTGTTTTGAAGTTTTAAAAATAAATAATGTAAAAAATTGCAGTGTTCAATTTTTGGTAAAAACTTTACCTTCTAGCATTAAATACTTGTGGAACAAGGCAACAATCTGCAAGAGTAACCTCATCTCCAACACAATATTTTCCAGCACTAGCAGAAAGTAGCTTTTCGACAGCTCGAAAACCTCGATTAATCCAATGCTGAGCCCATTCCTTCTTTTTTTCCTCTCCAACATAAATAAGAACAATCAAATTTTGAAGTGGTTGAATACCTGATGCAATAACCTCACATATTTCTCTGACTTTGGCACGTTTTGTTACATCAGCAGGCATCAGGGGTCTACCTGGACGGGTTTCTTCAAGATAATGCATAATACTTAGCTGAAATCAGTAAATACATATTACTTTATGATCACATATTTTTCCAAAGGAATGATACTTTTCTTGGTTTTTGAGTTTTAAGAAAGTTTCATAGGATGGGAATGTAATTTTCCACCTATCTCAAAAATTATATATAACAATATAATCAATTAGAAAACTTCAAATAAACAAGCTTCTTTTTGTTGCTGCCAAAAAATGATTTCTTCATAATTTAAATATCACAGTTCAGAAATAATTTTAACCTTTGGAATTAAAAAAAAAAACCAGTTTTACAAAGTGAAAAAAGGGCATTTACATAATTATCACTCCCAATAAAGCTGTAAAAACTGAGTTAGCAAGAAATGAATCTTTTTCTTTAAACCTGATGACCTTGTTGGTATATTTGTCATCATTTGAAATAATTTATATGTCTTTATTAAAAATTTTTTAGTTCTAATTGTTCTTGAAAAATAAATGCATTTTTGGCGATAAATTTGAATTTAATAAATTTTATCCATTCACAACGGATAAGTTTCTTGGTTTAAATCAACTTACAGATTCTACAAAAGTATGTCCATCAATTTGAAGAGCAGGTACTTGCTCCATAGGATTGATTTCTCTATATTCATTGGAATGTTGTTCACCGCCAGACTTGATGAGGGATACCGGTTTGATATCGTAAGGAATTTCCTTCAAATTTAAGGCTATTCGTACTCTCCAGGAGCATGAACTTCGCCAGTACGAGTACAAAACGGGCTGGAAAAAAAAAAATTGGAACACCAGAGAAATCATATTATTCAGCAATCCACCCGAGTCATTAGTTAGTTTTAAGAATTTGACTGGATCCTGCTGATGTGATGTATTAAGTTTTAAACCAGAAAACTCACCTTTCCTATAACTGACATTACGGAAGACTTAAAAACGCTACACCTCCCCTTTTCACAACGGACTGACTCAAACTGTAGAATCGGCGCAAAAATATTGACACGTTCTAGTACCACGGTACTCTTTCACAAACCGTTTGATTCACGTTATTCCACACTCGATATTCATTATTGTGATTCCGTTGTGCCTTAATTAATTACTAAGTTTTACTTTTAAAAAGAAAAAAAGAATTAATGCATTTGTGAAATGCTTATCGAATTTCTGTGCACTAAATGATGAAACTGTTTTTGAGGTTTTATTTTTTCCATGACCTTGGGAAAAGTTTTTCACCTCAAGGTGTAGATCTCTACCGAATGTGCAGTTCACCGAATTATAGGTTATCAATATATGATTGATATTTTTTAAAAATGTCCGCTTTGCCAAAAGTTGAAGTTTATTTATATTTTGCCATCTGGATAACTGGAGTCATTATATCGTTATACAGGTTGTTTTTGGTTGGTCAAGGTACGTATAATGTTTGAAATTTAAGATCTAGCAATAACTATTTGTGACGACCTATTGTGCCAATTTTTTTATATTTTGCTGTCAAGAATTGAAAAATATTGGCATATAAAACTGTTTTAAAAATTAACTTTTATCAACATATATAAGTAGTGTATCTTTTTCCTTTTTCGAAAAAATAAAATCATAAATTAGATGAGAGCCTTTTGGAATCGTTTCATGTTAAGTGGAAATTTTACTGCAGGTTTATTTGATTTAGTGTTCATAAAAAATAAACTGAAGAGTGAAGGGTTTAATTTGACCTTTGAATATCTATCTGCTCATCCATTCTGCTGTATAGCTATTGTTTTCTTTAGCTTTTTAAACATAAATTAGATTTTTTTCTGTAATCAGATTTATTTTCAAATAAACTATGAAGTCTTCTGAGAAAAATACTTAAAAAGCATTAGCTGTTAGTGAGAAAAAATCAGAATTTTGTAGTTCAGAGGGAAAAATTTGTGCAATTGAATTTTTTACATAGCACTTTTTTATGGAGGTCCTCAAACAGGTGGTATGTGCAAAATTTGATATCTAATGTGAAACTGAGTAAAAATTATCCATAATTATGAATTGCTATAATAAATGAGATTCATAAATTCATGTTTAGTGTACTTGTAAAATTTTTTTATAAAATTAAATTGACTAAATTGTTTTTTGACTTTTCAGTATTTGATCATAGATTTCATGATCAGTATCATTATGAAGATTTCAAAAAAGGCTGGTCTCTATTGGGAAGTAGGTTTCAAGATCAAGCTGACTATGAGTGGAACTGCTGGACCAACTTAACACTTAAATTAACTCCTTTTCTTTTATTTAATTTAATTGGTGCTGAATTTTTAAGGTATAAAAAGAATATATCTGCATTACCATTCTGGTATGTTGGTGTCACAATATCTTTTTTATTGTTAAATTATAACAAAATTTTAATGTTATGGTTTGTCATTCAAACTTTAGTTTATTGCATTTGTATTCACCTCAGAAGTTACACATTAACATGGATTATTAGTTTTTTACTTATTCACTATTTACAACCTGAAGTTTGGTTTTGTGAAAGTGACAATGATCAATATATTATCATGGTCTGCTCCTCTTGGATGGTATTGAGATGCATCAGTTATTCTGTAGATAAAATAAGGGAGTTAGGTTGGAAGAGAAAAGTTGACAGTATTTCAATTTCAGACATGTTACATTTGTTAAGTTATTCCTTTTATTTACCAACCATGTTTTGTGGGCCATTCATTTCTTATAATCATTTTAACGAAGGTGTCAAAATAAATGTTTTCAAGTGGAACTGCAATAGATTGATGAAAATTTCTAAAGATTTCTTAAGATGTGGATTCTGGTTTACTTTTACATCATTTGCTCTTCATTTCATCTATGTGAATGCTATTTTGCTCAGACCTTATGTAAGTAAAGATATGGGTAGAATTTCAAAAATTATAATAGAATGAAATAAAAAAGCAAGTTTAATTTAAAGTTATTGTTTCAGTTTGTTAAGCATCTTCTGGACTGGGAATTGGCAGGTCTAGGAATAGCAATGGGTCATTTTTTTCACTTAAAGTACATGGTGTTTTATGGAATTCCTTGTGCCTGGGCTGCGGCCGAAGGTTTCACTACTCCAAAGCTTCCTTGTTGTGTATCTAGAATACACTTATATTCGTCTATGTGGAGGCATTTCGATCAAGGCCTATATCAATTTTTAGTGAGGTTATTATACATTTGAGTTTTTAAGTTTTTAATAATGCATGTAGTAATATAACTTGTAGAATTTTCATAAAAAATCATTTCCTTTGCAGAGCAGCTACCTAATTATTATGTAAGTATAGAGTAATTTACTTTTGTGAATTTCAGCACCTTTCTATTTGTTTTTGTTAATTTTTGTTTTGAAGTTTTTATACTTAATTACTTATTTTTTTTCTCGTAATTAGTCAAATGGAACTTTAACCACTATTGAAATCAAATGTTAGTTGAAAATATTTTTGTAAAAACATGGAAATAAATTTTAAAAAAAAACCTGTCATAAGTTGTAAGAATAAGAAGAGCGACCAATGGAATGACAAAACCGTAAAAAAATATTAACTATTCTTGAATGTCATATATTTATCATTATTATTCTTATATGAGAACATTACGTTACAAACTTTCAGTCTTGAACCAACTGCCCTAAACCGCATAGAGCTAATCCTTAATCCCAAATGCCTAACTCCGACGCGTATTGGAGCAGACTTTCCGTCCGTCTTTTTCGAACCAAAGCGTCTCAAGACTGAGTTCCCGAGAACTCAACACAACCAACAAAAGGCAACAAAAAACTTATTTCTAAAAATAGAATAATTCGCAGAAACCCAAACATTCGCCTATCCTTTTGACCAGATCACCGCACCAACAGCACCAAGGTGAAAGAATGAGGAGGTACTGGAAGATAAGAAAAAGAAAGAACCAACAAAAACCGGGTTGAAACGAAATCACAGATGAATGAAATGGTCGGAGCGAAAAAACATTACACTTGTTATAACAACAAAAAATTTGTAGAACAAAAAATGAAAATTAAAATTTGACTTTTATAGGGTCTAGTTAAAGAACCGCAAACGTTTTTGTAGTTTGCCTCAAAAATTAATTTTTTTTTTTAATTTTTCAGATACATTTATATCCCCATCATTTCACAAATCGGAGGGAAAGATATATTACGCAAAACCATAGCATCAGTTGGGTGTTTTGCATTCATGTTTGTTTGGCACGGAGAACAAGACTACGTTTTTTTATGGGTTTTTTTCAATTTTGTTGCTGTCACCCTAGAAATTATTTTTAAGCACGCCTGTAATCTTTCATCTGTGCGAAATTTTTTGGATAAAAATCTTAGTCCTGGAAATCAGATAAGAGTCCAGTGTTTATTGGCTGCTCCCTTGCATTGCTTTTCAATGATTTCAAATTATTTTTTCATTGGGAATGGCATGGAGATTGGCTTCATTTACTTTAGTAGAGTTTATTACGGTTAGTACTTTACAAATAATGTGAGCTGTATAACACAACTTAATGGGGGGTAAAATAAAATTTCAATTAAACTCCCTTATTTATTTACTTTTGTACCCTTGAAAATGGGAGTAATACAAAGTTCACACTTCTAAGGCAGAAATTAAAATTTACATTTTTTAATTAGTTATAAATAAATTTATTCAGTTTAACAGTGAAAGTGAATTTATCCATTGTAAATTCTGCTTCTTTAGTATTCCATAAACTTAAATTGATGAAAAATATTAGATTAACCCTTTCCACCCGTATATCACACTAGAGGTGACAATACTAATTTACTTTTGAAAAAAATGGAGTGCAAAGGGTTAAAACGTTATCTATCCTGTGTTGCTCAAGTATTTTAATCACAAACTAACATGTAGTTTATGTAACTGGCATCAAAATGCACCTAAAACCTGGGGTTAGACCAGTAATCTATTATTTATTAAAACTTTTACTTTCTACACATATATATTTATGTTACCTATACCCCTCCACTGAACGTTACATCATTTTTGTATCCTTTAGATTGCTCAGCAAATCAAATAAAAAGATTTGAATAAGCGTTAGTACAGTTCGAAATCTTCGAGTCATTCCGACAGCCCGAAAATTGGGACCTCTTAGTTTCAGTTTTTATTAGAATTATTAAACAGATCACTTTGATTTTTCAGGTTCTTTGTTAAGCAAACTAACAATTCTATTTTTTTTGTATGGGGCCGGACAAAGTGCCGTTGCTACGCAAAGTTGGGAACATCGTTATATAAAAAAAAACAAAGCCAAGTAAATGTTAAAAGTCTTGTCAAATTTATGCAATATTAGCTGCATTAATATGAAGAAGGGGAAAATAGACAAAAATTAATCTACGTAAGTTTTCACAGTTACTTGTTTCCAAATTTGTGTTTTTTTTCCCATCTTAAAATACTATTGCCTTGTCCGTATCAAAGTGTATGTGGTTTTATCTGAGGGGATGAATGAAAAATCTGTGATCATTCTCTGTGTATACGGTTTGTAATAAACCTATAAAATACGAAGGTGTTCTTCACAAAAGTGCATTTTTCTGTAAAAAGATGTACAACCACTATTGTAAACGATCATCGATAATGTGTATTCTTTTAACTCAAAGTGTAATGGATTTCAAATGAAAGAAACTGGCTATTTTTGTAGCCTAGTGTATCATGATAAGTACTTTTACTGTTTTCCTGTACAATTGATATATAAGTGTGGCGGGCACCATCATCTTGTGTAACGGTTTCGATTTTTGGTAATTTTTTTTTTTTTTTTTAATTACGTCCAGTTTAAATATCCATACCAAAATCATTAATGTGGCACAAAACCATTTAATTTGTGGTGACTGAAAAAAAACACTGTGAAGGAATACTGACGTATTTCATGAAAAAGGTTCGTTTTTTTATAACAATTACAGTTGGTTCATTGTTTGAACTCGCACAATAATCGTCTTCGGATAGGTATTGACTTGAAAATTGTGTTAAGGTTTCAGTACCAAACTTTTGAGTTCTCCCGACTTCGACCACTTTAAAACCCAAATTTATTTCTTGATTTAAATCTTCATCGTCTTCATCGTCGTTAGTATTAACCAAAACCGTTTCTCCGTCTTCTAGAGTGGCCAAATATAAACCACTACCAGTTAGAGGATCCTCTGTTTCTATTATTATAGTTTCTTCGTCGCTTTGTTCTTGATTTTTATTTTGTAATACGAATTTAGATTGAGGTACTTCTTTTGGCTGCTGTTGAAGTTTTTTTTCTCTTTCAGCTTTTTCTAACCTAACTGCTTCCTTAACTATTTCTTCGTAGGCCGCATTAGAACTGCAGTTTCCTGTTTCGTCATTTTCATCCGTTATGAAATCTACGGGCATTTCATCGATGTCCATTGAATTTTCTTTCGGGTAAGCCTCATAGTTACCCTCATGTGAAGTTACAATCTAAAAACAAAGAAAAATGAAACTATTATTCAAGGACTTAATTTAGTGCCTTGCGATAACTGATCCCTTTTATTAAAGTAACGAGTGCAATAAAAGTCAGGACGACTACACAATAAAAGTTTGGCTTTTTCCATGTTTATGTTCACTTCGTTTATTTAAGCTTATCCCCTCGTACGCATTGCTTTTTAAAAATACGGCCCCTTCAGTAGTTCAAATTTCATTAAAGAAAAAGTTTCAATACCATGTTCAGGTTCACAAATTTTAGAGTAATTTATAATAACGTATTACTATAATAATCCAAAAATGTCATCTAATTGTACGTTTTTATTAGAAGCAATATATAATTTTCGTGAATAAGACATCAGAATATAACACAATCTTAAATGAATAAATTGATGCCTGTTGGTGCATATGACGGTAATACAATTACAAAACCCTACTGAAATATGTAAAATGAATTTATTACGAAAGCACAGGAAAAGAATGGAGGTCAATTAACAAATTTTAAGAATTAAAACTTCAGGCAGGCAAAATAATATCTTGGTATTGGGTAAAAAATTTTTCTCAAATAGAGAATGCGTTTGAATTGTATCTTACGATAAACTTCACAGTTTTTGGATGAATTAAAATTTTTCGGTTATAGGGTAAATTCCATGTTGAAAACAAATGAAAATTGTAGAACCTGAACCCTTTGAATTCGAATGTTTAATGATTTACTCTTCAAAAATCATTAATATTTTAGTGAAACGTACGTCAAAATAATTTACCTCTAATTGATGCAATGCCTGAATATCTTCATCAATGGCATCAATGGTGTTTTCATCATACAATGTATTTTCTTGTTCGTATTCTCCACTTATTGAATTCACTTTCCTGGGTCTTCCTCTCTTTACAGGTGTTATATTTTGCCTAGGAATCGTTCTAACCATTTGAAATTCATCTTCAGAGAGTATAATTAAGCCACCAGACGTGGTCAAGACTTTGCCGTGTCGTGTTCTAAGATGTCTTTTGTATGTATTTCTCGTTTTAAATCTGTAGTAAAGTAAAAATTTTTGAAAATTTTTCAGAGTGTAATTTAAGCCATAGAAAAAAGATAACGGTAACATTGCAACAGAGTTTAAACTAAAAAAAAAAGAGAAACTCCTATAAAACACGAAAGTTGCGAAACGTAAAAGAGTTTTTAAATTTTTTACCCAACTTTCAAATCAGTTATTTTTTCGTAGACAAAAGGTAATTTTGTGCAGTCCAGTTTTCATTATTTCACTGCGACAGAGATTGTGAGAAGAGATAACAAATAAGTTTTAGTGTGAATTAAGAGATTGTAAAAATATTAATTCTAAACATTTTTTTTAAATTGTAAATTAAACAAAACAAGGAATTTTTCAAACATAATATTGTTTAAATTTTCGCAGTGTTACGTATCATTTTTAATTGTACACACTAGAAGTTTTTCTACTGTAAATAGAAAGTGCAAGGCGTATTTTAATCGATTAAAACTGAATTGTTACTAATATAAGCATTGCCAGGCGGCTTTTGAGATACCCTTATAGTAGAGTTCGTACCCCCGGACCTGAGATTAAGGGTCTCATTCTTCACCGACTGAACGAGCCGGGTGTTACCATTTGGCCACTGTGGAGATTGACTCCAGTCTATGAGATTAAATGTCAAGTGTTACAGTCTGAGCTATAGTTATTCTAAGTTTAAGCTTATTTTATGTCAGCAACTAAGTTTTAAAATAATTTTTTGAGCAGAATAATTGATTGATTAAGGTAAAATTGTAACAAATTTTCCGAATAGTTTTTAAGGAAACCAGTCGCCGGAAAAGGAGTGAAGTAAAACCTGATTTATTTACCTCATCAAACAGTCTGAGCATTCAAAAGGAGATTCCCCTGTATGTCGACGCCTGTGCTCCTTAAAATGAGATGGATGCCTGAATTTCCTCCCACAATCTTGACAGGTAAAACGCGTTTGATTGGTGTGGATAAGCATGTGATAATTTAAACTATGTTGGCGCGTGAAAACCGCATTGCAAATCCTGCACTCGTATGGTTTGATACCAGCATGACTCCTATAGTGGCTAATGAGAGTGGTCGGAGCTGTAAAGGCACGTGGGGGCTGACAAATCGTGCATTGAAGGGTATCCAAGCCTCCACCTCCGGTTTTTTTTCGAATCGCTTCAATGGCCTCCAAGGCTCTTTCCTAAAATATTTAAAGTAAAGTAGAAGAAACAACTTTTTAAAGGTTTTTGTAAAGAAAAATTAAAAAAAATTAATGACGCGTGCCGAATATATGCGAGAGGTTTTAAATTATTCTTAAAGTCTGGATTGTTCAAACAACATAAAAAATATTAAAAAGCTTTTTATTCTTACTTTTTCAATTTTTGATTGCCCTATAAACTTGGCTTTCCCTTTGGGCTTTCTAGCTTGTTGAAATTCATCTCTTTCGATATTAATACCATGATTAAGTTCCCAAAGAGCAGAAGGATCTAAGTACGCGGTAGGTGGAGGGGGGGAATTTGTCCTGTTATTAGCAATGACAGGCAGATCACTGGACCGAATCACATTGTACTCGATTTTTGACCGACTTTCATCACTGGCTGTGCTTTCAACGTCTATTTGCTGTCCGACTGGCGGCAAGTGTTTTAGAACAACGCTGTTGCCTTCCAGAACGCAAACCATTACCGTATCCTTTGTTTCAATATCCATAAAATGCCTTAATTCCTCCGACGAATGGAACACTTTTACCTCGGTCATCTGATCATTTCCCTCTTCGGGTTTTGTCAATATTGTGCTTTCTACTTTTACCGGCTTTTCCGCAGTGAAATAACTGTGTTCTCCTACAACTCCAGTAACTCCCATTTTTTCACTCAATCCAGCAATCAGTTTGTTTAAATCTAAAGCGGCGCTGTTTTCGGCCACTATATTTAGGTCCACGGGAGTAGTTTCCTCGGCCACCATTTCCACTTCTACCTAAAAGTAATAATACCATATAAAATGTTATGAAATGCTTTATCTTGCAGTTGGTGTTAACAGGTGATCAAGACAAACAAACTATAGAATTATAATTTTAATGAAATATGACTAATAAAAAAACACATATAAACAAAAGGAACGTAAATAGTGAAAGCAGATATAAATCTTCGCTTCTTTTCTGAACTTCTCAACCCCAGAAAGTTTTCCTGCTGTCCAACTAACTGACTTATACAAAATTTGGTGGAAGTGGTCTCGTTTTAGTCACTTTAATGTTTGGGTCGGAATCAATACAAGGACTGAAATTACTTTAAAATCCTACTATGTTTTTTTTTTTAAACAAAAGGCTAACTTACTCTTGCGCAGATTTTTTGCTCTTTTATAATAGATTAGTATTTACTGTGGCAATCGGAATTATTAGAAAAAATCTCATATTGGCTCCTCTAGGTGATTCGATAAAGTCTGGACTTGTACTAAACAATTTGAAAGACACAATTTTTCTCAAGCCATAATTAGTACCAAACCACATCCATCCCAACTTAACAAAACGATGCAATTTTTTAATTAAAAAAAAAATTTGAATTCAACCCTTCTCCTTAAAGTGCCTTTGATGACTCAGTAACATTCTTTATCTGGACCACTAAAAAATTTACCCTACCAGCTCAACTTCTGGTTATTTTCTGATGCACAATCGGGAACACAGAATGTCAGACATGATGACAGTGTTTAGGACTGACCTTTTGCGAAGGAACAAATGTATATTTTACCGCATCTCAAATACAAAAAATGAATAAAGGACTCATTTTCACATCCGACTACTAAACATTATAGCTAAAAATAATTCAAACATCCCCAAGATGTTAATTTAAACATATAGGTAATGGTACACAATTTAGGTAAAATGTCGATTAAAATGCGATGAAACAAATGTTTTCTAAAAAATCTTGTTTTGTTTCGAAACAAATATAAGAAAGTAAAAGAAAATTAAAACGTTACTGAAGCTTTAGAACGTAAAACACTGTAAAATAAAGTTTTTATACTATGTAAATATTATATATGTGCAAATGCAATCGTGAAGAAATCAACACATTTATAAGACTAGTTTTTGCAAAACTCAAGCCTACCTTATAGTGTTTGATTAACAAATATGTGCAAACCTTTAATACTTGGAAACTTTTTCAATAAATGTTTCGATTTTGGCAAAGGTGAATTAACTGACGATGAATCTGCTCATTTCATATGCAAAAAGCTTCAATATTCAATTAAATTTACTTGTTTTCTAAGCACACAATTGGTGATTTTAATAGGAAAACATTTCGTCCACACTGTTTTTATTTTTTCCCTTTTATTTAGAATTACATAAAATCAATGTGAACAGATCTGTTCTATTTTGAAATTTTTTTGTTTGGGTCGATAATGAAGGGTATGTTTTTGAAGCTGAAGTATAAAAAATTCAGTTCATCAAAATTCATCAGTTTTGACTATTGATGTAAGTAGTTGTATTTTTTAGCCATTAGTCACGTCAGATTTTTTGAAGAAGAGGAGAATTTCCTCCTACGTCGTCTCTCGACTCGAGATTAAAATTTAAAAACTTAAGATACCTGCAGCTTTCAAGGTGGGTGAAAGGTCTGGACGAGATAAGAGAAAATTGTTTCTCCCAAAACTTGACTTAATAAGTACCAAAAAATAACATTGGCAAAATCACCAAATTGCTATTGAAAACGCTCCTTTTTCTAATTTTCTATTTTGTACTGGCAAAAGATGAAAAATTTGATTATTGCCATCACCATTTTCAAAGAAGTATTTTTATAATGAAATTAGAACTGATTTTCTTACATTTCATTTTTATTTGCTAAAGTTCCTCCCGTCAACTCCTGGGGCTTGGACATCGGTCCGCTCCCCAGTAAACTCCAAACCCTAGGTCCTACCAACAACTTATAGTCCCTTCCTCGGGGACAAGTAGTCGTTTTCGTTGAGGGAAAAAAAGGCTAGTGAACAATACATAGCACTTTATAGGCCGTTTCTATTAAATGATAACTGTAAAAATTTTGAATAGAATTCTTTCAAAACTTGATAACTACTAATAAGTAAGACATTTTAACTTAGTTTAACCACTAGGGATTGCAATACCCGTATACAGGAATACCTTATTTTGAGCCATCTGTACAGTTTTGTAGTACCAGTATTAACAGGTTTAAGTACCGTTTTTCGGTATTTAATAGAAAATTTTCAAATTGTTTCGAATATATGTTCAGGGGTCGCCAACATTAGTAAAACAGTATAAGTTTTTGTTTTTATATCAAACGGACGAAATTGGACTACGTATACCAAAATTCATATTATAAATTATGATGGCAATATTAACATCGATAGTGAAGAGGAATTGTCTTAGAAAAAATATTTCAACAAACCAAAATACAATACTGAAATCAAATATATTCAATAGCACCGCAGACTGAATCGTAATTTACACTTTTTGTGATTTAAATACATTTGATGATCCATACTTCTTAAATTTGGCAGTTTTGTAAGAGAGAGTAAATATGACAAAAAATGCCTGCGCTTTATTTTTTTCTACAATTTCTACTACCGGTATTAAGACCTAAAAAAACAGAGAATACCGGTCCGGTATTGCAATCCCTATTAACCACTAATAGTAATTCTCACAGCACTTTCTTTATTATTGTAACGGAAGTAGATACTTAGAAGCATACGGAGGAGGTAAACCTTAAAAGCGCCAAATATAAACACAATTTTTAAGCCTACCTTGGGATTTCTCTCTTCAAACAGGAATCCAGATTGCTGGAAAAAGATTTTACAGATTAAAGAATCTTTTCAAAACAAATAAATAACCATAAATGTTAGAGAATATTAAGAACAAGTTAAAAATCATGGCTCAAACTTTTGAAAACTAACTACCCCCCCCCAAAAAACCCCACATTTTCTCATTGGGTATAAATGTTTTTGGAAGCTCTGATGACCTCATTATTTAATTTAAAAAATAACAGGATTAAGAACATTACATTTAAGAAATAAAAATATTATATTTAATTTCAGATTATCTAATCGTGGGTAGAACACTGAAGAAGTTTAAAAATGAAAGACTGAAAGAATCTAATTGAAGCAATGATTTCAAGCTGATCATTTACTCCAAATTTTATTTATCAATCATTTAAAAGCAAAAATGAAAATAGTTTTCAAAGTTAAGGTAAATGGAAGAGCAATTTAGTTTTAGGTAGTTTTTGTTTTGAAGATTCTGTAGAAAAAGTTTTGGTTATGCTACTATTCTTTTTTCATAAGTAACAAATATATTAGTAAGAACGACATAACCGTCTTAGATCAGGCGTGACCCTCTTTGTAATGGTGTAAAAAGGTTTTTGTAAACAGCATTGAGTATTACAAAGTATACTACTTTTTACTATAAATGTATAGTGCTAAAGATCAAACTACCAGGGTAATAAGGAGAGAATTATTAAAAATTTGAGTAGAACCATTTATTGGAAATGAATGTTTTTAAGACTCAAATCCCACAGTTACCCATTAGCATGAAGAATCAAAGAAACTGAAAGCAAACATCAAAAATCTTGTTGTAAGTGTACAAATTAAAATACTGGAAAATATTTAGTTTTTTTTTTTTTTTATGTTTAAAACAACAATAATATAATACTTCCAGAGGCCATGTCTGATCTACTTAATCTTAAAAATAATACATACATACATATATGTATGTATATATGTGCATGTGTTTCTATGTGTTTCTTTATATATACATATATATACACATTTTAGTAATTTTAAAATTAATCCTTGTAATTATCATCTACTACCGAATCAACCCTTTAGATCTGTATCATAACCAATAATTTAAAGGAAACACAATTTAAATGAAACCAGGTAGGCAGATTCAGTAGGATTTTAGAGTGTAATCATTTAAAACATGTAGTAAACATCTATCCTACAATTTTTAATTTGAGAAAACAAAAAAATTAATGTAATGTTTAAGTGGCATGGGTGTAATAATGGGTGGCATTTCAACTCTATGCATTATGCCAATCTTTTAAATATCTGTATGCTTTTTTGTTAGTAATTTAACCTACCTTAGATTCTGAAGTTGGCATCACATTTAAATCACCTATCATAAATGATTCATCCCAGTTTAATTTGGGCTTCTTCATTAGTTTTTCATCATCTTCACTTAATTCATCCTCTGTTTCATTCTTTATCAAATCCAAAAATTTTTTTTTATTGCTTACACCCTTTTTTTTTCTTCCTGACTTTGACACTGTCTGATTATCATTCATCTTTAGTGTTTCCAAGTGAAGAAACAAATGCTTTTTGAATTTTTCTTTTGCTCTGGTTTCATTTCCAAAACTGATAAATTTGGCATCACAATTTTGGTCAAAAGCACAATGAAATGAATATAATTTTTTTATTTCATTGAATTCTGTTGTTGAAAAAAGTTTGATAAGCTGATTGGTTGATAAAGATTTAACTTGTGAAAGTGTCAGAGGATCCCCACTGTCAGATTTACGGAGGTCATAGCTGGACTTTCGTTTCATAGGTGAAAACAAAAGTTTTTGTGAGGCAACTTCAGCTAACATATCCAACAATGCGCCAGAATCAGCTCTGCATCTTGTAAACAAAGGCCTACATAACTCTTCACCTGACTCTTCCTGTGAACTATTATGACAGCCAGTGACTGGATTATTATATTCGGTTTCTAACAGGTCATCTCCACTAGCACTGACTGTATCCTCTGAACCTGAAAATCAGTTTAAATAGACAAAAAAAATTTTAATTAAATCAACAAAATATGTAACAAATCATTTTTGAATTCCTTAATTTTTTTTGTTATAATTGAATAAACTCTAGGACTTGAATGGCCTATTTACAATAAAATTTTTTTACATAATACTAATATTTAAAGTGCCAAGTCATCATCACAAAGTCATTTAAAAGGTTCTGTTGATGAAAATTGAAATTTTGAAAGCTGCTTCATGTGCAAGGTATTGTTGAGGTGTACAGAATTGAAGTAATAATCTATGAAAAGAAATTAAATTGAAATAAAGAGCAGAAATATCATCATTTATCTCAAACATTTAAACTCAAATCATACTGCCACACATTTTTAAGCATCATTGTCGATTGTCTAATCTCAGGTGTCCTAAAACTTTTTAATAGCATTGCTACAACAGGGACTGACTTAAACATTAAATAGTCTGCTCAGGAATAAGGTCAATGAGAAAAATTATATAAATAACTCTATATCAGTGAGGAACTACTAAAAACGTATGCTTTTCCATAAAAGAGAGTAATGTAACGTTAAAACCAAATCTGTTTCAAGTTCCAATTAAACAAAGTTTTTTAAAGATATAATGGAGGCTTTGATAAAGCCGTCTGGATAATGGCCTTGAAGTTAAAAGTTTGACGATATGTGTAACTTATTTTATAAGGGCGTTGGTTGGAAAAAATATAATTAAACATTTTGAGTAAACATTTCGCCCTGAAAAAATCTCTCAGTAAAAAATAAGTAAAATTAAAATTAAATTAAAAAAATGACGTCATAAAAGTAGTCATTAAAAAAATCTTTGACTTAATGACTACGCCCCGTCCAAATTTAAAATTTGACTCTGGCAGACTTTATGATAATATCATTTCAATAAAATTTCATCCATGATTTCCATATTTATCTTTTATAGTTTAGGTGTTTTTCTAACATTTAAATAAAATGTAGGCGCGCAAAAGCCAGCAGACGCTAATCCATGAGGACGCTAGCAGTCGACATTTTGCACACTTTTTAATGACTTCAATCCCTCAAAGGGTGGAAGAAGTATTAAAAAAAGTTTCACTGGTAGAATTAAGAATATTTCTACCAATGAATAATATGACTTACCACAAACTTCTTCAGCACATACGTCAGAAAAATCGTGAAAAACCTTTGTTGTCATTGTTTCCCATTCGGAAGACTACTGGCTGACGAAAAAATCCTTCTGTTTCCAGTGCCTTCTTCGAATACTAGAAATTCTCTTATGTTATAAAAAAGCGGTGAAGAGAAATTTGATTCGCCCTTATTTGTATAACACGTGTTGGCCATTTACGATCGTGATACAGTTTAATCGGAAAGGCAAATGGTTGAATTAACTGTTAGTACTCTTTCACCTTCAATAGGTAATTTATCAGAGTTTGAGTCCATTTTTTTACTTTTCGTTTATTAACTCGAAGGATTAATGATTTATAGGACATCTTTGTACAGTTTTAATTTTTTTCTTCAAATTCTCATTAAACAATTTTTGGGATTGTGATAACATCATTGGTTTTTTGTTTATTACGATGACTTACCGTTCTTTATTATCTTATACTTTATATTTTAGTCAAACAATGTTTTACTTTACCAATCAAGTGTTATTAAATGATTTAAAAATTTATTTGTATTATATAAAATGTATATTTAGTGTTAGTTTATCAAATATTTATTATTGCTTATTATTTATAAATATATATATTTATAAATTTATTATTTATTAAATATTTATATATTATGAAGCTTATTATTTGATTTTATGCTTGTGGTTGAATTCTTACAGGTGGACTTTTAACTTCATACTTTATTAAAGATCATTCTGATATTAAAATAAAGTGGGGAAAGGATAATACATTAAAAATTTCAACTAATGCCTCAATTGATTCTCCTATGACAATATGTAGATATTTAGCTCATATCGTGCCAAAATTATCATTGTATGGTTCAACATTTATTGAAGAAGTGGAAGTAGAACATTGGATTTCATTTAGTATTGGACCACTTTCATGCACACAAGAATTTTTGCCATCTTTGCAGTATTTGGATCAAGCTTTAAGTTTAGTCACTTACCTGGTTGGAAATCATTTGACAGTTGCTGATTTTGTAGTTTGGGGAACTTTGGCCTGTAAGTGAATGTTCTAATATTTTTGTTACTAGTTTAAGAATATGTCATAATTTATTGCAGCTGCTTTTTTTGTAGGCACTCAACACTGGACTAAATTATCTGAAAACAATATGTACTCAAATGTGAATCGATGGTTTTTTCACATAAAAAATTTAAATGAAGTAAAATCAGCTCTAAGTGATTTTCCAGAAGATTTTGTGTCAAAGGGAAAAAAAGAAAATAAAGATGAAGGGAAATTCGTTGAGCTACCAGATGCTAAGAAAGGAGAAGTAATTGTTAGATTTCCCCCTGAGGCTAGTGGGTAAGTTAGAGGCTAGAAAAGGCTATTCAAGAGCAAGACATCTACATTTGAATGAAATATGAGAACAATGAAAGTGACTTTGTTCAAAGAAATACATAAGATTTTTGGTCAAGTGCATTTAAATATTTATTATTAGATTAGTTTTTTGACACCAACTAAAAATTTATGATTATTATAAGTAAAAAATATTTGAACAATACTTCTTGTAGTTATCTCCACATTGGTCATGCAAAAGCAGCTCTCTTGAACCAGCATTACCAAGAACTGTTTGAAGGAAAACTAATAATGAGATTTGATGATACCAATCCAGATAAAGAAAAAGTTGATTTTGAAAAAGTTATTTTGGAAGACCTTAATTTATTGAGAATAAAACCTGATAAATACAGCCACACTTCAGATTATTTTGGTGTTATGATTCAAATGTGTGAACAGTTATTGAATGAGGGAAAAGCTTATGTGGATGATACACATCCAGAAATAATGAAGCAAGAAAGAGAACAAAGAAAGGCATCTAAAAATAGAGAAAATTCTGTTGAAAGGAATCTACATATGTGGTTGGAAATGTTAAATGGAAGTGAATTTGGGCAAAAATGTTGTGTTCGGGCAAAAATCGATATGGAAAGTGATAATGGATGCATGCGAGATCCTACCATTTATCGTTGTAAAAATGAGCAACATCCAAAAACTGGTTCAACATACAAGTATGTAACTTTAGTGACTTTCAAGTCTCAAATTAGAACAAAAATAGTCAAATGGTGTCAAAGTTAAGTGCTTTCTACATGTGGAGAAAATTTTGTCATATGCCATTGATGGTTGAACTCTTTAGTTACTTCTTAACCTTAAACTCCAGTAACCACATGCTCATTTACTGAATTATCTCTTTTTATCCTCCCAGGGTTTATCCTACATATGATTTTGCTTGTCCCATTGTGGACAGCATTGAAGGCGTCACCCATGCGCTCCGTACCATGGAATATCATGACCGTGATGAACAATATTATTGGTTCATTGATGTGTTGCATCTTCGTAAACCCCATATTTGGGAATACTCCAGGCTGAACATGATGAACGCGGTTTTATCAAAAAGAAAATTGACGTGGTTTGTTGAAGAAAAAATTGTGGATTCTTGGTTAGTATGGGCAAGGGAACTTTTGATTTTTCAATACAGGAGCAGGAAATTTTTTTTGGAAGGTTCCATATTCTTTTAAAAACTCTTGTACATTTTATTAAATCTCAGTGAGTTGGGTTCTTTTATTAAGTCTTCTTTGTTATTAAATATTTTGTCTCTGATATGCAGTAAAAAGCAGTATTTGTTTCATTTACTGACACAAATCTGTCAGCTGAACAATATGCTTTCTTTTATGTGTACTTTCAATTAAGTGCTTTTATTTCTTTTCCAATATTTTAACTGTTATACTGTTATCTTTCTTACCCTTTTTCTCTCTCTTTGTTTCCTTCATTTTTTTAATGAGACTTCCCTACCAATACTACTTATACTAATATTAATAATTATAACAAGATCATATATATATATAATTTGGCTTAATATATATATATTTTTTTTTTTCCTCTTCCCCACTATCCTCTTTTATTACTCTTATCATTAGTATTATTATCATTAAACCATTAAGCCAAATTATAAGTAAATAATTTTAGTTCACGTTGGATTTTATTTATTGCTATTCCAGGGAGGATCCTAGGCTCCCTACAGTGAGAGGAATTTTGAGAAGAGGCCTAACGGTGGAAGGTCTAAAACAGTTCATCGTTGCTCAAGGTTCTTCGAGATCCGTTGTTCAGATGGAATGGGACAAAATATGGGCCTTCAATAAAAAGGTTTAACGTTTTTCGAATATGAACTGTCTGTTAATTGGTTTTCAGTTTTCAATTTGCACAAATTTAATTTCAGATCATTGACCCAATCGCGCCTAGGTATACTGCTTTAAAAGAAGATGCACTAGTAGTAGTGAATGTTAAAAATGCAAAGTCCGAAATCCTACATGTGGCAAGACATCCCAAAAATCCGTCTTTAGGAAAGAGAGATATAAAAACGACATCTCAAATTTATATTGAAATGAACGATGCTATTAATCTTCAGGAAGGTGAAAACGCCACTTTTATAAATTGGGGAAATATTAAAATTATCAGAGTCAATAAGTAAGTTCATGACGCTGAAACAGAATTTGTTTTTAGTCATCATACAATTTAATATTATGAAGTGTTAATTAATGATGAAGACTTGGGAACGTTTTTATTAATAATTCTTATTTATACCCTCGTCAGTTGTTTGATAGACATTCCTAGTTGAAAACTGAAAGTGACTTTTTTCCGTTAAACATCACTAATCTACTTGCCGCCTTTCCTTTATTCATTCAATCATTCTTTTACCTTCTCGACCTGCACAGTAGGAATTTTACGGGTTTTACTGGCTCACGAAGGACTGAAGAAAGCCGAAACCGTAAGAGAATTCTTTTATAGAAATTTGGATTCATAACTGTGAGTTCTATGTGAATTTGTTATGGGTTAAAATGGAGTAGAATTTGTATCACTCCTAATGAAGAACCCGACCTAGTGACTCAAGGATGAGGAATAGAACTTCTGTAGTAAAAAACACGCAAGATTCAAGCATTTGTGATGCTTTCGAGGTACTAAAATTGAGGAAACGTTTATTCGAAATAAGAGTTGACATATTAACTGTTTCAAAAATTTAACGCGGCCTAATAGCTTATTTAGAAATTAATGCTAACATTAACCAACGACTACATATAAGCTAATCACTTTTAATTCTACACATGAACCATTGAGAAATTTGTCTTTGTTTCCACATTAATTTAGACGAATCCAACTTACTCTTAAATTTTAGGGGCATTCAAGGTGAAATTGTGTCGATTGATGCTGAAACAAATCTAACTGACACGGATTTCAAAAAAACTGCAAAATTAACTTGGCTACCAGTAACAGATACTCTAACTCCTATCGAAGTGTTATACTACGATCACTTAATAACAAAACCTGTGCTCAGCAAGGATGATGATTTTAAGGAATTTATAAATTACGAAAGCAAAAAATCGGTTAGATTTATAGGCGAGGAAGATTTGAAAGATTTAAAAGTGGGGGATATTATTCAGCTGCAACGAATCGGCTTTTTTAGATGTGATGTTTCTCATAAAGCTAAACGGTAAGCTAAACTTTTCTTAGAACCTTACTTAACCAATTTTTCTTAAATCGTGTCTCCCCCTGTGAATTCATCTTCCCCAGGGGTATCTCTTTTTTCACGCTCGCTATACTCTTTGAGACTTAATGCACGTTGATCCTGTAAATAAACCGACACGATGAAGTACTAGTTGCTTTAATATCAAGAACTAAGCAACTGAGCGAGAATGACAGGCCCGTTACCTAAAAACTTGAATTTTATTATTTTTTCTAAAATTGTTTTAAAACCTCTGACCATTGTCAGGCCGTTTATATTTTGTTGTCAGGTTTATAGACACTAAACAGTAGGAATAATAAAAAATTACAAGTTGCGAAATTTCTGACCTCAAAATGTGAATAATTTTTTAAAAATATAATATGTTCACGTTGCACATTTCTGAAATACTCGTTACAGGTCTGTTGTTTTGATTCATATCCCAGATGGAAGTACTAAAGTTCACCCTATTGGAGAGGAAAGGTTGATTTCGCACCATAATGAGGACAGAGACAAAAAAAATTCAATGATAAAGGAGCCATTTACTGAAACCAAAGCCATGCCCCTTAGCAGTCAGGAATTAGAACAAATTGCTCTCCAATGGAGTAAAGATCGGGAAAATTACATAAAACAAAAAGAGAAGAAAGCAAAAGAAAAGAAATGTTCACCCTGCAAAGAAAATGTGAGTAGTGAAGAATCAGGAGAAAACAAGAATAAACTTTCTAAACCTGTCAAAGCTATTAATAAGAGCAAGAATGGTGAGAAAAATGTCGGTAAGCAATCAAGGACCAGACTTGGGTTGGAGGCGACCAAAGAAGACAATTTGCCCGAATGGTACTCCCAGGTGATTACGAAAGGAGAATTAATAGAATATTACGATATCAGCGGCTGTTACATCCTTCGACCATGGTCTTTTGCCTTGTGGGAGGTGATCCGAGATTTTTTGGATAAAGAAATAAAAGCTTTGGGAGTTCAAAATTGTTATTTTCCCATTTTCGTGTCGAAAGCTCTTTTGGAGAAAGAGAAGACCCATATCGCAGACTTTGCTCCAGAAGTGGCATGGGTTACGAAATCCGGAGATTCCGATTTGGCAGAGCACATCGCGATAAGACCAACTTCTGAAACCGTAATGTATCCAACTTTTGCAAAATGGATTCAATCCTATCGCGATTTGCCTATCAAATTAAATCAGTGGAATAATGTCGTTCGTTGGGAATTTAAACATCCACAGCCTTTTTTGAGAACACGAGAATTTCTGTGGCAAGAAGGACACACGGCTTATGCCTCTTACAAAGAAGCAGAAGAGGAGGTGTATCAGATATTGGGTAAGATGTTTTTAAACACAGTAACAATTTTTGACTTTTTAAACTTACCGTAGTTACAAAGACTGTTTATTATGAAACAGATCTTACCATGCTCATCTTTTTGCTATTTTCTTCAATCTATGGCTCGAACAAAACAGCAATTTCAGTAAGATATACGGGCATTCATTCTGATTTAGTACAATAAATGTACCCTCAAATTCTATACAAAATAGCTGTCTATCTGTTATGTTAAGCAAGTTGTTAAGCAAGTTTCTTGAAGGAGTTTTTTTGTGGTTTTTATAACAGATATATACGCCCGAGTCTATACGGACCTTTTGGCCGTTCCCGTGGTGAAGGGCTGGAAAACAAAAAAAGAAAAGTTTGCGGGAGGTGATTATACAACCACTGTAGAAGCATTTATTGCAGCGTCTGGAAGGGGAATTCAAGCAGCTACTTCTCATCATTTAGGTCAGAACTTTTCAAAAATGTTTGAAATCACCTACGAAGATCCTGAGACTCAAGAAAAAAAGTTTATTTATCAAAATTCATGGGGAATGACAACACGAAGTTTAGGTGAGATTTTGAAAAGTTTTCTAAAAGTTTGTAAAATATTCCATTTAAAATACTGTAAGTTAAAAACAAGTATGTCGTAGTTAAGACTTCGTGTAAAATGAGAACCTTAAAAATGAATCAAAACTTCTGCTATAGGCGTAATGATAATGGTACATGCTGACAATCAAGGTTTGGTGCTTCCTCCACGCGCTGCTGCTCTCCAAGTGGTTGTCGTTCCTTGTGGTATCACAGTGAGCTTAAAACAAGAAGAAAAACAAAATTTAATAAGTGCTTGCAAAAATTTGGTAAAGGATATTAGGGATGCTGGAATTCGCGTCAAACTAGATGATCGAGACAATTATTCCCCTGGATGGAAATTTAACCACTGGGAATTAAAGGTATAAATTTTTAAGCAGAGATTAATCTTATTCATATTATCAAATAGAGCGTATTTAAAGTCGAATATATTAATATTTGATAAGTAACCAAGAGGCTTGGATTTCATCCCCCAAAACTGGATCCGAGTCTTTTGGAAGAGAAGATAAAGGAACTATTTCCTCATAGCCCCGAGACACCAAACAGAATAAATGACGCCAGCACTGAACCTGGACCCCCGTTTACCGAAGAGGAATTGCGCAGGGCGACTAAAGAAACACCACTGAGAAAGGCACTGGGTCCTGATGGAGTCCCGGGCGCCATTGTGAAACAAATCTCACACATAGAACCGAATCCAGTCTTAAAGGTAATGAACTTACTCCTGGAGAAAGGTGAATTTCCAAGAATATAGAAAAGGGCGAGGGTTGTCTTACTACCCAAACCCAAGAAACACCCGGATGAGCCTCAGAAATATGGTCCAATATGACTTTTGGACGAATGGGGAAAGCTTTTTGAGCGACTCATCTGCAACAGACTCAGAGACATCCTGGTACTCGGCGAAGCTCTCGCCCCCAACCAATTCGGCTTTCGAAGAGGCAGGAGTACCTGCGACGCCCTGGCCACAGTAACAAAAACGACTCTCCAGGAAATTAATAAAAATTATAGAACAAGAGGCATTTGCATCCTGGTTACATTCGACGTCAAAAAGGCATTTAACTGCGCAAAATAGGATGCTGGAACACATGAGAGACAGGGGGACTCCAGAATATCTAATTAAGATCAACTCTTCATACCTTTCCGAGAGGAAAATAAACTGGGAGGACGGGGAAATGATGTTATCCGCCGGCGTTCCCCAAGGGTCGGTCCTGGGACCGACTCTCTGGAATATACTTTATGATGACGTTCTCAGGCTGAAACTCCCCGTAGGAGTGCAGACCATCGCATATGCAGACGACCTGGCGCTCTGTGTCGTCGCTAAAACTTCAGAAGAACTCGAAGTAAAAGTCAATGTAGCCATAATCGAAGTACAGTCATGGATGAAGAGGAATGGCCTTACCTTGGCGGCGGAAAAACCCGAAGTAGTCTGCCTTTCTGGAAGGAAGAAAGTAAGACCGATCGACCTGCGTGTGGGAGGAGTGAGGGTTGACTTTGAAGAAGAAGCACGCTATCTGGGAGTCATCTTCAATAAAAAGATGACCTTTAGACCCCATCTGGAGGCTCAGCTCCAAAAAGCACTCCGGCTAACTGAGGCGCTCAAAAGACTGCTCCCCTTCTACAAAGACCCCTTCTAACATAAACGACGACTCTACAAGAGCGTCATGGAGTCCATTCTGCTGTATGCGGCCAAGGTGTGGGGGCCCTCAGTCCTGGAGAAGAAAACGTACGTACAGGAAATGCTACAGGCGCAACGGAGAATGGGCATATGTATCTGCCAAGCCCACAGAACTGTCTCACGGATTCGATTCTGGTCCTCTCCAGAACCATTCCCATTGATCTCCTTATCCAGGAGATCATCAGTAAAGAGGAAGTGCCCAAAGTGCCCAAAAAGGTCACAAGAGTAAACACGGTGCAGAAATGGGCAAATAGGTGGCAAGTAGCCACTCAGTTGGGAGCTCGCACTCGCAATCTCATACCGGATCTGGTATCGTGGTACAACCGCAAACACGGTGACATTGACGGCTCCATCACGCAATTTCTCACCGGGCATGGCCGTTTCGGCAGCTACCTCCACAAGGTGAAGAAGCGCGAGAATCCCTAGTGCCAGCGCTGCCACGAGAAGTCGGATACCCCAGAGCACACATGGGACGAGTGCCCCCTATGGGAGGAGCAGAGATCACAGCTGAGATGGACCCTAGGCAAGGACGTTCCATATTGGGAAACAGTCCAGGAAATGCTGCGGAGCCCGTCGTCGTGGGAGGCGGTGTCGAGAGCAGTGCGGATCATTATGAAAAACATTGTGATGTGTGTATGCGTGTGTTATGCATTGCGTATTTATTCGGTTCTCTCGTACTTAAGTTATTTATTTATTTAGTTTATGTCATTGTTTATTGTTATGTCATTTATTTTTATTGTTTTGTTATTATTGTTATTTATTTATTTTATTGTTTTGTATTTATTCTTATCTTGTTTTTACTATAGTTCTTACAAAGCCTGAAGAGAGCCTCCAGGCGTTCCAGGCTTAAGAAAAAAAAAAAAATTTGATGATTGACAGAAAAATATGTGGAGTGTGGAGCTGGGTTGAAACGGACTAAAAGCCTAACACACTAAGAACTACATAAGAACTACATTTCATTTTATCTTTTTAGCAAAAAAATGGTCTAGAACTTAGATTTTAATGCTCACCATATATAATAATAACTATTTTTTAAATGTAAAATTTACACCTTCAATTTTCGTAACCAGGATTATACAAAAGATGATATTGAACGCGCAATTATGTTTTGTCTGCAAACAAAATACTTTTTCTGTTTAATTTGTTCTTAAGGCCTTGTCAAGTACTTTAAAAAAATTTTTAAATAAATAGTAACGCATGATTGTGAGTCGGTTCCGTTTCGAGTATGTGATAATGAATGAGTAAAAAGAAAAGATTTACACGAATCTTCCCTGCCGGAGTTTTTTTAATAAACTGTTCTTTCATAAGACGTGTTGCGCGCGGGAGGGAATGTATTAATAGGACTTTTGATTAGAGACTAAGTAATCGTTTTACTGGTTGATGTCTTGATCTAATTTTTATTCCATATATATATATATATATATATATATATATATATATATATATATATATATATATATATATATATATATAGTAGTATATATATACTATATTAGTATATATATAGTATATATACTATATATATATATAGTAGTATATATAGTATATATATATAGTATATATATATATATATATATATATATATATATATATATATATATATATATATATATATATATATATATACTACTTAATAATATTGTTCGAAATTTTGTGGTAATTTTCTATATTTTCACAAAAAATTATTGAGTTTTTCACAGTATTAGTCTTGCCGCAACCCTTATGATGCCAGGATCTTTAAGCTGGCTGATATTTTTTAAGTGTTTGTGAAAAACCCAATAATTTTTTGTGCATATATTTAGAAAATGACATGTACTTTTTATAAAACAGGGTGTACCACTAAGAGTTGAGTTGGGTCCTAATGATCTAGAAAAAAGACAAATTGTAGCTGTGAGAAGAGACACGAGAGAAAAAAAAACAATCGATTCAGATGATAAAATATCAGATTTGAAGCATCTTTTGGACGAAATACAACAGAATCTTTTACAGAGAGCTACAGCTGAGTTGAAAAATCATACAGTTACGACCTCTTGCTGGGATCATTTTTGTACAGCTCTCGAAAGTAAAAACATCATTTTATCTCCTTTTTGTGAAGAAGAATCCTGTGAAGATAATATTAAGAAGGATAGTGCTAGGTTTGTATATTTTTTTATTAACAAAACAGTGGATTTTTATCTTTGCAACATAAAACAACATTGACGAATATTAATTGTTAGAATTTAACTTCAATTTGTAAATTTTTCATTAAACTCTATAGTAACTATTTTTGAATGTAAATCATGGATAAGAAATCAGTTTTTATTTAAATTTAAGTTGAAGTACAACAATTTTATGTTAAAATAATTACCATAAAAATGATGTGAAGTCTAATTATCTAAAATTGTCGTGTTTGAGGTAGAGTGTGATTTTGTTCTTATTGAAATTGAAAAAATTTGGGGGTGCAGACACTTTGGCAAATTCACATTAATCAGTTATAAACTTCAACAAATTTTTTTGTTTGATGTCGTTTTCCAAGCAACTACAGTCAACTACGTTCGCAACCAACTACAGTCCAACCTCTCATACTAGTTTACAACTAGTGTGCAAGTGCAGTGGAATCTGTCACACCGAGTTTAATTCGTTCGGAGTTTTGCTCGTAATGCAAAACAATTTTTACGACATAAATTAAATTATAATAGGATAATGCGTTACAGGCCGAAAGAAATCCAAAAAAATGTATGAGTAGCATTTATTAAAAAAATACATGTAAATTGTTGTCAAATATGATTAATCATATTTCCTTAGTTATCGAGCCAATTTCTTTTTTACTACGAAGCAGTCCGGAGTCTTTTACCAAAAGTGTGAGACCGCATTACCATTGAAAAATTTCGCATGGGTACCCCCTTACTTAGGGTTGTGCTTCTTAATGTTCGAAGCAACACTTTCCCATGCCTTCGAAAGGTTGTACTGTGCAGTTAATTCTTTTTGAATTTTTTAATTTGGACGAGTATTAGGCTAATGGGCTTCTGTGTAAAAAGTAAAAACTTCATCATATTTAAATCTTAGCATTAGAAAAACTGAAACTTAGTATGTGCCTCTAGCAAATTTATAACGCTGTAAAAAAAGGCTTCCTGGAACGGTCTAATGTTAAATGATGAAAAAAGGATTAAATTTAAGAATAATTTAATTATTTTCTTATGCGAACTTAAATTTTCAGAGATCAAGACTTGGAACCTGGAGCTCCGGCTATGGGCGCTAAAAGTTTGTGCATTCCATTCGAACAATATCATCCAATCAAAGAAGATGATAAATGTATTCATCCTGCTTGCAAGAATAAACCTAAACGTTATACTCTATTCGGCCGGAGTTATTAATGGGTGCATCACGCTCAAGATACACACAGCACTGGAAGTTTTATCATATTTTTATATAATTTTTAGTATTTGTAACTTTTATTAACCCAATGGTGTCCGGTGGCTCCCCGTTGGTGCCATTCGGAAATTATTGCCCAAGCGTCGATTAATGCATTATATATTCAGAGCTGTAGGACAAAAATTATTGTTGCGTGTTCTGTTTAACTTACAATAAAAGACAAAGTAAAAATTTGTTTTCTTAAAAACCTTGCCCAAAGACATGGGAATAACGATAAGATTAGTGAACAAGAACTTCGAAAAAACGCCGGCTCTTAGCAAAATTATTTCAGTCCACGGGCACCGACAAGAAAAAATCAAGATTAGACGTGCGGACGCCAAAGTGCTAAATTTTTATTTTTTTTCAAAAGTAGTTGATAAATTGAATTTTGCCAAATTCTCGTTTTCTTCAAGTTCTTGAAAAATAGGAATAAATAAACCATTTTTTAAATAGAGAAGCATAGTTTCTAATTTTATTTCCATATTTAACTTTAAAAGTAAGGTTTAAAAAAACTGACAGACAATATTACAAATAAAAACTAGGAATGGTTTCAATACAAAAAAAAAACTTTTAATGATTTGGTCGAAATAGTTTTACAAACAATTACTGTACTTTGAGCGTCAACCACAAAATCCAGTCTTTGATGTGTTTTGCAACACATCGACGAAGTAAATGGACAGCTCATTTTTTTGAAATGCTACATAAGTTTTTTATTAAAAAATATTATTTTTTCATAGTCGTCGCTATCAGAAGCTGATTCACTCCATTCGTTATAAAAATCCTGTTTTTTGTAAACTGAGGGTGAGTTTTCTTTTTTGCTACTGCATATGTTTTTTGACTCGCCATGCACATGTACAACATATGATAAGCCAGTACTTCCCCAGTCTGTAAGTTTTTGCTGAGTTTGATTTGGTTTTGGCTTTACGCATCCTACATTGGTTTGATTTTTCCGAAAAGCTTTATCCAGTGATGTGATACTTTTTTTTTCTCTACTAAGCATTCTTAAATCCCTCGTTACATAAAGCACAGTATTCCGTTGAATAGGAGAGGGACCGAGCAAAGAATCAAAATGTTGACGTATAACTTTTTTATCGGGGTTTTCCTTTTGTTTTTTTGTCTTCTCCAAATTTTTAAATTTTTCTTCAACCGCAGAGGCGGGTGCTATGTTTGCACTGCCTGTAAGATGTAATTTTTTTGGCTCTTCATAGTTCGTGATTCTAAGAACTTCTTCTTTTTTGTTCTGTATTGTGTCGTCTATTTTGAACACGCAAATTTTATACATATGAAAATCAATAACAAAAACAATTCGAAAAAATGATATAAGAAATAAAATAAGCCAAGACACTGTACAACCCCATGACGTCTTGGCTACTATCTCAAGTTGAAGCGATGTAATGTATAAATCTTTTTCTGGTAAAGCTTTCAGGGGTTCACAACTGTCCACCAAAGCTCTAGTTTGAATTCCTTTATCAAAATTCCGAGTGCAAAATTCATCTGTTCCTTTCTGGATGTTGATAGCTGTACTCAAAGCAACTATAAAATATATGAAATTAAAAATAAGAGAGGGCAAAACAATTCGCCACGGCTGCGGCAGTCTGCAAAGGAAAGCAAGAAAACAAATACATCAGGATTTAAAACAAAAAAAACTAAATGAAAAATTCAGACTTTTGAGCTGTCATTGTGGAGTATTATAATAAACAAATAGTGTACATAAATACATATATATTTTGTTCCTGAGGGCATATTCATTGACATCATGTTCAAATTTAAATCAATCAAAGTTTAATTGTAAAAAAAAAGCAGCAAATAATCAGCAAATGGAATTGATAAACAACTGGAAATTCTTATTCTATCTTATTTCTTAACTTTTTGATGTACAGATATATTGATTTGTGCACTGAATGGCTAAGTTTAGATTTATTGATATGAATGCCAAAAAGGAATAATGTCAATGCTTTTTCTATTATTTCACTGTGACTAAGATATGCAAAATACAGTTGTCCGTCAACAGACTTTGCAAATTATGAAATGATGGTGCCCTCAGAAACCAATAACCTTCCCAAAAGGAAAAACACATGAGGCATTACTGCCTGAATTATTAGAGCGCTGGGGGAAAATAAGACAAAAAGATATATTTTCGCTAAAAATTTGCGATAAGTTCTGACAAAAAGGGCAAATCTTTGGCACTCCATAAAACAATCTGAATCATATTTATATCCACCACGAATATTAATAGTAAGGTGACCAAGGAATAGTCCGTATAATACTCCATGTATATGTTCCTCTATTAAATTATTTTCAATTTGCTTCCAAGTAACGAAAAACAAACCCTGTCAACGACTTCCCTCCTTTTCCACACATAAGAAAAAAAGTTGCCCAAATCGTGGCCACAATAAAAGAAGAAACCATGCTGTACTGGCAGAAATCGCATCGTGAATCATTTTCCCAATTTAAATTAGGACCATCAATCTTTGTACCGTTTGAAAGCAAATGTTCAACCGATGTAAACAAGTAACATTTATCATCAAACTTTAGTCTAAGAAGAGCCATTGTGTAGCCACACCACAAACCCAGACACGCCGCAGCCGCGTAAAATGATATTTGAATTATTTTCCATCCTGCTGACACCTCTTCAGCTTCGTTAACTTCATAATACTCCTCCAGTAGCGCCATTTTCTAGTTTGAATTTCTGACTGCACTCTTTTAAATCGCTTTCGGAGGGGATAAGATACTAAAGAGAGAGAGAGATAATTTTACTAGTATTCTTTTCTTAAATAAGTTAGAGTTAAATTTTTAAAACGACGAGAACCTTATGAGTAAAAAAGTGTTATCATTAGGAAATTATACAAAATACAGTGAATAACTTCTCCCTCCTTACAACCTCATTTTCATCGGGATTGGCTAATTCAAATTTTGTACAATGGGGCCAACATAAAAATCGATAATTTATATTTTATTACAAACAAAAAGAATGGCAGATGAACTTCGGAATCGTAAAAAAACCGAAAAAGTAGAGGGAACAGATGGATCGTCAACACATACTGAAGTTCAGAGAACTCCGTAAGAATTACAACTAAAAAAAACTATAGACAATAAACTGTAAACGTTTTCTTATGTATTTGTTTATTTTAAACAATTACGAGATAGTTAATTTCTTAATAGTAAAACCGTCTTTGAATTCAGTGAAATAGAATTTAAATTTTTTTCGCCGAAGATAGATTTTTTGGTTTTTAATTTTCATTATTACCTAAAAAATTTTAATTTTTGTTTGTTTTAGAAGGTTCGGACCACTTCCATCGTTTCCATATCAAAGAGTATGGACGAGAATAGTTTTGATAATCTGTGCTTCTGTAGTAGTTTATTTTTCAACCAGAAAAGAAAAGGAAAGAATTTTTGCTTCGCAGAAAGAACTTTTTGAAAGAAGAGCTCACAATGTGCCATGTTCTGAGTCCTATAAATTTGAGTTGTCAAAATTTAAGGGTAAGTTTTTATAGTGTCCTGTAATTTTTATCAAGGTAAAACTTCACAAAAATTTTTTTTCTGTTACTGATGTACCCAAACAACACATAGCCTTATGCTAAAAAATTACTACAGGTAATTAAAGAATAGGAGCAGTGTTACAAAAAAACTAGAAATTTCTTGAGTAAAGTGCCTTGAATTTATTTGAAGTCTGAGTGATCACCCTTGTCTGCCAATATTAACTCATGTTTATCCTGTATAAAGCTGTTGATAAATGGGTGGAATTAAGGATTTTGCATTAAGATATTTAAGATGTTTTATGTAGTCTATAGAGATATTAATTTTTAGCTATTATTTAATAATTGGTAGTGGTTTTAATCCTGCTTTTCACCCTTAATTTTTGGGTATAACAGGATGCAAGGAGGAGGATTCAAACTCACTACCATTTGCATCCAAAGATAAAAGCACTTGACCACTACACTACTCCTCCCACCTATTATTAAATAATTAGATTTTCATTTCTTATTTCAAAGAAGACTATTACTCATGTTGTAGGAAATTTAAAATGTCATATAAATCTAGATAATTTCTTTTGATAAGATTATTACAAAACCATTAGTCATATAGTTTTTCATTTCAATGTGTTAGTTATGTATTAAAATATCAATTTTTGTTAATTTTTTAAAATTTTGTTTAATTGTCAATTATCAGTTATGTATTTGGAAGACTTTTTTGCACTGTTCATTGCTAAATTGGGACTACATTTTAGGCTGTGTACCCAAGTTTTGTGGAAGAGTAGTTTCAGATACATTAATATCACAGAAAGAAGTTGATACTCTTCTGAATATTGCAAAAATTGGGATTGCTTTAGGAGGATCAGAAGGTGGTGCTTCAATTTTAGACCTTCATTCAGGTGCTTTATCCCATGGTCAAAATTTTGTAAATTTTTACAAACTTCCTGAATCTTCCAACATTTTTAAGCCTGAAGATTACCTTATTTATAAGTAAGTTAACAATAAATATGCTTTTAATGTTTTATTGATTTTTTTTCTTAAAAGAGGACATAAATGATTTTGAATGGGAAAACTAAAAAAAAAACAGTGGACAAAGGTTCCATAGCAGTATTTAATTGTTAATTTGAAGTTGTTCTTTTCATATATAGTTCATGTTTATAATTTTTTTCTAGAATGGTTAAAAACAAGATCCAAGAAGCTGTAGCCCAGCACTTTGGTGCCAATTCAAAGTCATTGTATTTAACCCATCCAACTTTTTTTTCACGATTGAGTAACTTACCACCAAAAACTGTGCATGATGAATATTGGCACAAGCATGTTGACAAGGTAAGATTTTAGAAGAATATGCATGTAGTTAAAAAAAGTTGAAAAAATTTCATATGAATTTAATCTCATGTGTTTGGTTTTTATTTCTTAAGATCATATATCCAGGTGGTTAAGACACTGGTCTGTTCCCTAGACAAAAAGCTTCTTTCAAAAGACAGATTTATTACTTATTGCATCACTTAAAAACAGGTCACAGTTAGTAATGGTTAAAAAGTAAAAATATCTTGTACACTGTTTTTCTTGACTCAAAGTATTCTTTATTCATTCATTGATTTACCACAAATTGTTAACCCAAAAATAAATGAAGCACAAATAATTTGTTTATTAATTTTTTTTGGGGGGGAGGGGAGACTTTAATTATATGTTTAATGACTGTTTCTTTTTCTGTTCTTCAGGATTCTTTGAAACTGATTAATATCATAGTTCAAGACCTATCCAAGCCTTTTTTTGTCTTTAAAGAACAGATGTCAACCAAAAATATCTTTTATCTTCATTATCGCAAACGATATGCTACTGGGTTCTTTGTTATTTTTTATTAAAAGCTTTTAGAGTTTTTCTCTCATCAGATTCAATTTTATTATGACCTCTTTAATGTCATTCTCATTCAATTTTTGTTTCAAATTTCTAGGAATAATCAAAATTTCACTCCTAATTTCAAAAAAATAATCTGTACTTTTCTGAATGAATGACACAATTTTATTTCTGACCTCTTCTTTTGAATAACATAGCCCCTGCATTATTAAATTTATCTTGTCCAAATTTTTTATTTATTTAAATGATTGCAGTATTCTTAGTCTTGTTTAAATTGTCCTGATTGTTTTACTATATATCATTTTCAAATAGTGGTAATTTTAAACCCGTTTTTCACCCTTTTTGGGGGTATAACAGTATTCGGAAGGAGGATTCGAATTCATGACAATAACGACCTAGTCAGGAACTTTAACCACTACACTAGGCCTCCCGCTATTATTTTTAAATATGTACGCAAAACCTTTTTGAGCGTTTAACAAACCTGGTCGCGGTTTCAAAAAATCAAATTTTGCTGGGGGTGAGGGCGGATCGCTTTTTCTTTTACATCGAATTCGTGGTTCTTCGCTTTTTTTCGGTTTGTAAGTGCTTTCCCTTTTGAGACTCGTGATGGGGTTTGTCAAAAATTCAATGTTGTGTGAATTGTCTTCTTCAACCTTTGACAAATAGTAGCGTTACAATCCATTTTTTCTATTATTCAAAATCCTCAAGGAATACACAGGATTCCTTATCCTAGTTAAAATCCTATTTATCCTTGTCCTATTAAAATTTTCAAAAGTATTTTTTCGATTTACAGTGGTACCTTGAGATACGAATTTAATTCGTTCTGCCATCATCGTCGTATGTCAAAAAAAGTCGTATCTCAAAGGACGGGAGGAAAACTGAGCGAACGTTTTGCCATTTAGGGATCACCTAAGCAATTATCGCACATCTCAAATTCGTATCTCAAATTTTCATCGTGTGTCGAGGTATAAATTTTAGAATATTTCATGTTGCATCTCAAAAAATTCGTATGTTAGGACATTCATATCTCAAGGTACCACTGTATTCGTTAGCTGATTATTCGATATTGTTTGCAGAAATCTAGACATTAAGAAAAACATAATAATAAAAACCAATTTAAATTTTAGGAAACATACGAATCGTTTCATTATACGTCTCTACTTTATTTAAATGACTACAACGTAGACTTTTCGGGTGGAAGATTTGTATTCGTGGATGCAGATAATTCAACAACTGTGATTGAACCGAAAAAAGGAAGGGTTTCTATGTTTACATCTGGAGCGGAAAATCCCCATTATGTGGAAAAGGTTTCTTCGGGTATAAGATATGCCATTACTGTATCCTTCACATGTGATCCATCTAAGGGTATTACAGATCTTCGACCTTACCCTCCTCGATAAAACGTTATATATATGTGACAGTTTAAAGGTAATCAAAATCTGATATTTGCCAATATCTGTGAATATATGTATACGCAACATTTTTAGTGAATAAATGAGGTAAAATAAAATTCAAAGTTAATAGGCACAGCATAATCATGAAGTAAATGTAAAATTGTTTAGTTATTTTATTAGGGCATAGCTCATTTCTTGTTTTCAAGAATTTAATTCCGAACCGAAATAATAATAACAACTGAATTTAATTCAAAGTGTTGACCACTTTAAATTATATTCGATTCAATTCATAATATGTTACGTTCATGATTTGCGCTATCTACTGTATTCTATCTACTTGCACTTAAAACTATTTGTAATTAAGCTGGAAATGATTTTTGGATCATTTTTGTTATTGCATGTACTTGTCAAAGAGACCAGTAGTTAAAAATTAGATAGCAGCCACAAAATGTTAAAATAATTTTGCGATTTTTCTTCCCTTTGATGTGTAGTTTTTTGGTTCATTTTATTTCATTTTTTACTTTCTGCCGTCAGTATTAACGCCTTAAGCTCTAAAATTCTTCATCAGACAAAATTGGTCTCTGGATTCGAAAATGTATTCACAAAAATTAACAATATGCATTAGTAAATAATTATAACTGTATTGTTTTTTTTATTTTCAAAGTTTCGACTTTTATTTCTTACCGGCCAGTAGTTAAAATTTTTTTGCAGGAAGAATAAAATGTTGAAAATATTATGTAAATTATAAGAAAACCTTTTTGTCATTAAAATTGATTTGTTTATGCTTGCACTTTTGGTACTCTTTTGAAAGGACCAAAAATTGTTATAAATGTCAATAACGGGAAAAAGATAAAATGGAAGTGAGAAAATTTTGTTGTCACAAAGTAATGGGAAATAAAGAAAATATACTTAGACGAAATTCTCCATTTTGGCTAAGAAAACACTGTACACAACGGATTTATAATATTTTATTACTTATTTTTAAAATTTAGTTGAAACTTAAGAAAATAAAAAGCAAAAAACAAGGTTTTATATACTTAGACTTTAATAGGTTGGTCTATGACTTTGATCAACCATCTTTACTTTAAAATATGACATTTTCTCAGCTGTATATAAAATTAGTTTATATTTATTATATACTAAAATATATCACAAAATAGTAGATGAGAACGTAATTTGTTGTGCAGTTTCACTAATTTAGAGTTAAAATCTACAGCTGAGACGGTAAGAGGGGTGGCCAACCCCCCTTTTTTAGTCAGGGGAAACCTCTTGAAGGTTGCCCATCCTGCCTTTGGGGAGGCAGGAGGGAGTATGTGGGGTTTGCACCCACTAACACTCCTGGGTGAACGTCTAGACTCGAACGGTAAGACCCCGGAACCCTCGAAAACTCTTCCCCAACCTTACCTCGCCCGGCGATGCCTTTAAATAGTCTTATCCCCTCCCTCTCGAATCAGGAGTTGGTCCAATCACCAGACCGCTCCTCTGGAAACGCTTTATCCCGGAAACCCGTGTAAGTTAATCCGGGGTGCGATTAGGGGGGGATGTGACGAATCCCTTGGCCGCAGAGCATATGTTTATAAAAACAAGATTAGGCGTCTCATCAATATTTATTATTACTGAAGTTAGGCTTGTAACTAGTAACCAACGGATCGATGTCCACAGCTGCCAAAGTGGACGAATGGTTACTAGTTAAAATATGACGCGGTTTAAAAACCCAGTTATCAACGTGTGCAGTTTAAATATTTATTATTAATATTAATTTTGTGTAACCTAATTCTAATATAATAAATATGTTTGATTCTCATTTTTGTTATAACTACTTAAAAACCATATATTTCTTATTTGATTTGAATATGACAGTAATTTTGTTGTATAGCCTGGTAGGAAATCTTATTTCTAAAATAAGGACCGGCTGCTGAAAATGTTGGCACCTGTGATTTAAATGCTTTGCTTTTTTTACCGAAAATTATTTTTATATGTAAACAAAAGCATGGTTAATTTTTAAGATTTTGATAAAGTAGAAAAATTAGGTTTTTTGTAATAATAAAATAACAGATTTCCTTTTACAATCGTTTAATTAATTCTAAAATTCATAACTTTAATTACAATTATGGTTCGTTACAGACGGAGTAAGTGACCTTTTTCTTCTGAAATTAAAGAATGTGAAAATTCCTGATACTAAAAATCCGCAGCCAATAAAGATGTGATACCCACTGTAAATCTCAAACTATAAAAAATACAGTTATATAAAAACTTTTGAAATCACTGACATTTATTTTGACAGAGTTTCAAGCAATCAGATTTGGGGAGCACGAAATTAGGGGAAGTAGTAATTTTTCTATTTCAAAAAATTATTTTTGTAAATGACAAGAGCCGTGAAAGTTTTTTTTTTATCCTTTCATCTAATTGCCTTTCCCGAGAATGGTTTGGAAAAAAATCAGGGAAAGCAGGGGCGAACCCACGCCTCATGGTATGTTAGTCCAACACGCTAACAATTAGTTTTTAATATTTCGTTGAAAAGCATTTTATTAGAAAAGGGTTAAGATCTGTAGCATTACCTGTTTTCTAATATTACTCCTCAACATATCTATCACAACGGCAGTAAGGATTGCCTGCACGATCAATGCTATGAACGTGTTAATACCAAAAATTAGAGCATGGCTGTCTTCCTTAATCTGTCTAGCTATTTCGTATCTGAAAATTAAGTATTAGTTAACATAAAATTTACAATTTAAATTCTCAAGTAAAAGTCTCTTTCGCCAATTTCAATTTCACAAGTTCTAAAAAAAGTATGAAATGTGTCATTTGTAAAACTTGAATAAAAACTTTTTATGTATACTCACGTTGCAACTGTAATGGCACTTTGATAAAACGTTTGATACATTATGTGCATTACATAAATAATATATAAATCATTCAAGAAAGAGCTATAAAGTAAAAATCCTCCTTGAGCAATTGTTAAAACACCTAGTGAAATTTCACCCCATACATTCCAAGGTATCTTCATATATCCAACACCAAATGCCACCGTAGCACCTTTAAATTGAAGAAAATTTGTTGTGCTCACAAATTTGAAATCGTGTCGTCGCTTACATATTTCTTTATTATCATTCCCTCTCAGGAATTCGGCTTATTATGGCCTGTGTAAATCACCTTTGGAAACAGCTCAAGTATCATATATACTAGTGCTGGCGCCTTTTATTTAAAGACACTGCCATGCGTCTTAAAGAAAAATTCGAGTTTTTAGGGGACCCTAATGGAGTTATAATACATTTTTTACTATACTAGTTATTTATAGTTACTATAGAGTAATATATTTTAGAGTTATAGCTACTATACTAGTTATATATTATAACATTGAGTTATTATAGTATATATATTATAGAGTAATAGAGTTACTGTATTGTAGTTTTTAAGCCATTAGTATTGCAAAGAAAATTAGAGTTTTTCTGAGTTTTTTCCCACCTGACATTGTAAACAAAAAAACTCATAGGAGCTCTTAACCCATTAACGCCCCGTGTCCTCAAACGAAGACACTAACTTTAGGATTTTTTAAAGCTCCTCGGGTTCTTTTTTGGTGGGATTTTTTTTTAAAACATCAATAGCCATCTTTTCTTTCTGCTACAGAAGCAAAAGCCGGAGCTGTTGGAAGATTTATGTTTATCAGTGAACAAGAGGTTAATGGAAGTAATTGAAAACAAGGAGAACACAATTTCTTTTTAGGTTTTATTCGTTTTTAAACAAAAATTAAATACTTTTTTTTAAGTTTCTACTTTTATTTGTCGCACTTTCATTGTGCGAAAATGAATTTTTTTCAATTATGGCCCTGTAGTTAAAAAAATTTTTTTGGATGTTGCCTGTTTCATTTAATACTGGCCTAGCCCAAATATACATATGATCGCCAATTCAAAAATTCCTTTGATTCTTTGAAAAAAAGGTGTCCACTTTTATTTGTCGCGGAGTGTACAATTCATATGTAATAGGGAAAACAATAGTTGTGTCAACATTTTCATAAAAAGTGAGTAAAAAAAGGCAATTTTTCAGTTATTTCTTTTTGTATTATAGGAAATAAGTGATGTGACCTCAAATTCTCAGTTTTGATGGGCGGGTGGGCAATCTGAGTGTTCCTCAGTGGTGAAATGTTCTTGGTGGATGATAGTTGGTTTTTTATAAATAGTATGATTTTTTTACGTCGGAAAATCTCATTTATCTCAGTAACTTGGGCTTTCGGGCCACAGGCACGTTACAAGAAGATTGAAGTGCGATATCCGCCTGCGCGGAGCCGCGCTGGGGCAGGTGGAGAAGTTCAAGTACCTTGGGGTCTGGTTCACAAGTGATGGCAGGACAGACGCAGAGATCGCGTCGCGGATCGCTCAGGCTGGCGCAGTGATGCCACAGTTAGGGCGGTCCATAGTGCGGAGGACTGGGCTGAGCAGCCAGGCAAAGCTCAGCATCTTCCGCTCCGTTTATGTTCCTGTCCTCACTTATGGTCATGAGGTGTGGGTGATGACCGAAAGGATCAGATCCCGGATACAAGCGGCCGAAATGAGGTATCTCCGAGCGGTGGCTGGTGTGTCGAGGCTGGATAGGTGTCGCAACACAGCCATTCGCGAGGGGGCTTCAGGTCGAGCCGCTTCTTCTCCGGATCGAGAGATGCATACTCCGATGGTTTGGGCACGTGCAGAGGCTCCCCCAAGAACGTCTGGGATGGCTCAGGGGGGTGAAGGCCTTAGCCGAATCCCGCCTGATAACCCCGGGTTCTCTGACTTCAATAGCGGAGGATCGTGCCAGTTGAAAGTCCTTTGATTGCTTCCCTCACCCCGCGACCCTAACGGATAAGCGGGTCCATGAAAAGTAAAGTGAAGTAAACTTTACAGAAATATCATTTTTGATTTTTTTTTTATGCCAGACCTCAAAGGGTTTTAAAAAATTCCTACTACTTCTATACCTGGGCGTTATTGGGTTAGCTCAACCCAAAGGGTCTTTCAGTTTTTGTCTGTCATCATATATCTTCACATTACTTTGTAATTTTTCAGAACAAAATTTATTTATATTTTTGGCTTGTCCCATTGGTAAAAGTAAAAGACTTCAGCTCGGACGTTTGACTTACTTGATAACGATGACCCTAGCTCAACGAATCCATGATATACCGAGACGTTACAATTTTGAACTACATCCTGCCACAATACCTGACAATATGAGGACACCTTTAACAAATCACAAATATTTTAATTACTTGTTTAAAAAAACTAAATGTGAATTAAAATAAATGGATAGGCTAGTGCAGCGACCACAGTTCGAAGATAAATTTGAAAGAGTATGTACATTCTTGTTATTATTGTAGAACTAGGTTAACATTTAGAACATCTGCATAACCTGAATGTTATTAATAGCTCCTAGTACAGTATTACCTAACCTAAAAAGTAATGTGCTTGACAGACTGTAGGAAGGTCCAGTTCTTCTTAGGGCTTTTGCGTTTTATTTATGATTCCTTAAAAGGGTAATGTGGCAACCAAATTAAAAGCCGCTATGCGAAAATATTCCACGATGTTTAGGCTGGAAGAATCATCGTCCGGAGCGGGGACGCATGTATCGTTTTTATCCATGTTTAAAGGCGAAAAGTTGAACTAAAAAACTATGACTAGTTCATGTTGTCTTCGAATCACGTCGGGGTCACCAATTGTGAGATGAGAGAATATTAAAAAACTCTTATCTTCACTAAAAACTCTTGTATTTATGAATACAAGTGTTTACATATATGTGTTCCACGCCGACACTAAAAAACCGCGGGTAAAACCAAAAAACTGCCAAACTGAATTACTATTGCTGTTGACCAGCCTTATGTGTCCCCTTTTATATGTCTCTACCTAAGCTAAGAATAGTCTCGAAGTTTCCAGAAACACATGCTCGAACTCTCGCGAAACTTATGGAAACTTGTCTTCCCATAAGCTTAATATAGGAGAGAGTTCTCGCAGTTTCCGGGCGCTTTGAGACCATTCTCAGCTTTTCTTTTTGTTGCCGCTGCAATTCTTTTGTTTGTTTTTGTTTATGTTTTTTGTTTTGTTTTGCGTGGAACATTTTCGCATAGCGGCTTTTAATTTAGTTGCCACAGGTATTGCCAATAAACTGTTTGTCATTAAAGTTTTTACCTGCAGATAACCACAAGTCCCTAAGGCCCACCAAATACTCCATTGCAACACTTTTAGGTTTGTAAAAGCTTGCTTGAAATCGTTATACAATGCCGAAAAGGCTGCACGGTATTTACGGACTGAACTTTTTGACTCCTCAGATTTATCACAGCTCTCTTCATCACAGTTTGAGACCGTTTGCCCGTTGCTTTTTCGATGAAAGTAAATGCTTTGAGGAGCCGACGGAAGGAAAACAACTAGTAAAGTGGCCGTCCCAACACCTTTAAGTGACATTTTTTCAGTTTGCATGTATTATATTCGGAATATTGATTAAATTTACTTGTCAGAATTGAGCTCTTACCAAAAACTGTTAAGTAGTTAAGTTGTAAAACGTCTAATACATTATAGTGAAAAAACAATTGAGATGATAACCCTGCCCCAGCTCTTCCTAACAAATATGCAGCTCTCGTATGGCCTGTAACTTTTTGGTAGTGAACTTTGTCCACTTTAGCGTATATATATGAGTAATAAGCTACCTCACTGGCCAAAAAGAGACCGTAGTGGAATTCCACAATCTGAAAAATTGATTTCAGTTAAAAAAATGTTTCAATATTAAAAATATGATTTAAAAACGTAACAAAAATATTTATATTTTACATTAACCATCGATGAGTTTTAAGGTTTTCGTGGTTGTTATTATTAATCTTAGCATATAACTTCTGGCCATCAAAAATGCAAAGTTTCAGTCGAAATGACTCCTTTAAACACCCAATATGCCTTTAATTGCAAAAGAGGGCGAAGCGTCTAAGAAAGGTGAGAAAATTGTCTTCTTTTTCCAAAAATTTGACGCGTCGTAATAGCGAAATGTTATAGACTAACTACATATAAGTTATATACTAATATACAATATATGGTCAATGTCGATATTTACCGGTATGAAAGAGAAACTAGAGTATATAAAAAATATTTCGGACATATTGTACACCATTCGACCATGAGAATTTTGAGAATCAACATAGAATATCAACACTGGGACTTTCAGTACACCCATACCTAGTTTTACGACCTAGGTCGTGTGAAACCGTGTAGTAGGTGTGAAACCACTGGGCGGTGGGGTCGCCACATCCCTACGCCTTTTGACACATTTTAGGCCGTTAATCGAGAACTTGCCATAATTGAAGAGGACCGTTCAAAAAAAACGTCAATGCAGAATCGAGTTTGAGGCACTGAAAAAGAAGACACTTCCTCATAAAGAAAGTGTCAAATTTGGTGATGAAAATGAAAGGATATATACAGGAACAGGTTAGATTTAAAGAATAGGAATTTAAATAATTAAATTAGAGACAGAAGAAAAGAACTATCAAAAGACATCAATAACATCACTAACCATAATGGAATCGCTGGGGGAATCTCAAAACTCATATTAGAAAGCAAGTCATTTAATAGCTGTGAATTTTTTATTTTTTTTTGAATAAACCCCTGCTAACTACCACCTGTCTCCAAGTACGAGACACTTTATAGTTGGTCGGTCTAGTTATGAGTAGGATTTTGACTGGGGAACAGATCAACGTCTTAGCCCCGGAAGCGGATTCGGAAGCGAGAAGTGATGTTGGGCTTGAAGGTTAGTGGGAAATGGGGGAGGTAGGAGAGGGGAGAGAAGAGGTATAATAGAGAGGTATTAGGGTCGTTTAGTAGGTGAGAAAGGAATAGGGTGAAGGTGAGGGAAGAAATGAGAAGGGGTGAGGAAAAAAGCAGAAATAGAACTACGAGAAGAATGTTAGCGAGTCTAGCGATTTGTGACGTTTAAGCCGTCTTTGGTCGTAGCGTTCATTGAGAAGGAATGAGGCTGAAGGACTGGGATGGTCCGCCAGTCTCGATGAGTATTTTGGGAGAATTCTCTTTTAAGATGGAAATGGCCAGATCTTCGGGGATGATGCAGTTAGAGACAAACCAATGAGCGTTGACTGGGAAAAAAAATAATTGCAACCGTAGCTTAAAATAAAATATTTTGGACCATTGAAGTCACAAAAACTGAAGCTAGATAAACATTTTGTAAAACCAACAATCATTTTGGAATAATCAGGTGATTATAGTTTGCAATGATTTTGTACAGCCACTGAAAAAAGAAACAATCCAAGAGTTCTTTCCCTATTCTTGTGACTGGTTGAACAGCCAGGTTGCCCAAAGTCTTAATATTGCAACCCTTACATCATTTTTTACTACCTTGAGGATTAAGGCATTTGTTAGCTGACATTGGTTTTAATTTTAGGTAATTCAATCATTGCAAAGTAAGCATAAGGTTTCACAGATGCTGTTACAAAATCTTTGTTTTTAAAACAATTAATACCATCAAAATGCTTTTTTCATGATAATCTAAGTTAAAAATACAGCAGACCTGTTTCATAAGTGTTAGAAAATTATAAAATGACATACTCCAGTGACCTACTTATGCATACAAAATAAATACCTGCATTTCTTTTATTGTTGTGCCCCATATCAAAAGAGACCACGTTATAACACCTGCAATTCCACCAGCAAATAAAACAGGCTTATATCTCAAAAAGTCTGTTAGTAAAAATACTGCTATCAGCAATAAAAGATAGAAGTATGTTCCTAAAGGGAAGATTTTGGTATATACCTGCAGTGAAATAAAAATGTTAGCACATCATCAGATAAAATAAAACTTCACACAATAAACCAGTACTGAAAAAACTTAACCTCTTGAATTGTGAAATTTTTATAGTTAGTAAGATGTTGCACAATGAATGGTTCTGATGGCCTGAATTCCTTAAAAACACCATAAGCTGATAAAACAATAGAAACCTGCCACCAGTTCATATTGAGGAGTTTCAATCTGCCTATGAAAGAAAAAAATTACTTCTTAAAATATAGGTACGGAGAGAGGTCACTGGCATGTGGTTAAAGTAACTGACTAAAAAAGTTACAGATAAGATTTAGCCCCCTCCCTCATTCTGTTACCCAAAGGTAAAATAATGGATTAAAACTACTCATACTCAACAGACTTTAAATACTAATGAGATGTACAAGGTAAGCAAAAAAAAAAGATGTTCTATTTTGATTTTGGCTGGTTTAATTTCCCAAATTAAGCAATTTACCACTTAAAAATAGTTCTCTTTAAAACAAAATTTATTTGGATTTTAAAGAGAACCACGTATTTGTTTGGATTATTAAAATTTATTAGGATAATTTTAAAAGGTAGTCTCCACATGTCCACCCTGCAAAATATAAATACTTTTATCAGCCATTCTCTATCTCTATGTTGCGCTCTAAATACATTAGTCATGTAAAATTATTTGAAATTAATCTTGTTAATATCACAACAAATTATTTAATCAAAATTTTATAGTGATTGCAAAAACTTTAAGAGAGTCTGGATTAATAACAAACCAATAACCATGAGGCCATGTGAATTAAGCAGACATCGCTTGTATTATCTTTTACCACGACTCGGAAATGACACGATTTGACAAAAAATTATCGTCTTAGTTATTGCACAATAAAGTCCAAAGGGGCTTAATATTAGTAAAATAATGGTAGTCAAGGAATGATGACATGAGTAGAAATTAAAGCCGAAATATTTTTTAGCCTATTATCGAATTTTATACCTATTATTTAGCTTTTATAGGTTACCTATTGACTTCCTAATATTTTTTCTTTACACTAAACAAAACCAAACGGCTTTCCTTCGCATGCACGTACAAATCAAATACTGCCTCTTCTAAATGCTAAATTGTGCCTTATTTATCAGAAAGTGATTACAATGGTTGATAATTATAATCTTCATTCAACTCTTTAAACATTATTTTTAATTTTTGAAATCTAAAAACAAATCAAAAGTATTTTAGATGCTTAAAATATGTAATCAGTTGTAACCGTTTCTGGGTCTGGGATACTGGTTTACACCCTATTCAAAATCCCTCTTCGTCGAGTAAACTACTTTGCGTCTCAATTCAAAGGAATGTGATAGTTAACTTAGGGTTAGAAAAACATGTTACCAAAATAAATTTTGCAGCCGTATTTACTTCGGTACACCTGCACCACCGAAACATAGTATCCAGATCTATTCATTTTTATCCGTAGCCTTTAAATTGTATTTTTCCAAGTCCACGTTTTGAATGGAAGGTACCGTTATCTTTTCATTTCTTCTTTTTGCCCTACGTCACTTTGTTCGTTGACCAACGAAAGAAACGAAGGAAGACATTATGAAAACTGATAGTGAAATTCACAATAGAAAAAAGGCTTCAAGTATTAAAAAAGTTCCTATAAAATTTAGTGGATCTCATGGATTGTTAAATTCTGGAAAAAGTGGTAAATATGGCGAAAGAAATGAGAGTTTGACTGAGGAGAACAATGTAAGTTATTTTATCACAATATTACCGTTACATAGTAAAAATTATTAAGGTTCTTTTGTAAAGGAAAGGATTTTGGTCGTACCCATTACTTAATTTTTAAATAAATGACCCTCGTCATGTAGCAATCCCATGTTTGTTTTTAAAATAGCCAAGGCTATTTTAATAATTTAATTTGGTTATATCTAGATTTTGATTGTTCTCAGACATCACAGTAAAAAAAATATGCATTAAAACATAAAATTCTTTAATGGCTAGTTGGAATATACATGTAGTAGTATCATAGGCATTTGTAAGTTGTAGACAACCTTATCAATAGTGTTGAGTAGGATACATAAGCTTTCATGTAATTTTGTTGGTTCAAAAATTGAATCTCTTCAATTTTAAACTATTAAAACTATTTTTTTAGGATGAGAAGCAGTTTTACTCATGTGTTCCAGATAAATCAAACATTGATGACAGCAAATGCAAGAATCAGGAGACTAAATTATCAATAAAATTTCAGATTCATATTATGCCTACATTGTTATTTTTTATGGGATTGGGAACTAGACTGTATAAATTAGATGAGCCAAGGTAAAATATGCACCATGTGCCAAGTAGTTTTTAATTTTTTTCTTTTCTTTAATTGATGTAATTAGAAATGTAATGATTTTTATTTAAGGTCAATAGTTTTTGATGAACTGCATTATGGAAAGTATGTCAGTCTTTACATGAATAAAGTTTTTGATTCTCATCCACCTTTAGGAAAACAGCTCATTGCTCTTGTTGCATATTTAGTTGGGTTTGATGGTAAGGATAATAGTTTTCAAATTAGATGTATTTAGGCAGCTCAGGGGTAGTAATTAATATGTTTGATTTATTTTTTACCAGTTTAAAAAATATTTACATTGGTTCACAGCCTATTTGGGACACCAGGGAGACCTTTTATAATAAATAACTGCTGCATCTTCTAAACTGTTAAAGTTATCACTGGTTTGCTGGTAAAGACTGGTTTAGCTGTATATTGAACCAACATAAATCACAACTTAAATATGATTGAAAATTTGTGGGCTTTGTTGGATCACAAGCTCGGAAAACTGAGTATATTGATCAAAAATGACTTCAAGAAGGTGTTAATTGAAGAATGGGTGATCCAGAAATCACTTGAAATCAATGCCAAAGCAGCTACAGAGTGCCATGAAAGCAGAAGAGTGTCACACTAAATATTAAAAAGAAGTCATTTTTATAATTTGTGAATGTAAAAAAAAATGTTTCCCATATAAGCTGTGAGATATATTTTTAGTGCAATATCCTAATTTTTTTATTTTTACCGCGAGGAGTAGTGTAGAGGTTAAAGTTCCTGACTTGGACGCAAGTGGTCGTGAGTTCGAATCCTCCTCCTGCATTCTGTTATACTCAAAAATTAAGGGTAAAAAACGGGATCAAAACCACCACCAAAAAATATTTTTTAGAAAATCTGTTTTGTGATTTATGTTGATTAAACATACAGGTACAACAAGCCATTAGAATGCTGCCGATAGCTTTAACGGTTTAAAAGATGCAGCGGTTTAATTATTATAAAAGGTAGTGTCCCAAATAAGCTATGAGCAAATGTATATTTATGACTCTTAAATTGAAAGATTGTGGGATAACATTAATAATTATATAATATTACTTGTAAAAGTTCAAAACTCATCTTGAACTCCTACAATTTTTATATGATTGAGCCACTCTTGTTTTCCTTTTTTTCTGTTTGAGGTTGTTATGCAATATATACCCGCTACTTATGTTTCACTGAATGCATCAAAATGTTTTAGGTCAGTTTAAATTTGAAAAAATAGGAAGCAAGTATGATGAAGATGTACCTCTTTTTACTCTAAGGTTTATACCAGCAATTTGTGGTAGTTTAATAGTCCCCACAGCTTATCATTTAATGTTGGAATTGGGATTAACTGAATGGACGGCAACAATAGCTGGTTTTTTGTTGGTATGCGGTAGGTTGTCTTGTTTGTCATTTGTACACACATTTCCTATCATTTATTCTTTTTTATTAACTCTTTATTATTGTTTATTTAATTACAACGTTTTTATTTAGACTTTTCTAAGTTTAATGGCATTAAGTATACCTCTACCACTTTTAAATAAATCCAGAAAATCTTAATAAATTCTGATGATTTAGTGATTAACTTGTTGTCCTGCAAGCACTAGAGCAGTGGTGGGCAAACTTTATTAATGGGGGGCTACAAAGTATAAGAAATTTTAGAGGAGGGTCGGAATTATAGATTAAATGCATTTTGTGTTAAAACTTTTAATCATAATATTATAAAAACATTACCGCATTACACACAGATGTTACAAGTTATTTTTTACCTTAAATAATATTTATTTTAACTTTTGTTCGAGGGCCCTGACGTTTTAGACGTGTGAGATATATGGAATTGCTTTTGATTTTCCATAATTTTCGAATGGAAAAAGAAAATTTATGAATTTAAAACGTTACGCGAGTGGCGACTGAGTTCACAGACCCGCGCCTCTCTTAACCACGCTTTGCACCCCGCATTATGCAATACACCAACTACCGGGTTAGTTTAGCTTCTTGTGTGGGCTATCCATCTATTATTTTACGAAGTAAAATCCACTTTAAACGTCTCCACCGTCAAAACGTAATTGTAGCAGTTCATGTACTATCGATGCCAATAAACCCTCGGTGGGCCGTGCTTTACCAACGCTGTACTAGAGGGAACCATAGGGTGTCCAATCATCAGGTAGAGCCTTTAAATTGTATATATGCTTTAGATATATGTAAGAGCTACTTTAATGCTCCTGTTAATATAATGGTAAGCCTAAAAGGCAATAAGCAAATTAGTTAAATTAAAAAAAAAATTATCCAGTTTTGGAGACGATTTTGATCTTTGTCAAATGACACGAACTTTTTTATGTCTAAACACCTGTTTTTAAATACTAAAGTTAATTGTTTTCAGATAATGCTTTACTTACCCAGTCAAGATTTGTTTTGATGGAATCAATTCTTCTGTTTTTTGCGGTTTTTGGTATTTTATGCGTACTGAGATTTAAAAAATCAGTCAGAAGCCCTTATAGCATCTCTTGGTGGTTTTGGTTGGTTTCGTCCTTTGCGTCTCTCACATGTTCCTTGTGGTAAGAATGTGTGCGTAATTTTCGTTAACGGTAATCTTATTTTCTATTTAAATAAATATAAATTTCTTTTTCAGCGTCAAATTTGTTGGGATATTTTCCTACATCCTTGGAATATTTATCCTGGCCTATGCTTTTTGGGAGTTGCTATGCGATCGCAAAATTTCTTGCAGATTTTTAGCTACTTATTTTCTTATTAAGTCTTGCGTTGTTTTTATATCCAGCGTCGGTGTTTATTTACTTATATTTTACATCCATTTGTCTTATTTGACGAAAGCTGGACCTCATGACAGTGTCATGACAAGTGCTTTTCAAGCCAGTTTGGAAGTAAGTAATTTAAAATAAAAAAATTTTTTTTTTGTAAATATTTATTATTATTTACAATTTAATTTCAGAGATATCTCCCTTGTTTAAAAGAAGAATTAGAGTGTGAATGAAATTTTTAAAAATTAAACGCAAAATATTAATTCAATATGAGTTGATGTTATTTATTTCAGCCAATTTTAGCAAAAGAATAGTGTTTTGATTAGAATAAGTGTTCACGAATATACTTTCACCATCATTCTTTACTGTGTGAGCATATGAAATATAAAAACATTGTTATGTTGTTTCACTCTCTTGTTTAGGGGGGGCTAGCATCCATCACCAAAGGTCAACCTCTAGAAGTCGGACACGGTTCTCAAATCACACTTCGTCATACCTATGGTCGTACGTGTTGGTTGCATTCACATCCCCATGTTTATCCACTTCGATATCCAGATAAAAGAGGTTCATCTCACCAACAGCAAGTTACCTGTTACTCTTTTAAGGACGTGAATAATTGGTGGATTGTAAAACGTCCAGGCCGTAATGATTTGATGGTGTCTCATCCTGTAGATGCCATTAAACATGGAGATGTAATTCAGTTGGTCCATGGAATTACCAGTCGGGCTTTAAATTCTCATGATGTGGCCGCACCCATGTCACCCCAAAATCAAGTAAATGTCACTTTTTTTACTGCTTTTAATAAATTTTTTTTTCAATACTTCTGGCTCAACGAGCAATATAAATGGTTTAAAAAAGTGACTCGCATAACAAGAAGCGTGGATAGGCGTATCCCCGAATTGTCAGGGGAACTCTGCGTGCCACTGCTTCATCAGGCTGTTTAGAAGCTGTTGCGCCAGCATCTTAGTGTCACCATTTTTCCAAAATCGTGTTAAGACATTATTTGGAATTTTTTTATATAGGGATTCAAAACCTCCGTAAAAATGCCCCCGAAGAAAAACCCGCCAATTTTTATTAACAATTTTAATGAATTTTTCTTTGAAGAAATGTTACATGTTTTCTTATTTTGATTTCAAGTGTAACAGCTTTTTTGAGTACTTTTGAAAATTTCTAATGTTGAGAATTTTCTTTTTCGCGTAAAACGCATTAACGGATTTCTCATACATTTTTTGGAAAAAATGTATCAAAAAGAGTGTTCGGAAAAAATGAGTGTTGTTGGGATTTTTGAGTAAAAAAACCTTGCAGCTAGGTTGATGAGTTTCAGTCAAAACGGTGATAAAGATAGAGAAAGGTTAGAAAAGAAACGCCTTAATAAAAGATTCCCAAATTTGGAATGTTTTATTAAATGAAATTGAGCTGTTTTATACCTGAAGAAAAGTTTACAAACCCTCCAGCCTGCTATTGTGCGAACAAGGGCTTAGAAAGTTCTAGGTCTTTTTTGCCCCAATAGCAGTAAATTTGTGGCTTTCGACCGGATAAATCCTCTTAGAATAAAAAAATAAATTCCATTGCCTTATGGTCGCAACAAAAAAAAGTGACTTCACATTCCAATACTATCGAATTGGTTGTAGGTCTTGACAAATAATATTTCGCATTAAGATGAATAATGCTCATTATTAGAGATTTTACTGTGCATAATTAATATAAAACATTTCTTCTTTATTGTTTCTCTTTTCATTTTCGGTCATCTTGAATAAATAGTTCTTTTAATCTCGTTTTTGACACTTTTTGAGATATAACAGGATAGGGGAAGAAGATTTGGACTCGCGACTATAACTTCTTAGTCTAGCACTTAAACCACTATACCAAAGACCTCCCGCGTCATCTAGTATAAACGAAAGACACAGAATTGAGAAAAAAATGGCTGCAACATTTTTAAAATGCGTAAAAGATTTGAAATGTGGTAAATTTTATTGCAAACATCACAAATTTAGTAACATTTAATAGAACAACTATATCCAGAAACATGAATATAACTCGAACAAATTTACAGGAAGTCAGTTGTTACATTGATTACAATGTGTCAATGCCTGCTCAGAATTTGTGGAAGGTTGAAATCGTAAATAGGGAGCAAGTGGGCAATGTGTGGCACACAATTCAGTCACAGGTAGGAGGGAACAGACTTAATAAAAACTTTTGCTTTTCTCATTAAATTTAATTTTATTTAAAGAAAACAAGTAAAAATTCTCTAAAAAGGCATTTTTTTAATTTTAGATAAGATTAATTCATGTGAATTCTTCTCAAGTTTTAAAATTTAGTGGTCGCCAGCTCCCTGAGTGGGGTTTTAATCAACATGAAATTGTTACGGATCGAGTTATCAATCAACCAGACAGTATTTGGAATGTGGAGGAACATCGTTACACTAAAAGTATGCATATTTATGTAGGGTTGTCTCCTTATATCTTTCGCAAACAGGAAAAAATTTAGCCTGCTCTTGTTAAAAAGGGTTTTTTCGTTGCAAAACATTTCCTTATTCCTAAATGCGAGTTTAAAATTTGGCTATATGGCTAAAATTGTTATTTTTTTGAAAATTACATCGCGGTAAGTTTTTATTAAGGTGAGAAAATTTTGTTTTAACTAGTCGAAAATCAAAAAACGCTGTGACTAATATCTATTGGGGAGACATTTTTTACAAAATAAAACATCTTGAAAGGCAAAGGAAATAATAATAAGACCTTTTTTTTTTACTTTACACTGCGTAGTAGGTAACGGAAAAAAATATTAAATTTCTCTCCTAGGGTTAGAATGTTGGTCTGTACTCCAGATAGGGCTCCTTAAATTTAAGACGTGAACGCGACTGAAAATGCAAGAAAAATACTTTTACAATTTAAAACTCCACCGTTTTTAAAAGCGCACTATTGCGTTGTTAAAACCATTGTTGATTAGTGGGCATAATTCTAATGCTTAAGTTATTATATAGTTTATTATTTATATAGTAAATACTCCATATGATTTACCCTCTTAGCTTAGTGAAGATTGTGTGCACTTGATTAACTCTGTCACCCTTTTTTTTTTTTTAAGGCGAAGATCAAAAAGAGAGAGAAAGGGATATGGTAAACGCTGAAATGATTCCAACACAAGCCACGACTCTCAGTTTTTGGGAAAAGTTGTTAGAACTTCAATACAAAATGCTTTTTTTCCTATCAAGAACCACTTCAGAGTCACATGTATTCTAGCGAACCTTTAGAATGGCCTTTACTGACGCGTACCACAGCCTACTGGGTTTCGCCACACAGTAATGTAATTATTTTTTAGTCCAGAAATATGTTTCTCTGTCTTCAAAAATTTTGTATACTAATTTTTACTACAGGCCCAAGTTCATTTACTGGGAAATATAGTTATTTGGTATTCTGGAGCTCTTGGATTTCTCATTTATGTCTCTTTGTCGGTATTTTACATGTTAAGGCGTAGAAGACATTGTTTTGACCTGCCAAAAGATGAGTGGAACCGATTTTGCACTGTTGGTCAAACTCTTATGGCAGGTTACCTTCTTCACTACATTCCATATTTTTTCATGGATAGGACGTTATTTTTGCATCATTATCTTCCCGCTTTCGTTTTCAAAGCATTATTGTTGGCTGCTTTATTAGAACATTCCAGCTTTATTTTTGGGTAAGTTATAATTTGGTTTGACCTTTCCCCTGCGATTCCCAATGCAGTTGATACCGGAGTTGAAGTGAATGCGATGGTTGTGTAGGATCATAAGGAATTAGAAAAATGTATAGTTTTAAGTTCAAGTGAATTGTAAAGAGACACTGCCGTCTGATTATATAATTTTTTATTATTAGATGGCACTTGATTTATGGCTAATCTGTATTCGAATTATTTAATGTAAAGAGGGTGAAACTATTGATAAAAGCGGTGCATACGTTCGAGTAGTTGATTAAATAAATAGGTACAACTTGTTTGTTTTTAATAATTTTTATTGTTTATCGCTGAACGGAATAAATTTTGCGGAAGAAAGCGATATATTGTATTAAAGCATTGAATATAATTAAAGTGAATTGAAAAATATTTTGTTCTGTGGAATATTAGATTATATCAAAGAACAAACATTTTTATTTAAAAAAAATGCCGCTAAGTATTGCCAAGTCAAGTAAAACAACGTGGACTTTGTAAATAACGAAGTTATTTTTGTTGCTTGTGCAACGACATTCGTCCACAAACGGGATAATTTTTTTATCATTATAACGTAAATTTATAGGTACTGGAACTTTTGATGTGCAGGCCAATTTCAGTCTGTATTTGTACTGCTTTGTATTTTTATAATTTTTTGTTAAGTTTGTGTTTTTTTTTAAATTTAGGTCCGTTCTAAGGTGGAAAAGAATAAACGGTTTTCTAAAGTTCTGCGTACTCGCATGGTGTCTTTGGATTGTTTGGATTTTCAAAAAGTTGTCAGTTTTAAGTTATGGTACAACTGCTTTGAACGCCAACGATTTGGTTCGACTAAGGTGGAAAGATACATGGCATTTTATACTTCATAAAGAATAATAGTTACTCGTATGGGACTTTGTTATTTGAAATGCCCTATTTAATTTCTATGAAGCAAGACCGCTTGAACGAAAAAATTTGAATCATTCCCTTTCAGTTCAGAAAGACGTTTGGGCTCTTTGCAAGTCTTTCTTATAATAGTTAAAACAGCAAAAGAAACTATTAATAAATTTATTTATTTATTTTGTAGTGTTATTATTTGTATTAAATTTTAAACTCTTTTCAACCCTTGACGATTCTCAAATCTTCATGATTGCTCATCCCACCAAATACACAGTGACTGATGTGATTCGACAATTCTTCAAATCGCCTATACTAGGCCAGTCGTGGTAAAATTGAATTCACAACAAAATAAATATTGAATAAATAAAACTTTGTTTAATAAGATGTTCGAAATGAAATCAGACATCACGGACGAAATTATAAGCTACTCCGTAAACAAATTCGTTCCACGAGGAATCTAACTCATATTTGTGGTGATCAGTGTAAAATAGTGTGACGAACAGTAAGTTACTGATAAGTTAATGATAAAAATTGTAGTGATAAATATAGTATTTAGTGTTCATAGTTGTAATAAATCGAATCTATCACCGGCAGGCTTTGAAAATTTTGTATCAGTTTCCATTCATGTACACATACAAAAACTATTTCTAAATTCTTTTAAAAGAAGAAACTTTGTTAACTGAAAAAGTATTACAATATATAGGTCCAAAATTGATGACAAACCAAACACGAGCTATTCATATATTTTTCATTCATTGAAATAAAATCCTTTTAATTCAAAACAAAGTTTCTCATAAGAACACTTGAATACTTTTTAAACATTCTTATTATTGCTAAATACCTGACTTTTATTTTTTATTTTGTCATGATTACTCTTTTTCCTTAAAATTTTTAAAGCTGATTTTTTTTCATCATCAAACTTTTTATTATTGATAAAACTTTTACATTTAATTTTCTGTACAATTAAATTACTGCCCATTTTAAGTAATTAAAATATATTGTTTTACTGATCAGAATTTTCAAAACTATGAATCATATTTTTATGGCGATTCCTTTGAAAAATACTGTACTTCAAAATTCCCTTTAGCAGCACAAGACAACAGTTCCATTTTTATCAAATTATAGATTATTTTTTTATCTTCAAAAGAGTATCAAACACTAGATTGTAAAGTTTTTGAAAACATTATGTATAGATTGTAATTTGACACAAATGCAGGAACAGCAGTAACAATACCAATCAACTAATTGAGCTGTTGAAAACCATTTTCCATATGTATTGTAATGTTACTTAATTTGACGCACATGCACAAACAGAACCAATAATATTAATCAAGTAATTGGGCTGCCGAGAACGTTTCTTCATACATAATATAGTCTTACTCGCGACGTACAAACCAGCAAGTCATCGTCAAAAAACTTTGTTTCAATTACCACGTTCCCACTAAAATAAAAATTCTCGTTATTCCATTGTCTTGCACAAATGTTAAAGGAAAAAACAAAAATGGCCTTAGCCACTTACTTTAACACATTAGCTGGCATCATTTGAGATTCAGGTGCTGCTTCAATAAGACTTTGCCAAGTGTTGGTTGAATTGGGAATAACAAATCCAAACTCGAAGAACCATTCTTCCAAGCACCGATTCTAAAAGATGAACATTATAATCCATGAACTTCTGTATACATTATGACAAGGTTCCGCAAAGCGGAGTCAAAAAAGTCAAGGTTTTGTGAAGATCATACTCCTAACAGTAGCTGGGAGCTATTAAAGGTAGTACATTATGGGCTACATATTGAAAATGAGTTTCCACAGCTTTCAAAGTACTCTGCTACAATGCTCCTACAATGTGCCACAACCTACTTATGCGACTGGGATTTTCAACTCTCACTGCATTGAAGTAAGAAAAAGAGAATGCCTGGGGATAATCAATGAAGAGATGAGAGTAGTATTCAAAAAATTTGAAAGGAAAATTTTTGGGGAAAACTAAAAACATAATGAATAACATGGGGACAACATTTCAAACATAATTTTTAATAATGGCTAAGACTTTACATAAAAATCATAGCTAAAAATCTTTACACCTTCAGATTCTTCTGCTGCAAATTTTTCAGCCTTTCTCTTTGGTTTAAACAAGAAGTTGGCTAAATACTGCTCTTTTACTCCTTGGCTGTGGCTTTTTCATATAAATATTGTCTTTATATTAGTATAATATGAAGTTTTATTTATCATTGGTTAAACTAAAAGATATTTAGCAAAGGCAAGCTCAAGAATGTTTTATTAACCCTAACAAATTGTAAAAAATGTTTTTACTAAAGCTGGGTTTAAAAAATGGGTCTGTATAAATCTGTTTTGTTTAGTTTATATTTGGTCTTTAAGATGACAAGTTTGGCAAACATTGGCTTAAACAATGCAGCTAGGATGAGAGGTAGTGTAAAATTCATTATTTGTAATGCTCATTAAGCCATCCAATACCCCACATGCATTACAAATTGCTTAAAAAACTTTATAATGGAATAAATCTTTTTATTAAATTATTTTTTAATTTTATAGGTATTTTTATCACAACTCATTTTTATTAGCATAAGCATATTAATTTTTATTATGACCTGCTATTATGTTTTTTAAAAGTATCAAATTCTTACCTTAAACAAAATTTTTTGTTCAAGCCTAAATTTCTGCATTTGTTCAACAGAGGAAAAATTAATTTCTCTTGAAACTGCTCTGCATTTTAATATTTTTTTTGGAACTCTTGCTTCATGCTCAACATCAGGAACAGACCTCAAAAAAAGAATTGAAATTAATGCTTTATCATTTATTATGGTTAAAAAAAAAATGCCTATCTATACTTACAAATCCTCATTTCCCTGCCATAAAATTTTTCCTGTATCTACATCCCTTAAATTCATCCAATTACTAATGTACATAAAAATAAAAGTTAAAGAAGTTTCACACACATTACTTAAGAACAATGGTGTGGTGCTCAAAGTTCTTCACAATAAAAGATAGGGTCATAAGTTAAAGGCCTTTCCCAAAATCTGCTACAGCCGAGGGTGAAAGATAGAATTAAATTAAAAAACAAAAAGTAAACTGCATTACTTTGAAAGAATGGGTTCAAAAGAAACTTTTAGGGGCTCACTTTGATTTTAAAATTCACTTTAAAATGTGGACATGAAACTAAAACCTACAACCAGTACATATAGTTACTTATAAACCACAGTAACACTTATAACCATGTGTTCTGTACAATAATACTGTATTAACACAATTATGTACAATTAACACTTTTAGGATAATGCATCATAATGCCACAAAGTGCGCCTACAGTGAAAATTATATAAAAATTTTCTTTACTTTGTTTTAATTGTCTCCTATTTTTAAAGAGCTCTACAAATTATTAAAAAAGTCTACAGCAGTCATGAATACTGAAAGCACAAATGAAAGTAATGCTGATTAATAGTATAAGAACTGTTATCTGAAAAGGATACACTTGAAAACCAGAGAGTATGTCCTCAGACCTCGTCGCTTTCGTAGGTTCTGCAGCCATTTCTTATGAACGATTTGAAGGTGCTATAAATCAACAAAAAAGTTTTTATTCATTTCAACATTGCATTGAATAATATATCGTATTTCTTTCATTGGTTTTTAGCCATATCAATTGGAATTTCTAGCAACTCTTAATTATTGTTGACAACATTAAGGCATTCATTATCTTATTAATTACCAAAAACATGATTTCAGTAAAATCTTGGGACAAAAGTTGTCATGGCAAGTTCTTAGGTCATTCTAATGACACGTCTTGAGTATACAAAATGATGTTTATATAAGTTTCTTATTTTGAAGTCAGATGCTTAAGAACTCAACTACTATTATTTAAACATTGGTACCAATTGCTTTACTATTTTAGTGAAAACTATTTCAGTTTCACCCTTAAAAAAAAAAGTATTCATGGAGCTCAGTAATGATTAAGTGTTTACAAAACGTGCAGTCTGGGTTTCTTAACCCGTACAAATTCATTCAAATTGAAATAACAAAGAGATGTTACACTTTACAACTCAGTCGTCATCAAGATATCGAAAGTGTTCACACAGCAGGCATCAACACACTGGACATTGAAAAATTAGAAAATAGATAGTAAGTTGTAACCAATAAATTTTGTTGGAAGAATTGAAAACAAAATATATATACCCATATTTATTTGTGTATATATGTACATTTTTTTTACCTTCCTTTTGAACTTTTAGTTTACTGTCTGGATGCGCCGATGGAAGCATATATATTCATGATGTCAATAATCTGACTGGTCGCCCCCATTATACGGCAAAATGCGTATGTAAAGTCACCAAAAGTAATAGTGATTCCCACAGGTATAGTGTTGAATGTGCTTCCTGGTATGGGAGTGACAGTGCACTGTTCATCACCAGTGGAACTGATAAAACATTAAGAATTTGGGATTCAAACTCCTTAAAACCTGTTGAAACATTTGTTTCTAAAGGAAGAATATTCCATCATGAATGTTCTACAATTCCAACATCAAATCCAACAGTTGCAGGTATGGTTATAAATGTAATTTTCTTATTATTTGGTAATTAGTAAAATTAATGTTTAGGCAAAATAAAAATTGTTCTGTAACATCTTGATTGATTCATTTTAAAAAATCCTTGCATCTTGTTAAATCTTGTAAATATTTTATTTTGTAATCTGGTCTCAATCAATATATAAAAAAGTTTCTTGGTTTCTGGTATAATTTATTTTTAATTCCACTTTTTTTACTGTAGGTTTAATTAAAAAAATTTTTAGTTTCATGTATTTATTTGAAGACTCAATTTTTTGTGTGACTTTTTTGACATCATTAAATTTTATTGTTCCCGGACCTAATTTTTCATATTCTGTGGTTTCAGTTGCTAGTTCAGTCAATCACATAGAGTTGATTGATTTAAAAACAGGTAGTTCTGTGCATGAATTAAGAGGTCACAACAGTTCAGTTTTCACTTGTGCTTGGTCTCCAAAAGAGGAAAATTTACTAGCCACTGGTGGGATTGATGGAAAAATTCTTTTATGGGATGTAAGATCTGGCAATTGTTGCCTAAAGCAATTAGATAAGAACAATACAAATGGTAATAAGACAATTGCCCATTCAGGATATGTAAATGGACTAAAATTCACTTCAGATGGACTTTTTTTAGTGTCATTTGGCACTGATAGTAAATTAAGACTTTGGGAGACAAAAAATGGCTATAATCAAAGTATTGATTACATTATAGTAAAAAATGATGTAAGGAAAAATATTCAATTTGCAATTAGTGACAACTCCAAACCATCTTTGCTTTATGTGCCTTCTGAGGGAAATATATATGTTATAGAAATGCTATCTGGCAGGTTGATAAACATTTTATATGGTCATTTTCATTCTGTGAATTGCTGTATATATCGAGAAGCTTACCAGGAGCTCTACAGTGGTGGAAACGATCGAAATATTTTATTGTGGACACCAGACGATTCCCAGCGCGAGGCATACAGTGAATATATTGGCCATGAGCATGGAAAATATGTTAAATACACTTCTTTGAAGACAGAAGATGCTTGGAGTAGTGATGAAGATTGATGTGTGACTGTAGTGATGACAGTAAGGAATATTTTTCGTCACGTCAGCTCATTAAATGTTAAGAATTTGACAAGTACACATGAAAACAAATTGAAATGTATGAAACTCGTTTTTCATTGAGTTTGCTTGTATGAACAATTACTCTAAAGTTTTACAGTTATTTTATTTAAAATGCTTAAAAAATTTTCTTACCACTTGTCATATTTATCAAATTGTCACACACTTTCTCAAATAAGATGTGCTGTAAACTGTTGATAAAGTTTTCAAAATTTTATATATTCACACTTATTCAGGAATTCGAGCTGCGTTCTTTGTTGTAGGCCAAGTCGGTGGTTTCACTCTGAAGAGAAATACTTCTTTTGGCATTGTTACGTTTCCGTCTGTGGAAGCAAATGTTGAACAGCAGATTATCTTGTACGTCTAACAAGTTTCTTTTTATGTTGACACTAATTTCACTATAAGTGTAATGAGGCCGAAATTTTCGATACTGTAAACTTAATCAGGAAAAGAGCAAAAGAAGTATTTGAATTAAGTTTAAAGTTATACATTGGGGCGGAAAATAGAAAAACTACGTTGTCAGTCAGTTACATTGTAACGGAGAAGACGACAAGAAGTTGGAGGCACAAGAACGATTACGTCATAAAAAACATGTCAATGAAATATTTTGTTATACGCGAAAAAGAATGGGCCAGATATAGAATGGGTGCAAGAACTGGAATTTTTATTGTGTTACCTAAATGTAAATACGATTAAAGTTTTTTTATTTGATTTTGTAACAAACTTATGTACACAGGTAACTTAAATTAAAAACTGCAAAACTCAAACGTATTTTCGCTTTGTGAAATGTCAATGATCATCTCCTGGCCAGTCGTTTCGTTTCGAAGACAGCTTATTAATCCTTACTTGTTCCGTCCTTGCCTTCGTATGGAGGAGCCCAAAAATTTTTTATGAAAAATATGAATGGGCTAGTATAAAGTAAAACTGTGAATTGAATATATGAGACAAAACCAATCAGCCTCTCTAAGATAACGCACGCACTCACAATGCTTCTGTTCGTGCGTTTTGTGTGTGTATTTGTCACTTAAATAGGAACACTAAAAATTGTTGTGTGCCCAGGTTCCAAATAATAAGTCGATCTTGATTGTATCAAAACCACTAATATATCTGATAACTTTTTACATCAAGAGATGACCTTATCCTCTGCCTGATTTAATTTCAGACTGCCTTCGAGTTCCTCGGCGGTAGTATTTATATCAGAGGTGTACGTGCACAACCAAAATGAATGTAAAAAGAATGAAATAGCACAAAATGAAATGAAACAACCCCCGGCAGTTTCTAGCCTATCCTTATCATTGTTCACAATGGAGGCATTCAGAGAATCATTGATTAAATGGTAAACGGCCATATGGTCTTATAATTGGTCACACAAAGGGAAGCTTTCTTGGAACCATCAATCGAATGGTTAGCCGTATCTATGACCATTCTTATCAACAGGCTTAAAAAGAGGCTTTGTGAAGCCATTGCGTGGGAACCATTGCTTGGTCAGCCTTATTTGATTAACAGATCGATCTTTCATAGTTCCTCCGGAATTATAAATTAGATTGTATTCTGACTTATGAATTAAAATATCTTAGAATTTGTGCGATTTATAGATTTTTTTTGCTAATATTGTTTAAACCTGTGCGAAGGTTATTTATTTTTATCAGATTTTATGTAAAACCCAACACCTCAGTCCGCGAAAGAAATAGAATCTGTTAACTGAGAAAAAGAACGTGTTAACGGTTTTAGATTTCGTTCGAATTGCTAGACGCATGTTGGCTATCCTGAATTTTATTTTGTTTTTTGGTCATTGGATTATACGAAATAAACTCAGTAAAAAGCACTTAATGAGTGATGGGTTTGAGCACGACTGTGGATTTAAATGATTTTTAAAAATGTTGCTACCAAAAGGTTGGTCACTTTGTTTCATACGAAACGAACCGGCGTTTATTGGTTTGATTGTTGTCATCGGCATAGTTTCAGCAAGTTTTTATTTGCAGTTGCAGAGATACTGAATAGGTTTTTTTGTAAATGTGATGTTAGTAAGGGTTAAAAAGGTATAAAAATCAACGAAAATGACTAGTGGTAGTGCAATGAGGCAGCTAGAAGAAAGGCATGCTGCTGCAAAAGTGGAATTGATGGTGTGGTCTACAAAGCTGGACCTTCTAGCTTTATCATATGCAAATGGTAAGCTCTTCAACTGAATTTTATATTATATAAAAATATATTGTTGGTTGTTAGGTATGGCATTTCTTTTTTTTTTTTTGCATTTATTTTGCATTTGTCTTTGAGATTTGTTTTAAATTTAGGTAGATGTTTGTTGCTGGAAAAAAACTTTGTAAGTTTCAAATTTTATGACCTTCATATAATGCTTCATATTTTTTTTTACAGGTGAAGTTGCTCTTCATAGGTTAAATTGGTTGAAAGTGTGGGTTTTGTCCCCCCCCCTAAAGATGGTGTAACTGTTAAGGGCATTGCCTGGAGACCAGATGCCAAAGTCATAGCCATTGGTTATAGCACAAGTAAGCTTAATAGTTTAATAATATCTATACCAAGGTTTTTTTTAAGGTTGTGTATATTGATGTAAATTATTATGGATTTGATCACTAAACACTTTAATCTTATCAGAAATTAAGAAGTAAAATTAAATTGAAAACTGATGGATTTTTATTAAACATGAATAACTGAAAGTCATAATTTATTAAAAATATCTTTATTTTATTTTATAAACAAAATCATGACCATTAATTTTATTTTTCAGATGAAATATTTCTGATTGATGTAGAAAACAAAGAAATACTGAATAAGTCACAACTCGATGCAGAAATCACATCGCTTAATTGGACTCAAGAAAAAAGGGAATGTTACAACAAAAAGTCAAACTTATTGAGTCACAAATTAAGTGACCATCCAAAAGAATTCACTTATAAAGATGAGTGTAGTATTTTTCTACCCAAATTACCATCTCTGTGTCGAAGTTTTGGTCCAGGTAGTACCACATTAGAAGACCATGCAGAAGATGCAAAAAAAATAAAGGACCAAAAAAATTTAAATTTGTTATTAGTGGGCTTAAGTAATGGTAAACTTTACATCAGTGTTTTTGGATTGTTTCCATCTGCAGTTATAGATATTAAAACATATCTAAATGAACAAGAATGCATTATTTTGGATTCAAATGTTTCTAAAGATTTTAAAGTTATTTTTGTTGTTGTTTCTTTAAAAATGGTGAACACTGAAAAATATTCTATATCTGTATTACTACTAAATTCTGATATTCTGTCAAATAGTTGCCATGAATTGCATTCATTGGCTTTGAAATATGGTCATCTAGTTAGCTCCCTTGATTACCTAAATCAGACTCTTCACAGCATAATTGAGAGCTGGGAAAACATATTAATTGAAATGGATGCAAAACTTACAGCTTATGCTTCAAAAGTACCACCTGGTAGAGTTAGTGCAGATTTTTTAGAGCTTTTGATGTTTGGTAATCCATCTCAAGAAATGGAAGTTTTCCTTCTTCAGGAATTAACAGAAAGAGGCTTGAAAAAACTTGGAAACTCAATTGAATTAAGTTATTTAAACATCCAAAAGTTGGTGTTGAAACATTTGCATTCAGTGGGACAGAATTTGGCGTACCATGTAGATGAACTCTGCGGTTTGTCCAGATGCCCAAATTACTCTCAAATATTAGGATTAAACGAATCATTTATTAATAAAGCCTTTATATCGACGGGATCATTTTTAATAAAGGCAACAGAAGTGCAGCAAGTTATTGACAATTCTTTGAAGAAGTATAAAGCTTTTTTTCGATGGTTATACGCCGCAATCCTGAGACTTAGCGACGACAGGGTTTCTTCAGAGATGAGTAAAACATCACAACAAGATCTGCAGAGTATTGCCGAGTTTTTATACAGCTTTGAAGGAGAAGATCATTGCAGTTCGCAAAAAAAAAAACCTAAATTTAATTTGGAGCGACTTGGACAGTATTTCTTAGATAAAAATTTGGAAATTTTACCCAGTCACGACAATAAAGATTGGACTGAATTTTTGGAAAAAGAAAAAAAAAACCCAATCATTAATCAACATCACTTAATTATTCCTCATCATAAGGAAATGTCTTTAGTTCAAGAGATAAAACACTTGGAAAGTCAGATCAATTTCGTTTTTAGACATTCCGAGCATTTTATAGGACAACATTTTAAAGTACTCTATATGCGAGATTTTATACAAGTATATGAGCCTTACGTCAAGCTCACAAATACGTACTTAGATGAAGAAGAAAAGTTCTTATTTGCTATACTGGATTCAAAGTCACCTTCCAACGGTTTTTATTTTATCGATATGTCCATCCATCCTGATAATAAAAATCCAAAATGTGCTTACCTGTCTTTAAATTCAAACGAGCAAGAAACATCGAGTAGAGTAATAGATCTTCAGTTTTACCTTCCCGACATTTTATCTGTTTTAGTCGACCAAAAGTCGAATTTACGTCAAACTGGATTTGTTCAGTTGCCAGTGAAACTAATCAAAGATTTAGAATGTGATGACTTTAGTACTATCAACATCCGGGATATTGTAGAGAATTATGTGAGGAACATAGACGGAATAACACCTTCCAGTTTTGCGGTGAGCGGAAGTCGGAAGGTATCTGTTATTCTTTCAGAAAACAGAAGAAAAGTGAAATTGTTTGAAATGGAAGTTGAGGAAGAGGAAGATGATGACGAAGCAATGGAAACGACAGCATCTTTTAAAGATTCGGATGAATCTCGAATGAAACTGGACAAATCAATGGATGACAGTGGAAGTGAAAATTTAGAATAAGGTGATTTTTGATTCAGAATTTTTGAAAATGAACCGTGAGTTTTTAATTTTTGTGCTCAATTGGTTTGGAAGAACCTAGATTCAAAATTTTTTCGTTGCGGCTAATTGTAGAGTATGGGAAGAATAAATAAAAATTAAATAAATTAAATGAAGGCATATCTTAAGGGTTACCAAACAGTCTCATGTTAATGTTAACTCCTTGTAAAGAATGAGGGACGAAACAATTTTTCATAGATTTTAAGTTTCATTGTTGCAGTGCCATTAAATAAAACCTAAAACGTTTTAAATAATTTTTTAAACGACAGATAAAAAGTGCAAGAATCGAGATGTTAATAACAAGAAACGGGTCATTCGTGTTTCTTTTGAAACGAAATCAATGAAGAAGCCCTATCACAATGCTTGTTCACACTTCTTTTTGCTGGTTCCGTTACTGATTTCTTCCCCAACTGTCCACGCCCGAAGTAAACCCGAAGCCAGCATTGGGTTCGGCAGTAGTCGCCGAGATCCGCAAGACGGAGCTTGGTTAGATTCGTGTCGTAGTTGCCGTTACTTTGACGCTTCATTTTGGAACCTGTTGTTTATAAAATTCATTTCGCTTTTACTTGTTTTTTGAAAGTGAACTATTGCTAATTTGACTTGAAAAAGTTTTATGGGGGGATCTAGAATGTATCGTGTCTTTTTCCTGATAAAAAAGGTAGGTTTAGTAGACTATTTTTAGGAAAAATTTATATTCCTTTTGTCTTATGATTTTTATTGAACTACTAGAGCTCCCCTCCCCAAACTTTTCTTGGTACTAATGTTTTGTTTTTTGGTTTTTCTCCAAACGTGTTTTCGAGTGCTTCTTAGAGTGTTGACCAAATCACCTAGGATCTAGTAAAAAATAACGAAAAACAAATTTCGGTTTAACTTACTAATAGAAAACCAAAAAAATCAATTCTCACTTCTGACTAATATGCCAGATTTCTAAATATCCAGTTAAATATTCATCTAGTATTGAGGAAAAAATCATGTGCGTGTTAAGATAGACCAAAAATGATAAGGTGGATTTTGAAGTAAACTCATTTTTCATTTTGATTGTGTTTTACCTATTTGTTATTATCATAACTATTAGTTTTTGAGATGTTCGAAATGTATTAATAATAGTGAATGGGTTCGACCTTACTTAAAAGTTTCATATTGTACATTAAACACAAATGATATAATGTTATAGTGCTCGGTGATCATAGTCTTAAAAAAACAAAGGCCTCAAGAGGTTCTAGTTTTGGGAAGAGGGGTTGGCCGTGACTTTGTCATTTAGCAAACCTGAAACTTCTGTCAATGGTATTTTGTTTTTTGAATTAGTTTTCCTTTCTTTTTTTGCGCAATATCTGTTTTACTCAAACGCTATAAGTCAAAACTCGAAAAGTGACAGTTGTTAATTCGTTGTAGGATGGTTAAGATACTGACACTTCTAATTATTCATGAGTGTAAGTTGCACAAAAATCTCCAATGAAGTCAACCCTTTTGTCACGTAATGGAACCGCCATTTTTTATTTTGCTTTTTAATTTTTTTGTCATTTTTTACCCATTTGCATACTGATATATGTTACATATTTATACATGTTTTGGGTCTTATGAGTTAATGGGTGTGATTGGAATGCTTAGTTTCCAGGACTTGAAAGGTATATAGGTAAATATTTTGGAGATTAGTGCAACAAGTTAATTTACATTTGTTAAGTCTCATAATCCGGCACAATTTGGTTAAGAATTCGATTTTTAAAGAATTTTAACTATTTTGACTTTTTTGAAATAATGTAGCCGTTGGGCTTTTTTCTTTCATCCTGTTAAATCCGAGGGCTGAGTTGATACAATAGATTTTACAATTTTTCATTCATCACGTTTACTCAGGGTCAGGTGAGATGTGTGCAAAGTTATAAGGCTTGTCAGAAGAACTCTTAACTCTACAAGGGTTTGTTTTTTATAAAATAATATTAATTCTGAGAACATGAAAATACTTAAATACCCATTAGAAGGTTATTTAAAACTGCGATTTTGTATAAGCCGAACTTTTTCATTAGTCTCAAAACTCACAGTTTTATTTCATTATTATTTTTATGTACGATTATCTTTTAGAACGCCTTTTCGCGAGAATTTATATCGTGTTTGCTCATTGTATTCAGAGATACCCCTCTGAAACATGCCATTGGCACTATTGACATTCTGAAGTTAATATTTTAGTTAGGTGAAACAAGTCCATTTTTCCTATTTCATGCCTTTATATTTACAAAAATGACTTTTTCTTTAGGAACAAAAGTGCAGTAATGGATCTTAAGAGTCAGCTTTTAATTCGAGTGAGATAAATTGAAACAAAAATGTACGAAATGATGTCCTGGAAATTTCTTATACTGCTGCTTATGGAGGTATTGGAACAGTTCACTGCAGGAAGTTCCAGCATCGGTGGTCATCCTCTTATTGGTGAAATAGGTGGACATCCTATAATTACACACCAAAACAGCGAACTGTCAAAATGTCCATGGGCATGTTCCTGCATTGGTTTCACTGTCGATTGCTCTCAACACGACTTGACACAAGTTCCTCAAAAATTACCTTCGGATGCCGAAAAACTGTAAGCATTTACATTTTATTGCTTTGATGAAGGTTCTTTAAATAGAAACATCCGAAAATAAATGCGTGAATTGTGTATGTCTGCTTTTATTTTAAAATTCACTTCAATTAAAAATTATATTTGATTGAAAATATACTGTTTAACCCTTCGTTAGTCAGGTTTGGTGAAGGTGTGGTGGGGTGTATTGCACCTCATGGTTATTTATTCAGAAATTATAGTAAGAAATAGTTTAAATGCTATTTAATTAATCATTAGTAGGACATTTTGCATTCCTTCAGACTCTGGAGGATTCTTTTGCAATGCTATGAGCTCTGGTGCGAACTCGTTTTCGAGGTGGTGTCTTATACCGTTTGGAGGATTTGACTTTTCCTACATACTACCATTCTTCCTGAGTTTCATCTTCGCCTTCATCAGCGTCTTCAGTTGAGTCTGTATCATATGCACTCTCATTGATCTCTTCTGGTTCTAAATCTGAATTTGACTCTGCTTGTAATTCGGAATCAATTTTTTTCGGTCGCTACGTAATAATTTTAGACCACCTCAGAAAGAGTGAGAAATTATTTCTGAGCTTCCTCGTAACACATCTGTTAACGGGCATTTCACAAATAAGCCAAAAAAGGTAATAACCGAAAACCAACAACAAAAAACTTAACTTAAAAATGTTATCCGCCGATGCTCGGGCGGGCTGCCACACACCACAAACGACACAATACCGACGTTATCAAGTGAAAGGCTCAGCTTCGACTGATGCATACTAGGGTATGTGTAGTATGTTACGGGACCTGCAGCTACTGAATACCTCAAACCTCCGCGTCGTGACATATGTGAGAAATTCGCATAACTTCGCTGGGTAGGGTGTACGACACCCCACAGGACTTCCGAAGGGTTGAATGGACTTTAACCCATCTCGTGTTATGATCCCCATTTGGGGATCGAGTGCTTAAACGCACCTACAACATCCATCTGACGTCGAGGAACAAAAATTCGACGTTCGCATGGTTCAGTAGGATCTCACCAATATAAAGACACCAAAACTGGCCACGTACATGCATCCCCTTGGTCAGAAAAGGTCATTTAATCACGCCAGTCGCGATTTTCTGTCGTTAGTGAGTTTCGTTAATTTTGAACGCGATATAAATTATTTTCTCGGAGGTTAATTTCCAAAGTGGCGAATTATTTTTAATTGTTGATGAGTACTAAATACTTTAGTAAAGGTTTCATGATGCTACGGTAACTTGAGTAGGAAAAACGGCCCCAAATATCTCGATCCCCATTTGGGGATCATGCCTCATGCAGTGTACTTTTATTGTATATTGGATTTGTATTCTGCGGGTTATGGCTTCTCAACGTTTTATTTCTTTAAGGGACATCGATGGTTGAATACACTGTGATGTCTTATTATCTTGTTAACATGGGGATGCTGACAAAGAGCCTATAGATATTGTTGAGATTCCGAATAGATGTTGAAATTTCTATTTTCAAACGAATGCTTTCGAAATTTTTGGGAATTCTTATTTTCTCTGGACAATCTTATTATCTTCCTCAAGAAAAGCTTTGCTGGTGTGAAGATACGGATATAAACATTGAAAGCGTGAGGGAATGCATAAGTCGTAAAAGACAATTAGAAATCGAACGGTACCTTCACATTAGTAAAAACTCCGACTTACAATACATGTGCACCACAGCAACGTGATAAACTGTTGAAAATTCGACCACTGGTTGACCAAGTGAACAAGAACTTCCTGCTATTTGGAACCTATTCAGAAAATGTCAGAATCGATAGACAAATGATTCAATGCTATGGACTTCATTACCTAAAGCAATACATTGGGTGTAAGCCTATACAGCTTGGATTCAAGCAATGGGCGATCTGTTGCCTAAAACTGGCTGTTGTTACCAAGTGCAAGGATATGAAGGTAAGCCAAGAGGTCTTGACGATAAAGCATCCATGAACGGACTCGGAGCATCTGTTGTCCTAAAGATGATTTCTATTTAGGAAACACGAAGTATGACAGTATTTTCACCGGAACCTCTCTCATGAAACACTTACAAGATATCAATGTACGAGCGACAGGAACTGTTCCTTTGAACAGGATGAACAATTGTCATGGAACAGGATGAAAAATTGGAACAGACAAAGATATGAAATAACACAGAGGGAGACTTACGGCCACCGATTTGATTCTTCCAAAACTGGCTGTCACATAGAATGACAACAGTTGCATAAGACTATTGACCAATCATGGACATATTAGGCCCTTGTCTTAGACTAACCTGTCTAGGCTACAGATCTGAAGAGAAAGAAATTCAAGGAAACAATGTGAAATATGTGATGCTAGCCTGCGTATGCAATGCTTTCAGACATAGCATCAAAAGTACACGGCATGTGGCATGATCCCCATTTGGGGATCGAACTTAAATTGCAATTTTTTGAAAACGGTGATACTGAAAAAAGTGAAAATACATTTTTTTCTTACTATTGGGATGTAAATAAACGTAAATGAATCAAAAATTAAAGAAAAAAAAATTCGGTACTTAATGGGTTAAAGCGGGTTCCAGCCGAGTTTAGGGGTTTGGAAAGTTTTGACATTTTTTTTTCTCCTTTTAGTTTACATTAGGAATGTAAAATCCATTTCCTCTTCTTGTTTTGTTTTTTTTTTTTTCTCTTGTATATTTATTCCTTATAAATGTTAGTATAGGTATTTTGTTGATCAAATCTTCAATTTGAGAAATGATTTTGCCTTGTCTTGTTCACCAAATTAGCCAACAAAATAACTGCACTATCCCTAGCAATAATGTGCTCGGAAACTGAAAAATCACTTATTCCCTATGAGGCACAAGGTCCTGTTTTTGGGTCGTTTACCCTTTTTATCAAGACTCCTCGATTTTTATGCCATAAATTTAATTAATATTTTCCATTTAAACTTTATATTTTTAATGATTTTACATCTCTCTCCCTCTAAGGAGCTATTTTGTTCTCTTTGGTAGAACACCAATTTTTGTGTTCGAATACGCCGTTGTTGGCGAAATAGGTGAACATCTTATAATTACACATCAAAACAGCGAACTGTCAATCCCTTTGAAAAAAATTATATATATAAAAATTCACCCGAGATTCGAGATGTTGTAATGTTAATTTACTACTTTCATATTTCTCATTTTAATTAATGAAAATTAAATGAATGGTATGGTAGGGGTAAAATTTTGGTTTGGATAGTTTTTATGTCTCACTCAAAAGTGACTGGAAGGTGGAAGTGATAAACCTCTCTTTTATTTATGGCAGAAGTTGCTAAGTCACTAAGTTTTTAATAAAAACAAGTTCGGTTTAAAGCCTCTATAGAAATGATGGTCAATTTCTGCATACATCGAACAGTTCTCTAAAAAACTTATCGCTATCTACCTACCAAAATTCTGATATTTTACGTAGAAGTAATACTAGAAAGAAAGGATATTAAATGAACATAATTCATAACATTTAATTGAGAAAAATGCAAAATAATATTTTACTTTGATTTCTTGCATTCAAATCATTCTTTAATGCCAAACGCTCGTCTTCTTTTCAGACATAACTCCTCAAAACTAGTTCGAAAAACTTGGTGTCTCGGTCCCACCAAAGGTGGTAGTTAGCTAGGGATGTTAAAAAACTTTGATTTCTTATTATTAATAAGTAGCTTGGCTACTGTTCTACGTCTTGGCTTATGTTCGACCAACAATCGTGTACCCTAAAACAGAAATGTTTAAACTCATTTGTTCAACAGCTTAAAGTCTCCTTACTAATGTTCCTTTGACAACTGTGTCGCCTTAAATGTTTGGAACAACAGGAAAATTTACTCTTACCTCGTCAGCCATCTTTTCGACCACCTTGGAAGCTGTAGGCGAATCAAGCTTTCAACGGGTGAAGATTGCTTCAATTTTAATGTAAATTCTCTTATTTTTCCAAAACTTTGACGCTGTATAATGATCGAAAGAATAAAGGGTTTTCATTAAGAGTGGCAGCTGCTAAAATATCAAAGTTAGGTTAAAGTCTATTTTTTCAATAATTATACGGGTCAATTCATTAATCCCATAGTTAACTGCTATTCGTCTCCAAATATAAGACAAAGGTAACTTCAGTAATTAAGCAATTTCCGTAGAGGAATGTTACAGGAACGAAGTGTGGGTCTTTTTAAATTTCGAAAGCAAATGAAATTTCAAAAAAAAAAAAGGAAAAAGGTTTACTTGCTCGATGAATTTTTTGCGTTCTCTAAATAGGAGGTTAACCAATTTAAAAACGGCGGTGGATCGTCTGTCTTTTAAGATAAAACAATCTATTTACGGTTTCCTTTTTTTATATGTGTGCTATGATTGTCTTCTTTTTACAAAACCTCACAAGAGTATTCATTATTTAATATAATAACAATAATATTGATGAATGAAACGAAAAAACGAAAACCCTTGTCCCTGTACTACAAAATTCAATACCCCAATAAGCTAGCCTTGTAGGTTTTTCAAAAAACTACTAGCCTTGTCAAATTTGACGGCCAAAGCTTTTGGCGATTGGAAACGGTCACGACTGATATGTAGAGTTATAACAATATATTATTGATTTGTATACCTGTATAAATTTGTGCAGGATTTCTGCTCGGATTTTGGGTATTGCAAATTTCCAGGTGCATACCTACATTTATCCTTTTTCATATATTACATGAATTAATATTGTATAAAATTCTTTCAATAGAGCAATTATTATCTCACGCCGGGTATTCATTAACAACTAAAAACGTTTTCGCTTTGCATCATTCTCTTGCTATCAGTTTTTTTTAAAAATGTTTTTGGTTTCATTCATTCTGAATCTGGTTTTTCGAATTTTTTGATAAATCGATTTTCTGCTAGTTTGAATCAGGGGTGACGCCTAGCGGTCCGCCGCACGTTTTGTGCGGACTGCCAACAAATATTAAATTACATTAAGTTAGGATGTGCTAAATGACGGATTTTTTTGAAATTCGTATCTATTTGTATTATTTTTTAAGGTTTCATTTATAATAATGCGGGAGGTCTGGGATGTAGTGGTTAAGTGCCAGACTAAGAAGTTATGGCCGCGAGTTCAAATCCTCCTACTGTATCTTGTTATACCTAAAAAGGGTAAAAAACGGGATCAAAATACAACTATTATCTTATAGTAATATTTTAGGCAAATTGTTATTATACAATAGTTTGTTTTGAACATAGTTTTGTCGTAAGTTTGTAGACTTCTGGTTTAAGTTTGTGGATTATACCCAAATTGAGGATGTGGATTATACCCAAATTGTGGATTACTCAAAATTGAGAATGCTATATCTCAAAGGGTCGCAAGAAATTTCAGGTTGAAAGCGAATCATTTTTTTAATTGTAGAATTTAAAATTGTAGGTTCGTCAAAAGTAATTTATTAATTTTATTTGTCTAAATAATTTGAGTGAAACGTATGTCTTGGTTTATTTATCAAACCTTTATACCAGTTGAAAGTGAGATTAGAAGCTAAAAAAGTTACTTAACAATTTAGAATTGATTAAGCGATTGGTCGCTTCAGCTGTGACCCATAACTCGTTCAAGATGAACGTCGACAGAAGAAAAGTTTGGTAAAGTTTGCAATTTTCTGTTGGTCAAAGGCGAGAAAAAGGAGAGAGGTGGTTGAAATTGTGAATCGTGTTTATGGTTCCGATATCATAGCCCATTACGCGCAATATTAGTTTTGGCGATTGTCGCAATATCGATTATTTTGATGCGATTATAAAGATGCGTCATGCATAGATCAAATATCCCGATAAAATCGTGAAAACTATCGAAGTAGGCAAGTGTATTATGCAGCTGAAAGAAAGGCGTTAGAACATTTCTGAGAAAGTTAACGCACTATTAAGCTACTGTTTAGTACTTTGAAAATCAAGAGAACGAAAATGGAGAAAGCGTTGCAGTCACCGCATCAGTTGCATTGGTCCTTAACTTTTTTTATTTTATTTTGCAATTCAAAGTTTAAATTTCTGTAAAATGATCAACACATACTGATTGGAAATGCAATGTATTGGTCATTTCCTAGCATGTGACAAAGATAATTTACAAAAAAAAAAATTTCATCAATTAGCCAGCTTCAAAAATAAGGTAGAGCTAGAGCTATCTCACAATCAGCTATCAATACTTTTTTTTTATAATAAATGCTTGATTTTCATAACTTTTTAAAATTCTTTGTCTAAAAATATTCTTTCGGTTTTAACCCCTTTGAAACTCTGAAAGTGATTTCTGACGGTTGACCTATTGCCTATGTAATTGAAAAATTGAATTCATTAGTATCCTTCATACGCGTCTGTTTAATTCAATTGGAAGCGAACATGTTAGGGGCTTTTCGTCTCTCAAAATAACCTGTATGTTTAACTTAAGGAGATCTTGAGACGACTTGGAAGCTGATTTGGTTTTATTCTTGAATATTGGCCTAACTCCCTCCGGCATTCACTCATTCAGGGCTCTGAGACAAGATTTTCCAAAGAAGCTTTTGAATTTTCGATTATACGAAACAAGTTCTAACGTTAGGTTGTTTTTTTTTCTTTAAGTTTGTTTTTCAGCATTACCCTTGAAATGGAAATCAATTTTTGACTTAAACGAATATCTGGTAAAGATGTAGACTTGTTTCAGTGTTGAAATAAAAAACAATGTCGAATAACGTGAAGATTTTACTAACTTTTGAGTTTTCATTTTAGAGATGTCACTATAAAAATCTTCGCTTTTTTTTAAATTACAAACTTTATTGTTTTTATCAAAGTCACGTCTTGTGTGTGTATCTATTTCAATTACAATACATACTATGTTATAGAAGTTCAGTACTCTTAAATTTCTTATAAATAATTCATCATTTTCCCCACTCATTTTCCGTAATCAGATTTTTATAAGTGCCAAAAATCGTCTTTCTTGGGTAACAGAACATATTTAAAAGGAATATCTGTATGCAGCTCATACAGTCCAAGAAAACGTTTTACTTAATTAAAAAAATCATTCATACTTATAACAATATGAATGAGAGGGTCTAGTGAACGAGAGGTCAAATCCTACGCCTACCATTCAAAAAGTCATGGGTTTTAAATAAAAATAGTAAATCCTGTTTTCTCATCTCTCTTCCTTACCTACCATGTTTTCCTTCAAAGAATGCTCTATTTTTTCACCAAAAAATTCCCTCCAAGTCTGTCAACTGTGGTATTAATTCATGAATGAATCCGGGGGTTACACAATCTTTTTGGTTTATGATCAGAACTTGAACTCAGTAATATTTATTTCGTTGTATTTTTTTTTACTTAAGAAGTTCTACTACTTTCTTTCTTTTCTAGTTCTTTCTACTTTTAGGTCTGTCTACTTTTTTTTTCTTTAATCAAAGCAAAGTTCATTTGAAGTTTTAAAAAAATGAGTTAATCCTTTACATGTTGATAGGCATTTCTTTATGCGCGATATAGTCCTTCGCAGTTTCTCAAAAACGTCTTATTTTTCCGTAAAAAGCAGGTTTATTATTATTATTTTATTTATTTATATTTTTTTTGGCACTTACTTATTCTGTCAAAATTTTAAATTTAAGATTTAGAAAACATTATGGAAAATACCTGTGTTGGCGATAGAACATTGTTTTGGCATTTTTTGAGAATCTTCATTCATCAGTATGACCGATAAAAAATTTGTCAACAAATCTTAGTCATGTTGACAAATGTGAGTGGAGAAACCATGTGTGTTTTGTTTTTATTTTAGGTCTAATTAACTCTTATAAATAATTTATGATAAAACTTTTTGTAAAGACATTTCTTCTTTTTGTCTTGATTCTTCTGAGATCTTTTCCTTACTTCTCTTATTTTATCTTACCTTACTTTCTTCATATCTTTTTCTCATTATTTAATTTTCTGTGCATCCTTCAAAATTTAAGGTCGTTGTTGCGGCCGAGCGCAACGGCGCGGTTGCTGGTCTGCGATCCCCAGCAGAGATACGAGATGTCGTTTCGAAGGACCAATTGAGGCCCCGGCAGAGACGTGAGAATTCGAAATAACTGCAATGAAACTTACCCTTTATTGTCCTGTTATAGACGCGGTAGCTGAAAGGGGCGGAGAGGATGAGAAAGATAGGAACCCCGAACAGCTTACCGTTATCCCAACGTTTGGTATGAGGGTAATGATGCACGTAATTTGAACTGAGATCGGGAACACTACGCGGTGAGAAAAAAGCTAATGCACAACTCTTAACGAAACCGTGAAAGCGACACTTAATATCAATATGACTCTTAGCGAAATATTCAATACGATTCTACTCTACGAGAACGTAAACGAGACTTTTCTCTATGAGAACGTGAATGAGACTGCTCATACCGAGGAAAATTCTCTCTTCGCTTTTTGGCAGGAGCGAACCTGTACGCCTTCTGCTCGCTTGGCGAACGTTTCGGCGGACTCGGTTCGCTCCGCCCCCTCTGAAACTGGCGCAAACAGTCGTAAACTATACGCCAAAATTACATGGTAAAAATCCGTGGTAAATGATAAACCATATATATTGGTATTATTTATTTTACAACAATTACAACAAAAAAATCATGTTTCAGTTAAACGTACTGGAAATATTTTTTAACTTTTTGAAAAAAAAAATTTCGTCTCGCACTAATTTTTAACTTATTTCTCAAGAGCTTTCATTAGTTTTTTTGCAGTTTTCGTCGGTAGTACAAAGTTCAAGACTTTCGTTTAGAGTCATACCTTCTGGACACTTTTTTTGAATTGTTCTAAAAGTGCTTTCCACTCTTACGCAGGCGTAATAAATACCTTGTTTGCACTTAGTTTCATTTGTGTCCTGGAATATCCCGGTTATGTTTTGCATATTACAATCAAATTGACATTTGTTGTCACGAACGGCGTAATTTTTAAGAGGACATTTTCTTACGTCTCCCAATCCTTCGTAGCAGAGTAGGTAAAAATTTTTAGCTTGGGGGAAGGGAATCAGCTGAAGCATCTTTCCTCGTCTAGGGCACATAATTCTTTTGCATGGGGCTGTGTTTCGATCCATGCATTTGCCAGTACTAGGGTCGTAAATGAGGTTACCAGGGCATTTTATAACAATTTTTTCATTGTTCCTGTTGCAGTAGGAGAATTTGTGACAATCCAAATTATCTGGTAACTTGATGTTTGATTCATAGCACGTTGGTTTTTCGTTCGTACAGCTTGGCTTTTCAGCTACACAACCGTCTTTTTCGCAGTTGCAAAATCCTTTTCTGCCCCTCACCATACAAGGGGCGGATGTTATTTTGTTTTGTGGGCCACAGAATATGAGTTTGTCGTTTTCGCAAACCATGCCTGAAAATGAATTTGAATCACAAGGGTCTCCATCGTTCACAGAAGTACCGGCTGCTGTAAGCACAGCAAAGGGAATTGCAGTTTTTCCAGATTGTACTTCATATTTTACAGCCTGAAACACACCAATACAAATTTAATTGTCTCCTTTTTCTTCACATTTTGATTGTACTGGATTTAAATCGCTACATGGCGAGATTTAGTACTGTATTTTATTCATTAAATTTACAAACGTTCACTTTCTACTCTCAAAATATGATTGAATTGCGTAGCTTAAATTGTTTTTGTACATTTAGTCAAAACCATTGGTTTAGGGAAGAATGAAAGACAATATTTTTAATACCAATATTCCTTGCAATTTTTTTTGTTATCTCATGGGGGTTAATTATAGTATTATTGATATAAAATGTGAGTCCTTAAAAGTAAACCTTAATTTTACACTTTAGTTTTTCCCTGGCTAAAACAGAAACAATTTTAAAAAGTGATTTTTTTAATGTAAAATATGTTAACGTTTTTCGCTCCCGTTTTTCCCCTCTCGTACTTTTTATGTTGTTGGCATTAAATGTTTAAATTAAAGTGTGTCGTACTCAGTGTGTCTTTATATTAGTAATATAAAAATCAAACGGAAACATATTACTTAACATATAACTTAACAGCAGGCGTCATATTTAAGAGAGAAATGTTATTACTAACATTCATACTATTTGGTTTTCTCTTAAAATAGCGCTACGCATAAGATTAATTAAAGCGTTTTATGTAAGATTTAAACTCACCGCGACAGCTGCCACACCTAGCAGCACAACATACCAAGTCATAATGCTTTCAATACTAACTGAAGTTTTGAAACAAAAAATACAATTATTTTTTCCACTTATATACTACTTAAGCATTAAACTGGAGGTATTGTAATTGCAATAATGGAGTAATTGCAGTGGTGTTGACAAAGAACATAGATAAATTTTGTGTACATTTAACGAAACTAAGCGAAGTAAGGCAAGCGAAAGTTTTTAATTTGGTGAGTTTTTTCCGTATACATTATTTTCCTTTTTGTTACCTTTTTTTTATTAAAAAGAAAATTAAATTTTATAATTTATTCACACTTTGCTTTTGAAAGAAGAGTGTAACTGATAGAATCACTGCGGTAGACCAATGGTTAGACCAAGACCCCTTGACTGTCATGAAAAGCTACCGTTTTGGAAAAGCGAAATTCGGAAGGCTATGTTTGAGTTGAACAATTTTTTTTGCTTATCATTAAATCAAAATGTACATTTATTTTGCAGTTATTTTTTTGAAGTTTAATGTGAAATAAGTATATAAATTGTAATTGTGCACTGCATTGAATTAAAAACGTAAACTCTAGCCTTGTAGAGATAAATCAAGGCTTTTATATTATATTTAATTTCAAGAAGGACAAAATAAAGCAATAGATTTTTGAAGATATCCGATAATTGTTAGGTTATGATTTCTTCAAAAGATATCACGAAATTTTTATGATTAACAGATTTTTTGAAATCGGTTTTATAAAAATGTTTACATAGCACAGAAACTACAAGAAGGAAGACTGAGGTGGTATGGGCATATTATGTGACAGGAGAGGACTGTTCTGTCAAGATGGTCCTCAATCTTTCAACGAGAACCCGTGGCCAACGAAGGCCACCGACAACGTGGTGGTCAAAGATACAGTGAGGCCTGAAAATCCTTCCAAACACTGCGACGATTAAGAACAAAGCGATCTGGAGAAATTGTAGGAAGACGCCCAACCCCAGATAAACGAGGAACCGGGAAAGAAGAAAATTTCATTCAAATGTTTCAAAAGTGAAAAATTCAGATTTCACAGATTTCATTACCATTTAGCTTTTGACTTTTTTAATTTTTATTCCGTATTTATCCCTGTGCGTTAGTTAAAAATTTCAGCGAAATGATTACTATGAAACATTTGCTCAGTACTCCTAAATTTGTTTGAATGAATTAGAGGTCAAGTTTAATTATCGCAAAAAAGTTTATATCACATAATTTAGCTATTTGCTGTTTTCCTACATCAGTGTTTCCCAACCTTTTTCACTCGCGAACTAAATGGAAGGTCCGAAAAAATTTAACGAACCACTATGTAGTCGTTAATGACAGATAAAAAAACAATAAATTTGATAGAATATATAATTTTAATGCTGTAGAATAAATGATTTAATTAATCGTGGAACATTTAAATTTAACATTTATAAAACTAAAAGGATGCATAAAAAAGATGAAAACAAGATACATTTTACTTACTAGTTCTTAAGTTTTACATTTAAAAAAATGTTCAATGGGATATTTGTGGCTGTTTGATAGAACAAAGCGAATCAAAGTTAGGCTCAATATGTGACAATTTCAGTCTTAAATCAGGTTCAGCATGTAACTTGTTTCTGTATTTGTCTTTTAGATAAGTATATGTTGAAAATCCTTTCTCGAATAGCTACGTTGTGCAAAATGGTAATAAAACTTCTATGGCTTTTCTTGACAGAACAGGATATTCGGTTTGTATACTAAGCCAAGAGTCGATTAAAGGTAGATCTCTTAAAATTGCTTCTAGAGAACTGTCACAAGATATCTCTTATAAGTTTTCTTTTTCCAAAATGTTTAGAGAGGTTTGTGAATATATATTTTCTTCAAATGGATTACGTATCCAGTTGTTTGAGATATATATATATTGCATCTGTTGTGAAAATAGTCGAAGTTAATCGAAGATAGTTAAGATGTTCACGTATACTTCTTTGTATGTTTTCGTCAAGAGTAGTTAAATTTTCTGATAGAAAAGTGCTGACAGGAAAAATCAACACTTCGTAGATTGACAAATATGATATGTGTATTGTTCGAAACCTGAACAAGGACTGATTTTATCACAAAGAAATTGAGTAGCGAAAATTGACAAAAAACAGACTGGTGCAAAAACAAAAATAATTTAAAAAAAAAGCTATTTCCATCAATTCCAGGAACATAGGCGGCCAGGTTCAAAGCTTCCGCCGAAGAAGGCTCACTGGCCGCCCAGACAGAACTTAAAATACGTTTAGCAACACTGCTCTTTCGGTTCAAGGTTGTGAACAAGGATGTTATTCTAAAATCTATAGTAAAGTGCCTTAATTTGGTATTTATTCCCAGCTGTACTGTGAAAAAGAATATTATAAAAAAGAAGAAACTGCTGAAATGATTTTAATATAAAGCAGAACATGATACTAATGACATTGATAATATGGTTTTGTTTTGTTTTGGTTTTTGCTTTGGATTTTGATTCAAATAGTATTTCAAAATGTCCACTTTTCCAACATTTTTTTCGCGAACCCCCTCTACAAACAACGCGAGCCCCCAGGGGTTCGCGAACCACCGGTTGGGAATTGCTAGCCTACATCATTATATTTACTTCGAAGATACATTTGGTTGTACTTTATAAAAAAAATTTGGAACTAGAGTTTGCTTTTGCTTATTTTTTAATTGTAAATATTTTTCATTTCAATTTAAAAGCAACCTAAAAAAGGATCCATGTACCATTACAGTTATCGTCGACAGTCGAAAGCAAAGAATTTTTGGTAAATACTAAACAATTTTGGGAAGATGAAAAATATCCAAAAAGTTTCCCAATAATAACTCGATTAGTTAGTTACTAAATAAGGTATCTTTTCACCTAATTGTATTATAAAAATTCATATTTCTCACTTAAATAATCTAATTTACCCGAATATTATAGTTGTTTTGTAGTAATTTGTGCTAGCTTACAATGAAAGATCCTTTCATTAAATTTCTTACCTTTTTCAACAGAACTTTTATACAATTAATATATTTTTTTTTGTAACAGCGAGTACGAATTCCTTGCTCTCACACTCACATTGTACTTAAGAAATCATGTATTCAATAATTGTGAAGCCTTTTTATGAGATTGTTCACAATATGGCTTTTGATTGTTTAATTAACTTTTCAGTTTAATTTTTGTTTTATATTTTTTTTAGGGACCTGCAAGGAAATAATCTTACCATCATATTTGAGACGGATTTCGAGGATATGAAGAGTTTAAGGGTGTTGTAAGTGAATTTGTTTTGATGTCTATTACAATTTCGTTGAGTTATCAGTTCCATTGTCGTAATATGTCACAATTTGTTATAGAAGTTTTTCTTGAATGAAATTTTTTACGTTATATTGATACCATTTTAGTTCATTAAAGTCCTTTGTGCCCTTTCTAATGCTGCCTTCTGCTTTTGTCATCTAAAATATGCAGAATCGTTTATAGATAGATAATAGCATAATAGCATGGAATCGGTTTTTATTAGTAGATACCACACATTTAATACGAATGACCCCCTTGGAAGGGTTATTTTTTTCTTGTCCTTGTCTTGTCAATAAATTTACTCGTCAGTTGTGAGGAACACAACTTTAAATTTGACGCACCATCGTTTTATAAAAAAAAAACAAAAAAAAATCAACGTTGTAACTTTTCACTTAATGAAAAAAAAAAAAAAATTATATTGCATTGTAAGGGTAAGTTTTTACCCCATCTAGGTGGAGTAGGATGTAATCATAAATACCAATAATGAATAAAATGACAGCTTTTAAAGAATTATTGCAGTTAAGTGACAATGTATTGTCAAACCTACGTGTTAAAATAGTAATGGGAAATCTTACCAAATTACTAGACTAAAGAGTGAGACTAAAGATTAAAAATATGATTTACTGATGAAGATATTCGGCAGTGTCATGAACTAGTTTCAACATAACCTTTTACGTCCAATACACACAGTTAAAAAAAAATGAAATTCAAAATATTTCATGGGTTCTATTACGCATCAAGAGGAAATAATTCAAATTCACAGATTTTCTTTTATTTTAGGAATCTTCACGACAATCAAATTCATACCATCGACAGAGGGGCGTTTCAAGATTTAATAGCTCTCGAAAGACTGTAAGTTTTCTTCCGAAGAGTTTCTAACTTGATTTTTTGAGTCTTTATCTTATTCCATTTATTAGGTGCTTATTGGAAAATAAATTTGTATTTTTAGTTTTTTTATTGAAGCTTCAAATTCAATTAATAAATTAGGTTACCAGTCACTGCTGTTTAAAAACAGGTGTACATTTAATGTTAGATTTAAGACTTTCGCGGCTACTACTATTATTAGTTTTACGATTGAATGCACTCCAAATTTGAATTTTTTCCCCTGGTGTTTAGGAAATCAAAATCTATTCGTCATTTACTGTGTTTATCATTTACTTTGAAAGTATGTGGCTCATAAATTGTGGAAAAACTCATCGCTTCTTAATTGATATGAAGCAAAGCTCGGTTTCACCTTACAGAGCACTTTTTTCAGTCAACTGGGATTAAATTAGTTGCACTCTTGTTTTTGATAACTAATTGCTCGTACGAATCTAGATATATAAAATAATTTTTTTCGGTCTAAGGTAGGGGTATTTTTATGTTTAAGAGCATTTTTATTTTATTTTATTATTTTTTTTACAATGGTTGAAAAATATTCTCAAGAAGTTTCGAAAATTTAATGTAAATTACCTTTAAAAAAAAATGAATTTTTGAAATCTCGTTAGAAGTTATTGGTATGTGTCAAAGAATGAAAGATAAATGTAGTCCAAAGTGTTTAGGTTTTATTTAGCATTTACTTCCCATTTAAAATTTCCGCTTTCGAACTGAGAAAGGATCAACTAATCTCGTGATTAAATACAATCCCCTCTTCTGTCTCAAATTCGTGTTGTCGCAAACGTCGAAGGGCTTAACTCTTATTGTAATTGAAGTTGCTTTTCATTTTTTCAGCATTTCTTCGGGACTATTTTCTCTTTAATCGGCAAAGAATATTCTGAAAAGCATTTCGTTTTTCTTTCGCTAAAATTATTACGAAATTGTGTATCTTATGTTCAGCAAAATATTTCAGACTATTTGTATTGTAAGTGGTTTATTTACCGAATTGGTTTTATATGAAAAAAAAGCAAAGTAACAAGGAGCAACTAAAGTGCTAAGTTCTATAAATTGTATGAAAAGGCTTTTGTGGAAGGTATAAAGTACTTTTTTCTTGAAGTTTTTTTTCTTTCTTCAAAACTGTGTTTTAAAAATAGAAAATTGGAAGCGATAGACATATTAAAGTTGCTGTTCTGTATGTCTAGACTGTATGTATTTTTATGATGAACACGAAGGTCATCATGGCTTAAAAAAAAAGGAAAAAGTCAGAGATGTATATTTCTTTTCCAGCCCTTGGTTGTGCAGTTTTGAAGCGTACGGTCAATGTTTCATCCTCTAGGTGGCTATATTGGAAAATGTCTGTGTTGGTTTGTTTAATTCTGTAAACGAATGAGTAAATACATCTGTGTAATTGATGCGTCAGTATTTAGAACATGTGGTAGCTTCGACTTCCATCGTTCCTTGTATACTTTTAGCACGTACGGTTAATGAATTTTTTTCCGCGGCTTATGTGGCCCTGAGGTTTTGAATCCACAGGTTGTATAGGGTGTCATTGGTGAGTCGTCTGATTCCAGTCCATGTTCGCTCTGTTTGTTGCACTTGTACCCTGGCTTTCTTCATTAGGGTTAGTGGAGGGGGGGGTGCTAACCAGATTAATAGCTACTACTGTAAACGTCGTGTAACGCCACCATTCTTTGTCGCAGGAACATCACTTGCTCTTTAAGTTTTCGGTTATTAACAGGTTAGTTAAGCCAGATCAGAACCCCGTATTTTGCGTATTACATTTTCGTAAAGTTTTCGGATCCTAGTGTTCAGTACTTCGATGTTATTCGATGTCACGCAAAAGATTACTAACTACCCCTGCATTTTTTCTATTTTGTATTTTATAATGACTTGATACTACACTTTGACGACCACGACCACGACCGACCAGCTCCTGACCCTGAAGCTCATCCTTGAGGGGTCCTGGGAGTACGCCCGACCAGTCTTTGCCTGTTTCATCGACTTGGAAAAGGCCTACGACCGGGTCCCTCGCGGGAGACTGGGAGGTCCTCCAGACATATGGCATCGGTGGTTCCCTCTTGAGGGCCATCGGGTACGGGGGATGCAGGAGCTGCGTTAGGATAAATAGCGTCACGTCGGAGCCTTTCGACGTGTCCGTTGGACTCCGCCAAGGGTGCATGCTGTCGCCTCTCCTTTTCATAATTTATATGGATTGGATGCTACAGTGCAGCCGAGGAAGTGAGAGTTTCTGATATGGGGACCTGGAGGTGGGACATCTTGCTTATGCGGATGATCTCGTCCTTCTGGGATCCAACAAGTCTGAACTCCAGCGGGCACTCGACGGTTTCGACGCCGCATGTGCCGAGGCCGGGATGAGGATCAGCGTGACCAAGTCGGAGGTAATGGTGATCTCGAGGAAGCCCGTTAAGTGCGACATCCGCCTTCGCGGAGCCACGCTGGGGCAGGTGGAGAAGTTCAAGTACCTTGGGGTCTGGTTCACGAGTGATGGCAGGACAGACGCAGAGATCGCGTCGCGGATCGCTCAGGCTGGCGCAGTGATGCAACAGTTAGGGCGGTCCGTAGTGCGGAGGACTGGGCTGAGCAGCCAGGCAAAGCTCAGCATCTTCCGCTCCGTTTATGTTCCTGTCCTCACTTATGGTCATGAGGTGTGGGGTGATGACCGAAAGGATCAGATTCCGGGTACAAGCGGCCGAAATGAGGTATCTCCGAGCGGTGGCTGGTGTGTCGAGGCTGGATAGGTGTCGCAACACAGCCATTCGCGAGGGGCTTCAGGTCAAGCCGCTTCTTCTCCGGATCGAGAGATCCATCCTCCGATGGTTTGGGCACGTGCAGAGGCTCCCCCCAGAACGTCTGGTTCGTCGGGTCCTGTCGGAGTGCCCGGGAAAAAGGCGACCCCGTGGCCGTCCGCGGCAGGGATGGCTCAGGGGGGGGTGAAGGCCTTAGCCGAATCCCGCCTGATAACCCCGGGTTCTCTGACGTCATAGCGGAAGATCGTGCCAGTTGGAAGTCTTTGAGTACTTCCCTCACCCCGCGACCCTAACGGATAAGCGGGTCCATGAAAAGAAAGAAAGAAGGAAATAATGACTTGATATATATAATGGGATAAACTTTGAAGCATATTTGAAAATTAATTATTTTAAATTAAAATAGTTTTCCACAATTGCTCACCGATAATTTTGTATATTTTATTAATTTCTTTTCAGGAGGTTAAGCAGCAATCAGTTAAAACACATCCCAGATTTGCTTTTTGGGAACACTCCCAACTTACACAGATTGTAAGTACAACTCACAAGTTTACCGTCACATTGGACTTTTCCATTTTGCTTTTCCTCTTTCACTTATCGCTGCATTAATGGACGAAAATAAATAATTTTTTAAGTGGTTGGCGTAAGGGACCATAATAAGGAATCATTGGGGATAAAACCGAAGGGATTTGTTTTTATTTTCTCTGAAGAATTGATAAAAGCGCGAAAATATTAATTTTTTGAATGGTATTTTCTTTTCAATGATCGTAGCTTGATATTTATGCCCGAAGAGTGAGCCAACCTAAATGTACGCTTTTTTGTACGAATTAATTTGTCCTCGTTTTTGGTTTCTAGAGGAACCGGTAGTCTCTCTTCTCCTCAACTATTTCAAAACTATTGATGGTAAAATGACTTATTTATTTTTTAAGGCATGCCTTAAATTACAACACCATTTTTTCATTAAAAAATGGAGATGTTTTAAAGACATTTATAATAGATTTTTAAAAAATTAAAAAAATAAATAAATAAACCGGAAAATTTTTTAATTTTCAAGATTTTTCAAAAACTTGTGTCAAGTAGGGAAAAGATTTTTCGATCAAAATCGTTGGGGAAGAAGAACAGCGGATATAATAAAAAATAATATGAGCGTTTTATTTTCAAGCATGTAGAAAAGTTGCTTTTTGGCTTAACAGATCAAAAGAAATTTATAATCTCAGAATCGGATTTAAACTCAGGCTTCTCTTTTTTTGTATTAAAGAGTCTTTTCTTTTCTTTTTTTTTCTAATCGTTTCGGAACTTAATCTTGATTTATACATCTGTGTTATAGGTATGTTGAAAAGAATGTGGAGAAGAGGTCGAAGTAATAAAATTAACTTTGAAAAATTTATGATGGTTTTCGGAACTTCGTCAGTAATTTTCGTTTGTATGGCCTTTTTACCTCAAAAGATCGACTTTATTCCCTCTTAAAATTGAACGTGTTTTTAAACACAAGAATAATGTTAAAACCCAGATCAGGCAAATAATTTTGTGTTGTTAAATCTGATGCATTAAGAAAAGTAGCTGGACCACGTGCTACCTACTTTTGTACGTGGAAGTCGATTGAGCTAGATGAGTTGAGAAATTTAACTCTAAGAAAGAAAGAAACTCGAGACAAAGTAAGACAGGTGATAATACAGTTTGGCTTAAAACAATCTTATTGCCTATACTTATTCTTATTGCCTTATCGCGCGTACTTATGGAAGACTAAAAACGATTTTACATCCGCACAAAAGCTTGAAACTTTGTTATTTGTATACTATTTTTCTAAACTTTAGAATTGACTGAAAAATTCGTTCACTTAAAGGTTTTGATTTAAATATTGTTTTCATAGGGTGCAATATATAATTAAAAGTTGAGAAAGTTATAGTTCATTTGATATTTTTAATTGTAAATATGATGAGTAATCAGTTATGACCCATCAAATGTCATTTTTACACTTTTTTTAAGGGATCTTAGCCAAAACCTGCTGGAAGTCATTGGTAAGAGAACACTAAAAGGAGCTTCTCAGCTAAAAGTATTGCAATTGGACAACAACAAATTAACTTGTATCGATGAATCTGCAATCAGTGGTTTAAAGGAGCTGGAGGTTTTGTAAGTCAAAAAGGGATAGCTTTTAATCTCATAAGCCATCGTGACAATGTCATATGGTTGAAAAGTGTTGAAATCTGGTTTTAGGACTTTAAATAACAACAATTTAACCTCCATTGGTAAAGGGATGTTCGAGGGGTTGTCTTTTAGAAGTTTGCGATTGTCTGAAAATAATTTGATATGCGACTGCCATCTTTCTTGGCTTGCGAGATGGTTAAGGAAATCTCCGAGGTTGGCTCCTTACACACGCTGTTATTCGCCAAATCAGCTGAAAGGCCAAAATGTAGTACATTTGCACGACCAAGAATTCAAATGCTCGGGTTTGGTGGAACGGCCTTCTGGAGAATGTGAAGGAGACCAAGAATGTCCACATCCTTGCAGGTGCTCGGAGGGAATAGTAGACTGCAGAGACAAAGCTTTGACTAAAGTCCCGGAATTTTTGCCGGAAGGGATGATAGAATTGTAAGTAAAGTCATGTACTGTATATGTGTGAAAGATAAAACTTACAATCACATTGTCAATAGTGAAGTCATATAGGGGGGAATTCATTTTTTTTCAATATTTATTTAATCGGGATTGCTTGAAAAAGGTCAGTGAAACCAGCCAACTGAATGGAGGGAATACAAATGTTGACTTAGTATTAAATGAATATTTAAAAAAAAAATAGTTAATTTTTGAAGGTGAAATTTTTATTTTGTGTTAATAATAAAATTTTTAAAATATTTATTACAATTTTTCTAGGCGGCTCGAACAAAATCAAATAGTTGAGATTCCATCAAAAGCGTTTACTCCATATAAAAGACTTCGTAGAATGTAAGTAAATTAGTTTTAAGTTTCAATAGCTTTTAAAGTTGTAACCTTGTACGAGAATGTAAATGGGACAGCTTCGGACGAATCGAAAGTTTGAAACATGATGTACTTACGTTAATTATTTGAATAAGTGTGGCTGCTGGGAACTCTCAAGTGCGCATGATATACATTGAATTCTCAAATGTTTTTTAAACCTCACTTGGCCTGAAATCTTTCAAACTTATATTGAAACTCATTTTTCCTTTCAAAAATTGGCGGCAAAATAAAGGGATAAGTAGAGAAATGCTGTTAATCACGTTTTTCCATTTCAAACATCCAATGTTTTGTTCTGATAGGCAGTGTTTTCAAATTTGAAATATTGGTACGGGTTGAAGAAAATTTGAGGGCGATTGTGATGAAATAAAACTTCAGCAATATCAATGTGAACGAGATTATCGCTTATTAAAATTTAATATTTATTAAACGATGGAAGTGTTAATTATAATTCTAGGACATTAATTACTTAATTTATTATTTGCAACATTTAGAGTGATTGTGAGGGATGGTACAACAAATCTCTAATAATAATGATCACAAAATAACTAAAAAACAAATTTGGCTTAGTCGAAAATATAAGAATTTTTTTTGTGAATGAAATGAAAAGCATATCGAAGTAATGGACAATATTTATTCTTAACATAATTGAAAATTATTATTGTAAATAATTCTGTTGTGATTTTTTTTGAAAACTTTATATAACTACTACTGGACAAGGAAAAAAGTGTATTCCAGAAATCAATCAGAACATTGATGCTGGTAAATACGGTAGATTATAGACAAAGTGAATAAGCCGAGGAGAAAAAAAGAAAAATGTGTGCGTAATTAGTAATTAGTTCTTTTTTTTTTCCAGCGATCTCAGTAATAATAAAATAAGCAAAATAGCTCCAGATTCATTTCAAGGCGTGAAAAGTCTTACGTCACTGTGAGTAACTCCTCTAATTTCATAACCATAGTACTGTTCATATATGACGCAAAAGATTGTTAGAGTCTGCAAAAAGGAGGTGTATTTATTACTATTTGAACTTTTTAAATCAATTTTATCATATCATTTTTTCGATAGGGCTTAATTTTTTAATTCATGCTCCTTCAGGCGGGAGGCCTAGTGCAGTGGTTAAAGTTCCTGACTTGGACGTTTTGATCGCGGGTGCGAATCCTTCTCCCGCATCCTGTTATACCCAAAAAAGGGTGAAACAACGGGATTAAAACCACTATATTCATACTCTTTCAAAAATCTTTTAACCTATTATTTCTACTGTGCAAACTGACTGATGTGTGAATTTTTTCAAGGGTTCTTTATGGAAACAAAATAACAGATTTACCTCAAGGCATCTTCCATGGCCTAACGTCTCTGCAATTGCTTCTGTTAAACGCAAATGAGATTTCTTGTATTCGAAAGGATTCGTTTAAGGATTTACAAAACGTCAATTTGCTGTGAGTATCTACGTATACCTATAACATATATAAATACAATGGAATCTCGCGTAACGAGCATAATATGTTTCGGAGTTTTGCTCGTAACGGGGAAAACTCGTTAAGAGTAATTTTTTATCATTAAATTGATATATTGAGCAGACAGGTCTTTTCCCCATCTGATGTCCCTCAGGGAAGCGTGCAGTAACCGACGCTATACCTAATATATACTTCAGACATACGTACGACTTATTACACCATCACCGCAACTTTTGCCGATGATACTGCCATACTGACTACTGACGTTGATCCCCAAATTGCTTCTTCACACCTTCAGGAGCACCTGACTGAACTGAACTACTGGACAGCAAAATGGCGAATCAAAGTAAATGAGACAAAGTCCCACCACATCACATTTACCCTTCGCAAAGGGGAGTGTCCGCCAGTTTTCCTAAACTGTACCCCCATCCCTCAGTCATCTGAAGTCAAATATCTCGGGGTTCATCTTGACCGTAGATTGACTTGGAAGACTCACATTAAAACAAAACGAGTCCAAGCCCAGTTGGTTCTCAATAAACTTCTCTGGCTCATGGGAAGGCATTCTGAACTCAACACTGGTAACAAGCTCCAACAACATCTACAAAACCATCCTGAAACCCATCTGGACCTACGGGGTCCAGTTATGGGGCTCCTCGACCAACTCCAACCTGGAAATTCTGGAACGTTTCCAGTCCAAAACCTTGCGAATCATGGTAAATGCTCCATGGTTCGTTCCCAGCTCCCTCTATAAAGAAGAAAATCGCCAGATTCTCCCTCAAATACTCCTCCCAACTGGCAGTTCATCCCCATCCTTCAGCATCATCCCTTCTTGACGGATTACACGACCAACGACGCCTCAAGAGGCACAAACCCCTAGACTCCTCAACACGCTTCACTTAGTTTTAACCTTCTTATTCCTCTCCTGCCTTTCTTTCTTTATCCTAGCTCTCCTTTGGCTTCCATCTAACCGTTCCTGGGATAGGACACTGGTCTGCTCCCCAGACATAACCCCTCAAATCTTGTTCGAACAACTACAAGGTGTCTCATGCTTGGAGACAGGTGGTAGTTAGCAAGCGGAGTTAAATATATAAAAAAAATTGATGTAAAATACGAGAATGCGTTCTAGGCTGAAAAAATACTAAAAATTTTAAATTTTAGAAAAAGTACTCAGAAAGAATATTATGTGTAACATTAATTCAAAGAAAAAAGCATTTAAATTGTTAATAAGCGTGAATCGCTGTCATTTTTTCTTATTAAAACACCTAATTTATTTTTACTAGAATGCTGTTTAGGGTCATTTGTTTTTTCTGATGCTTCAAAATTTTGTAAAGATGTGATGCCCCATTATCATTACAATGCCACGAAAAGTTCTGTCGCACAGATTGGGAATTTTCCTGTCTACATCACTCTTTTTGCGAGGGGATTGTTAAACGAGGTTCCACTATATGACATATATTTTCCCAAAATGGTCATTTTCTCATTTTGACAATCACAGTCTAGCCATGGCTAGTGAATAAATAAGTCAAATTTTAATTTTAGATCTCTTTACGACAACAATATTCAGTCTTTAGCGAATGGAACATTCGACTCCCTCAAAAGCATCCAAACATTGTAAGTGTTTTCAACTATTTATTATTTAACTTTTATTCTAATAATGCCTTTGGGAAATGATTTATTTTAACAGTTCATTCAGCTTTCCAAAAAAATTGTTTACGACAAACAAAAGACAATTATTCTAAGGAAAAAGTAAAAAAAAAACTTTCTCTGTTGATCCACTCATTCCAGTTAAATTACATAAACTACGGATTTTTTCATTTTTTGGTAGGAATTTTTGTCACTTAATCTGCGCTAATCCGGCTAAAATTAGGACACCTGAGTTTTTTGACGATGACTTTTCAGGTTTGCGATGAAACGACCCAAAAGTATTACTGTCCCTGACCAAAGACAGATTTGCCATGGAATTGTTAAAAATAATTATACACAGTTATCGGAAAAGTGGAAAATAGTCAAATAATGCAGATGTTCACTTAGTCACGAAATTAAGACACCTACAGTCTTCTGCAATTAGATGATCATTTTTCAGTTATCTGCAGGTACAATCGTTGTAAATGAAAGCCTTATGTACTTCTCCATTTAAAAAAATTAGTTGTAAGTTTATATTTGTTGACTGGACGGAATGGGGAGGAAATCAGGACTAAGGGCTGTCGAAAACAAAAATTGATATTCTTAGAACTCATGGCCAAATTTTAACTCAGATTTCAAGTGCTATAGGAAGATCTCAGCATACTGTTAGGAATTATATTCATATCGGTGAGAATTATGGCTTGAGAACCTATAAAATGTAGAGATTTTTTAACAGAGAGAGAAAAAGGATGATTGTCCGCAAAATCAACAACTGTAACTTTTTGCTGCTAAAATTAAAGCTAAGTTTGGTTTAGAGATGTCAGGAAGAACCATTTCAAGAGTTCGAACATCGCCAAAAACGATAAACTATCAAAAAATGCCGCGTAAACCCTCCCTGACTACAAAATATAAACTGGCAGGGCTGACATGGGCCAGCGAAAGGATGTCTTGGACAGACAATTGGACGAAAATTGTCTTTAGTGACGAGAAGAAATAGAATTTAGACGTCCCAGACGGTTTTCGTCACTACTGGCATGATTTGAGAACGCAGCCGAAATTTTTCTCCAAACATCATTGTTGGGGGTTCATATCAGTAATGATATGAAAAGCACATTAACTTTTGTTGAGGATAAAACAAAATTTGAGGACTCTGTAGAGATCCTTCAGAGACACTTGGTTGGAACCGGCCTCAAACTGACTGGAAGAAACTGAATTTTTCAGCAGGACAACGCCTCAACCCACAACTTGCAGTTCACAAAGCGTGGTTTGCTGGCAAAAAAATTAATGTTTGACTTTGGTCTCCAAGAAGTCTTGACCTGAACCAGACAGAAAATCTCTGGGAAATCTTGGTTAGGCCAGTGCACGCTTAAGAGCATCAGTTTTAAGCTAAAGAGGAGCTCAAAAGGGTTATACAGCAGGAATGAAATGAGATAACCGTACCAGAACTCAAAAAATTGATTGAAAGTATGCCAGAACGAAGTTTCAATGTTAATAGAAGCAGGGGGATCAGACAAGTATTAAAAATTTTTTCAGTTGTATTTAAAATTAAAATAAAATAGAATATTTGGAAGTGTCCTAATTTTGTGTCCAATGCCAAAATCAAAATTAAAAAAATTTTTAAATACAAAATGACAGGTAAATATGTTAAAATAAAGGTCTTGAACAACTACATACACAATATGCACAGTACATGTACATACAGTAAATGTAAGGGATTTCTCTTGCTTCAGTAAGCAGATATTCGAAAAATTATAGGTGTCCTAAATTCGTGACCAGCACTGTATATAATCTTAAGTTAACAGTAATTTTTCAGAACAGTTATCATTTCGTGAGGCGAATAAAAATTTTACTCTCCACAAATTACTCAAAATCATACAAGCAAGGCGTAAGTTACACATGCTTTCTTATTTTATTTATGAATTCTGTTACTAGGCATCTTGGCAAAAATCCTTTTATTTGTGACTGCAACCTTCGGTGGTTGATTGATTATTTAAGAAAAAACCCAATAGAAAGATCTGGAGCAAGATGTGAAACGCCGAAGAGAATGGGACGTAAGAAATTCGATATGATTAAAGATGATAGATTTAAATGCAAGGGTAAGTCTACTCCAAAATTCTCAAGCGTTTTTGAATGGTTATTATAATAATAATAATAATTACTATTATTATGTACATACCTGTACATATATGTACATGCGTAAATGATTGTTATCCTGTACAATACCCAAATTGTATTGTACAGGATGAAAGTTTAAAAAATAAACGTGAAGGGGAAGTGAAAAACTTTTGAAAACCCTCCTACCGAAAAGTATCAAAAATAATATTTAAAAAATAAATTAATTAATTAATAAAAATGTATGCTGTAAAGTAATAACAACGATAATAGTGTGTAAAAAACAAGTGACGAGAATCCTAGTTTTTTCTGTAAATTATTATTTGTTGTTAAATTTGTGTTCAATATATGCACCCATCCCGCTGGTTAAGAAAAAAAATTGTGTATGAGGTAAGGTAGGAGAAGTCTCTAATTAAAACTAAAACTATTTTCTTTTCATTTAGACATTTTAAATTGTTTTAAATTAATTTATTTAACTTCAATTTTTTTTAGGCACCGAGGAATTCAGAACTCGGTATGCAGGAGACTGCGTCATTGACAGTGCATGTCCTGCGGGATGCAGTTGCGACGGAACTATTGTAGATTGCGGAGGTCGTAATCTGGTAGAAGTTCCTAAAGACGTTCCAATGTATACTACGGACTTACTTCTCAACGATAACGACATTACAAAAATCAAATCCGATGGACTATTTGGCAGGCTTCCCAACTTAGTTAAACTGGATTTGAGAAGAAATAAAATAAGTGGAATCGAACAAAATGCATTCGAAGGAGCCGAAAAACTCACCGAGTTGTATGTCGAAGCTATTTTCCTGTATGAAATAATGAATCATTCCATTCTGACATTAATGTGGACCATAAATTTTCATTTCAGGTTGCTATCTGAAAATAAACTTCGCGAAATTCATAATAAAATGTTTCTAGGTCTTCACAATTTGAAAAAATTATCTCTTTACGACAATGAAATAGTTTGCGTTATGCCTGGTTCATTCAACCCATTGATGAACTTAAAAACACTGTGAGTATAAAGAACATCAGCGTCTACTGTTTTTTTAATGAATTTAGATCTATCGAAATGAAAATTAACGGATTTATAAATGGCTTTAACCATTTTCTTAAACCTTATGAAGTCAATTATTAATTACCCCCTCGATATATTGTTTTGTTTTAGAACCTTTATCAAATCCTTTTAATTGTAACTGCCATTTAGCATGGTTTGCTGACTGGTTGAGGCGGAGACAACTCAGCGCAGCCAGTCCGCGGTGCGGAGCACCCCTTCGTCTCAAAGAAGTATTGATCCAGGATATTCCTCATCACGAATTCAAATGCTCTGGTGACCAGGATCAAGGTTGTCTGGGTGACAAATATTGTCCTCCAAAATGTACTTGCACAGGAACTGTTGTGAGATGCAGTCGAGCCAAACTTAAAGAAATTCCACGTGGCATTCCCTCTGAAACTTCGGAACTTTACTTAGACGTTAATGAAATTCAGAGTGTTCAAATTACCCGCCTACAACATTTGAAATCTTTGACGAGGTTGTGAGTACAATTTTTAAAGTTTCACTTCAAATTAATTTTCTATTGGTTTCGAGGCGAATGCTTTGCCTTGACACAAGAAAATTATTGTTCAAATTTTAGTTTGCATTAGTTCATTTATAATTTTTTCGTCTGTTGGTGTACTTTTATTGCAAACTATTTCGCAAACTTGTAAATTAAAAACATATATGTATTTTGTTTTAGAGATCTTAGCAACAATCAAATAATGGTTTTGTCCAATTACTCCTTCGCTAATTTGACGCGTTTGTCCACACTAATCATCAGTTATAATAAGATTCAGTGTGTCGAAGTCAATGCATTCACTGGATTGAAATCACTTAGGGTTATGTAAGTAAAGTTCATTTTATGATGTTTTATTTAATCGATTTTTTACCGGCTGGAAAAATTAACTCGCACTTCATGCAGAGTTTATTAAATGGAGACTTAAGCGTCATTTTCAGGATTGGAATCGCCATCGTAAAAACAATGAATATGGTACTGAAAAGAGCCAATTTTTTTAAAGTTGAAGTTTTTTAAATTTTCCCACGTTTTTGGTCATTTTTATCTGAGTACTTTGTCACTTGATTTTAAATACAAACGCATCTCTAAGATCCACCTTCATTTATCTTATCTGAAAAACTAAATAATGTAATAATAAGCTTATATTTACTAAAGGATATTTACAGTGATTAAATTAACACAATTTTTTTTGTTTAGAAATTTTAAGCCTCTTTGAACAAAGGCTTCTCCCATCTTCTTTCACCCATCTCCTTTCCACTATTCTCGGTACCAATTATCTCTTGTGCACTCTCAGGTCATCTTACCACCCTTTACTCTGCCTTCCTCTTTCTCTTTTATTATTGAGGTTCTAGGGCACTTTATCATCTTTTACTTCGTATTTCAGTGGTCACTACTTTTCCCAAGCTGTAGTTATTCTTATCTAAGAAGTTAGGTTTCCACGGTACTTGTCAAAATTAAAATTATACACATTAAATACTGGGTAATTACATGACGCAGTGTAATAACCCAGTATTTAATGTGTAGTTATTTTTTGTTAGTAATTTATTGCTATAATAGTTTTAAATAATTGCTAGTAATTTTAATAATTACTTCGATTAATATGTTTAGTTTGATTTTTTCTGCTCTTGTTTTAGGTTCTTTATGTGCTTTTCTTCCCTGTCCCTGATAAGTCCTTTTGTTGTAACTGACAATTTAGCTTCGTTAGTTTTTGTTCCCAATTTCTTGAAGCATTATATTTGTAATATTGTCATATAATTTTTCACCTAAAAATTATTGTCATTGAATAAAATTTAGTTTCTTCTTGCTCCCAATTTAATAAGTTCTGGATTGAGGGAATTAAGGGAGGGATCCGTGAAGGTGATGTTTGGAAGGTTCTAATGTGGCTGTGGTCTTAATTTAAGGTTTTTTTAAAATATTTTCTGTATCTATATTCTATTGTTTTACACAATTCAAAAAGCTTGAAGGGGATAAGTGATAAAGTGGCTAGATAATTTCATCAAGTGTTTGATCTACTTACTCAGTAATCGATTTTATTCGTGAAATGATTTAGAGTACGTCTGCCTCAAAACTAAATAAACTGTTTCGAAAGATTGAATATTGAAATTTGTCATCGCAATAATGGAATATCGTTAATACAATCAGTAACTATTATTTTTCAGCTCCCTTCATGGTAACGACATTTCTCAGCTGCAAAATGGGACGTTTGCTGATTTAGTTTCTATCACTCATTTGTAAGTATACATGTTCTTTACAATGCACGTCTGCTAATGAATTATAAATTTACGGATAAGTCAGTGCTTTAAATTTTGTCTTGACTCTAATAAATATAGGTATAGTTGAATTTTAATCTTTTTTTTACCCTTTTCCGGTATAACAGGATACGTGAGGAGGATTTGAACTCGCGACTAAAACTTTTTACTCTGGCACTTAACCACTACATCACCAAATAAATTTATTTATAATAATTATCTCGAAAAAACGATTGTCATTTTTGTTTAGTTTAATACTTAAGACACTTATGAACGTGTTATTAATGGAAGAACCGTAAATTATTTATTACTAATTGTTTGCTGCTCGTGTGATCTTTTGAAAATAACATGATAAATGAGCAGCAAAACACAATTTACTTGGTCTAAAAATGGTCTTGGTTGAAATATCTATTCACTCCTGGGGTTAAGACGATGGTCTGTATCCCGGATAAATCCCCTCGAATTCGACTAAAAATCGACTTGATGTCTGAATTTTGAGACAAATGGCTGTTAACTCGGAGTAAAAAAAAATTACAGTATAGACCCTTGCTGTAATTTTAAACTACAGCTTTTTATATCGTCCTTTCATGGTTATTACTAAGAAGGCCGAGTGATGTTAGAGGACGTGCTAAACACAAATTTGTATAAAAATCACGTTCTCTGATACTATGTATAGCTCTGAGAGAGAGATCTTGGAGTTTGAAAATGTCAAAAAAGTTGTTTTTTATTTATTTATTTATTTATTTATAAAAGTAATTACAAAAATCGATAGTTTTGAATTGAATTAAGCTACATTATCACTTAAACATCGCAGTAATTCTTTTTTCGGATTTTTAAATTGTTATTGGGGATGTGCTAAACTGCAAAACAATTTGATGATTAATATGAAAATTATTTTTGGTACATAATAATACAATAATTTACTATGAATTAATTTCCTAACTTCCTATCTCTTCTTTCTTGCAGAGCCTTGGGTGCTAATCCGTTTTATTGCGACTGCGATTTAAAATGGCTCGCAGAATGGGTGAAACGGGATTATGTCGAACCGGGAATAGCTCTCTGCGCAGAACCTGCAGCTCTGAAAGACAAATTGTTGTTGACCACACCCTCTGCCGCCTTTCAGTGCAGAGGAAAAGTCGGTAATGAGATTTTGGCGAAATGCAATGCTTGCTTTACGTTTCCATGTGAAAATGGTGCACAGTGTGAGTCTCTGCCTGAAAGAAAATATGAGTGCAGGTTGGTTTGTAATAATATAACATCTGTTGCATACATAAAATGAAAAAGAGACATAATTATTATCATAGCAATATCGATAAAAACATTGAACAATGCGTCGTATGAGAAATTTCTCTTGTAATACTTACCTTTCCTAATTAGGTGTTTACCTGGTTACCACGGTCAACACTGTCAGTACATGATTGACGCCTGTTACGGTAATCCGTGCACTAACGGAGGCACTTGTAAAGTGTTGGAGGAAGGTCGATTCAACTGCATTTGCCCCTCAGGGTACACAGGGGTTCGCTGCGAAACCAACATCGACGATTGTCTTAATCATAAATGCCAGAACAATGCCACTTGTCACGACTCAGTTCTCTCCTATGTATGTGAGTGTCTACCTGGATTCATGGGAGAATATTGCGAGATCAAGATCCCCTTTTGCACGAAGGAATTTAACCCTTGCAAGAATGGGGCGCGTTGCAGAGATCATTACAGCAATTACACGTGTGAATGCCTCGTTGGTTTTAGTGGAGAAAATTGTTCGGTCAATGTAGATGATTGTCTCAATCATTTATGTCAGGTGAGTGATAATTTTAGTGTTCACCAAACGGTTTTTACAAAGAAAAAGGCGAAACAAAATTCGTCTTTGGTTTCCATCACTAAAGTATCATACACTCTCGTAGAACGGCGGATCCTGCATCGACGGAGTTAACGATTACACGTGCAAATGCACGGGAGAATTTACAGGGAAGTTTTGCGAAATCCCTCCAATGGTTGCGATGTTGTATCCTCAAACGAGTCCTTGCCAACATCACGATTGCAAGAACGGAATTTGTTTCCAACCGATGGGTTCAGTGGATTACCTTTGCAAATGTCATCCAGGGTATTCAGGGAAACGTTGCGAATATTTGACATCTATCAGCTTTCTATACAATAATTCTTTCATCGAATTAGAGCCCCTGCGAACAAAACCAGAAGCGAATATAACTATAATTTTTTCGACGGAACAAGAAAATGGGGTTTTGATGTACGACGGCACCGAATCTCAGCACATAGCCGCCGAATTATTCAACGGTCGGATCCGGGTTAGCTACGACGTGGGAAATAATCCAGTGTCTACGATATACAGTTTCGAAATGGTTTCCGACGGAAAATATCACGTTGCAGAACTTCTTTCGATTAAGAAAAATTTCACCCTTTCCGTGGACCACGGAGTGGCTCGCTCAATCATAAACGAGGGTGACAAAGACAGCTTTCGGTTGACCACGCCGTTATACATAGGGGGAATCGCCCAAGAACCTGGACAAGAGGCTTTCACTCACTGGCATCTGAGGAATTTGACCAGTTTCAGAGGTAAGAAATGGTCCAAGTTTCGTGATAGAGTAGTAGTTAAAGTTGTTGTTTCTCTCACGCAAGAGAAAAATATAATTCTTTTTCAGGGTGCATGAAGGAAGTATGGATAAATCACAAATTGGTAGATTTCACGAATGCTGCGAGGCAAAATAAAATCACTCCCGGTTGCTCCCTGCTGGAAGAAGATGAAGAGGAGGAAGAGCAAATGGAGGACGAAAGAGAAATGGTGGAGAAAGGTAACAATGACGACGATGATGATGAGGATGAAGACGAGGAAGATGACCCTTGTTTGCGCAACAATTGTAAATCCGGAAGCACCTGCATTGCGAAAGGTTTTGGCAGCTATACTTGTAAGTGCCAACCTGGGTGGAGTGGTAAATATTGCGAAACAGGTGAGGCTTAATGAGTGAAAACCAGAGATTGACTGTGATTTATTGTAATTTATTTGACTCGCGAGGACAAATGTGATTCTTTCATCTGTTCGTTTTTAGGACCGTCGTGCCGGAAAGAGCAGACGCGGGAATATTATTCCGAATACGGGTGCAGATCTCGAAAGCCTGTAAAAATGGCGAAATGTGAGGGAAGCTGCGGAACGAGCTGTTGCAGGGCTAGGAAGACGAAGAGACGCAAAGTTCGACTGACCTGCCCAGATAAGACGCGATATACGAAAGAAGTAGATATTGTAAGGAAATGCGCATGTACTAAAAAGTGTTATTGAATATCTTCTACCCTTAATCATTCATTTTTTTGTTATTTATTTCGCCTGTTGTCCTTCCACAACCTCTCTCTTGTAAATACTTATATTTATTACCTAGAATTCTACCCAGTCATGTAGTTGTTATTTAAAAATGTCGTAAAAGATGAGTGTACATTTCACGTTTGAAGCAGTCGAATCGGAGTCACATTTTGACTCCTCCCTCATTGCTTATTTATATCAAAGTCGCAAAATGTCTCTTTGTTTTTTCTATCGACGAACGTAATTGAATCGTAGTGGAGACATTTCCTGAATTGTATTAAAAAAAATATTTTTATGAAGTGTTTTATTTTTATTTTTTTGAGTATGATGTCATCATAATCGTAGTAAAAATTACAAAATAATTACAATAGGGCTGTAAAATAAACACTGAACGTTTTTCATGTTTTTCGTGTTATTCTTTCAACACCAATAAATGCCCCACTAATCTTTGAATATTTTTTTGCTGATGTGGAACGTTACGAATAAGGAGGATATAGAAAAGAAACGGTATAGGTAAGTATTAAATAATGTGTAAGGTCAGAGAAGAAAAACATGATGAAATGAAGAAATTAGGTGAGAGTATAATGGAGTTGATCGTGACGGAACGTGAATTTCAAAAATAAAACAAAAGCGTGTGGGAAACGAGTTCCATAGAACCGTCCTAGGGAAAACGATTTATATTTTGAGGTAAACTGAGTCACTTATAATAACAAAATTATTATTGATTATTTCAATTCACACCTTTATAATACCTTGCAATAGATACATTTTGAAGTTGCTTTCGTACAATCAGTAAAACTTGCAGTCAATATCTTCCTTCAGCACATTTTCAGTCAAATCTCCAACAAAAACTATTCAAAGTTTCTAAAATAATTTAAAAAATTATTGATCATTGATTAATTTACTCTCAATCTAAAATATGTGTATTGCTTACGATTATTGTGTTATTGCTTCAGATTCCAATACATATTCCTGACACTTATAAAAATACAACAATTAGATAAATATTTCACTCGAGCCACAAGTGGCACGTTTGAAAAAAAATTTAGATGGCACGCACAAAACAAAATTATTATTTTTTTTAAGAAGTTCTTTTTTGATAGAAGTTAATTAAAAATTATTTGTGGCACGTCACCTATTTAAAAAAAAAGAACTATTATGACTTTGTGGCACGGACATTAAAAATTGCCATTCCTGATTTAGGGAATCCACTTATATCATTTGCTAGCAGTAAATACATCAAAACATAACCTGTTCCTCTTCCAGTTTCTTCGTCTATGTTCAAAAATTAATTGCATAAAAATTCGGCAAAAAATACACCATCTCGCCAATTGAGTTAGAAAATAATCTGAAAATAAAGTGACAGAACTCAAAAAACCCAAAAAATATATCATGACCTAATCCTGAATGTTCAACTTCTTTTCAAAACGTCGTTTAAATACTAAACTAAAAAACTAATAATAATTGCAATTAAAAAACCAAAATAAGAATAATCGAAGTCGCAATTTTTTTTTCTTATAGACATAAGAAATTTTGAATCTTCTCATTTGAAGTTCCGATTTTCACCACTATAGTTTTGATTCACAATTTCAACACCAATAAGGGCGACCCAAGAAAACTCCTAGTTCGTATATTCACCACCATGAAATTTCTAAAACGTTTCTCCGCTAGATGGCGTTGAAAAAGATTTATTATTCCAAATTAAAAAGGTGTAAACTATATACGATTAACAACTAACTATAAAAACAGCATAAAATGTGTAACCAACAAATACATAACCAAAAACTAACCTTTTGAACGTCGATATTTGTCAATACAAAAAAATCAAAAGAAAAACACCAAGTCGAGGTAAAAAAAAAGGACTAAAAGACCTAAGGTAAATTATGAAGGGTATTCCTGAGAAGCGAAAAAATAAAAAAAAAGCTTCGATTTCGATTGGAGTCCAACGATGGGTTAGGTTGGGTTAGCTTTGACTTTGATTAGAGTCCAACGATGGGTTAGGTTGTTAGCTTTGACTTTGATTAGAGTCCAACGATGGGTTAGGTTAGCTTTGACTTTGATTAGAGTCCAACGATGGGTTAGGTTGGGTTAGCTTTGACTTTGATTAGAGTCCAACGATGGGTTAGGTTGGGTTAGCTTTGACTTTGATTAGAGTCCAACGATGGGTTAGGTTGGGTTAGCTTTGACTTTGATTAGAGTCCAACGATGGAAGGTTAGGTTTGACTTTGATTAGAGTCCAACGATGGGTTAGGTTGGGTTAGCTTTGACTTTGATTAGAGTCCAACGATAAGAAGGTTAGCTTTGACTTTGATTAGAGTCCAACGATGGGTTAGGTTAGGTGCTTTGACTTTGATTAGAGTCCAACGTGAGTTTAGGTTGGTGCTTTGACTTTGATTAAAGTCCAACGATAGGTTAGGATTAGGTGCTTTGACTTTGATTAGAATCCAACGATTAGGTTAGGTTGGGTTGCTTTTACTTTGATTAAGTCCAACGATG